>SRHC01000613.1:10325-100312 GCA_004794325.1 Pomacea maculata
AAGAGCAGTTACCCTCTGTTTTTATTGAAGAGGACTCCCCTTCAAAACAATAACCATCCCCCTTCCCTCCTCCCTCCACATTCATTCCCTCCTGCCATAAAACTTTGGTACAGGTACAGTAAATGAAACACAATTTACTGTACTGTACAGTACATTTTATTTATTTTTTTTTTTGTTTTAATAAATACACTTTTATTTCTTATTTCTTGTTGAGACTCATGTTTTTCTACATATTATATACAAATTAGGCCAGTAAATAGGCATTTTCTGGGGCTTGGAACGAATTAATCCAGTTTCCATTATTTCCTATGGGTTTCATTGCTTCGGTTCTCGAACAATTTGGTTCTCGACCGTCCTCCCGGAACGAATTATGTTCGAGAACCGAGGTATCACTGTATATGTATTGACACAAATATTCCTGTATAAAAGTATTACACGAGAATACATACGAGTTATACTGAAAGAAGAATTTCCTCTGGTTCCATTCGTGCAGTCTGTCCATTCTAGACCGAAAACTTTGTCTGTTGGGCTGACACTTGTGTACACAGTCGCTAGTTTCTTGCTTTGGTTCAAACAACGACAAGCATGTGAACAATCCGAAGCATTGCAGGTGCCATTAAAGACAATCGTACAGATGGTAAAAGGAGGATCTTTGTCGCCCCTTGACACTTTTACTCTGAAACAGTCCTTGATTTTCTGGCAACTAGTGGTGTTTAACACAAAGGTGATGTTGACATAAACGTCTTCTTTGACTTGAAAGGCATCAACAGATGATCCTTTATCAACTAGTTCCGGCACAGCACCTGATTTGGAAAAGTGCAAAAAGAAATATATATTGTATGCTAAAATACCCTACTGTATAAAAGGAATTTGGAAAAATTATAATATAGTTCAAAGGTAAGAGTTTTAGTCATATTTTTTCATCTATGTGAGACCACATTAAAAAGCTAATCCCATCTAAATGTATATAAAGAAGAAATATTTAAAGAGTACCTGTACCTGTTGAATAGATATTTCATTACATAAATAGTAAAAGCTCAAAGAACATCAGAAATACTCACATGCTGATGATCCCGTGCGTGCATCCAATAAAATATCAGCTACAAAAAAGCACAGGCAGATTTTCAAATATGTTTCCATCGCGAGATAAATCTCAGTACTACTTTCACTGCTTAACCATGTGTCAGCAAAGACGGAAGAGAAAGTAAAACCCAGGTTTTAAGGTCCACAAATTGTTTTAGTCCGAATGAATAATAGTTGGTTCAGCACGCATGCGCCAATCAGCATAATTAATACACATACACAAGCTGCGGGGTTCGCCTCAAATGATAAGGTTTATCTGCAACTGTCTTGTATTCAAACTCATTATCTTTAATTATACACTTGCTCTTCGTGTTACGGTTCATTTACATGTTGGTCTCCAGGGGCTGTTGTTGTCGTGATCTGGAAATCGCTTTCGAAACTGAAAACTTTGGAAACAAGCCGCTTTTCCTTGAGGTCTCCATTTTTTTCTGAGGAAAGGACTTCACGTGACGGTCATATTTTGTTACGACCAAGTTCATCGTTAGTCTTTTATTTTCTTTATATTTTAAATGCAGAAGTGAGTGACTTCACACACTTCAGATTACTTTCCGATTTCCCAGCAATTTTGCCGAATCAAGCGCGATCCATTTACTGACAATATTTCATATAAGTAAAAATCACCATAACCAAGCTGTGTTTGAATTTCTTTGCTCGAACCTGCCCTGATTTTTTCTCTCAAATGTTCCTTTTTATGCCCAGCTAGATATTTCCGTTCCTCGTCTGATGATCGTCTTCTTACTCTTCCTGTCACCATAACAACAACATATGACATTTAGTTCTTGTGCAGCGAAACAATGGACCTCTCTTCCTCTCCATATCCGCCACCTGCCCACTGTTGAATCCTTTATACGTTCACTGAAAACTAACCTCTTCCGTAAACATGAGTCCTAACACCCTTTCCCATAATGCTAGTCCTTTCCCACACCCTTCGTTCTGTTATTATGTTACTCTCCCCTCTTGTTATCCTGATTTGGTTCCTGTTTGCGTTTTCGGTATTTGATTTTATTTTTCCTTTAGTACAGTTGTTTATTCTTTTATAGCTCATATGTTATTTGTTTTCCTGTCCCTCGTATGCTGTCCATCTTTCGTTCTTGTTCGCGCTGAGAGCATGCTCCTTAGGAGTGTGAGTATGCGCTTGACAAATTTTGCATTTTTTATTCATCTAGCACATGTTTATGTGTGTGTGTCTGTGATAAATAAGCATTTTTGTAACTTCTATTATACTTGAATTAACGTACATCGACATATTTGATTATACTCGGATCTGTTAGGTGATTGTTCACAGAAAAATTATAGACGATGTTTAGTTCGTTTCTTTCTTAGACAAAAAGACATTATTCTGATAAAAGTGGACAACACCTGTCTAACACATTTCAAGAACATTACATGGCAGAATGGTCTTTGATTACTGTCTGTGGTGGATGTCTATTTTCAGATAATTCCTCCAACATACGTGCTACTGTACTTTCGTATAACGGAGCCTCAAATGCCAGTCAGGACATAGAAGAAACTGTAAGTATTGTGTTTCTTTGTTTTCCAACAAAGGTGCATCTCCGCAAGAAAAAAAATGTTTCAAAGGTCCCAGAATACAGTGTATCAGCACATCATTTCATTTTTAGAAAGGCACTTAGTCATCTCTAGGTGATCTTTTTATTTATTTATAATAATTCAAACACTGGAATTTCATTTAATAAAATGTTAGTATGTTAATTAAAATTGCCCATGCTATTAATTATCATTTTTTACAAGAATAACTAGATACTTTGTTAAGAAAGCAGTTATTTGTAATGTCACGAAACTTCAGACGTTCTTGAGATACAAGGATAAGCTCATCACAGAAGAACAGTATTAATTTTGTACCATACTTTGATTTAAAAAAGTTGAAAAAGAATATCTTTTCCCTTGGTGTCCAAAAAGCTTGTGAATCTGTCCATTCTAGTATCTGCAGCTTTTCCTCTGGGCTTTCTCACTGTATCGGCTATTGCTAACACTGCTTCCCATTTTGGTATTATTGTCATGGATGATAGTTAATTCAAAGATAATTACCCTTTTTGAAAAAAAGCTGCTGATAAAATGGATGAGAAAGCTCCAGGAAACAATTATAGTCAGTTTGACTGGCAATCGTAATCCAATTTACAAAATGTGATGAAATGAAATTTAAAACAGGAAGTATAATGGGTTTGTTAAAAACATAACGATCTATTCAGACGGATAACAGAATATTCTATAAACTATAATAACCGTGTACTGCACGTAACAAAATCATAACATGGAAGATATAAAAACAATTTACACTCCATACTTATATGATTTAGTGCTCTCCCCTCAAATAACAAATTAACAAAGAGGAATAGGTTTAGAAATCCTTACATCGTTAAGCAAGCATGTTACAGATATCAATTCAAGGTACAGTTCAGCTGAGAACAAAATGTCATACACAAACACGGACATCCGCACATCCGGGTAGTTGCTTTAGTCACCGGATGTCACTTCCTGCTTTGACCTTAGTAAAAGTAAATTCAACTGACTGCAGTAGTTTTTACTTGTTGTCGCTTAGCTGTTTCTTGTTCCAGGTTTATTAAGATTACTTGAGAGTACACATAACTTGTACAGTCGTAAATTATTTTCGTCTCAACTCAGAACACTGTATTCAAAACAAGACTACAGGAAGCATTCATTCACCAAGATGTTGTTGAGGATGATGGTAATAATGATAATAAAAAAACTCTGCGTTAAACCATTAACATAATGGAAACAAGAAATTTAGATACAAAATGCAAGTGGTGTTGAGAATAAAGTCGGAGATCAATCTGTCTGTGTCAGCAGTTAAATTATTAAACATTGTTTTAAAGTTAATGAATTACATACATATCATCTTACTAAACGGATTCTCATTTTTATATGTATATTTATTGCGTTCTGTCTGTCTGTCTGTCTGTCTGTCTGTCTGTCTGTCTGTCTGTCTGTCTGTCTGTCTGTCTGTCTGTCTGTGTCCTCTTCCCTTTTTTAAGCCCTCTATATCTTAGTTTTTCTAATCAAATTATTTATTTATTATTAATAGCAATATTTCGAACTTGCATACAATTTATTTAGAATTACTATGAAATATGTTGAGGATAAATTATCTGAAAAAAAGGAGAAATAACAAATCGTTTCCGTTAAAAGAGAATCGTCTATTTGTAATTTCCAGTCTTTTATCACACGTCCCACAAGGCCTGGTGTCATGATGGGACTTGCCAAAACCGTTGTCCAACCTCTATTTTAAAACTTTTCAGGACTATACGAGTGGGCAGTACTGGTTCCAGGTAGTCACTGTCTGAGTCTGGCGGTTCAGTTTGACGAGGCCGGTATTCTGTAGAAAAATTGAATAGACAGACATCGCAAGAAGTAATATATATAAACTTTCTATAGTGTTTACTTTTTAGGTTTTATTTTTGTACTTTTACTTTAAGTTTATACTAAAAATGCAAATATAATATATGACAAAGATGTAATAATCAACAGTAAATAATTCTATAATAAATGTGGAGGAAAAAAATTGAAAAAGACGACGGTAATGTTAAAGATGAATACTGGGTAAAACTTGTCAACAAAACACTAAATGCAAATTTACCTTATTTACACACAGTTTGTTTTTAAAAAAGAGAAAGACAAATGCATAAAAGCTTTCCGTTACATACCTCTGGCAGACGTGGAACCGCTTCAACAAGCTTCAACGCTAGCAAAAGTTTGGGAGAACAATCATAAGAGTTTATAAAGGTTTATAATTGACTGACTTATTTGCAGCCATTACAGTTCACGGCAGCGCGCGCGCATACACACACACGTATCTATCTGTACTTCTTGTTAGATGATTGTCTGCATTGAATTTTAATACAAAAGAAAGAAAGAAAGAAATTTTCAAGAAATATCGTTAACATCTGATTTGTTGTACCTCCACAAATTCGTATTTTGATGATGACAGCAACGACTACAAGGACGATGACCACGCCGCAGCATATTCCAATTATCTCTGTTATTCCTAGCTCACCTTCGTTTTTTATAAATTCTGGAATATATTTAAGCAGTTAGTTATTATTGCTATCAATCGACCGTTTCCTCGATAATTAAAATTAAATTAAATTAAGCAACATTAAATAAAACTAAATTAAACTAAGAGAATAAGTCAAAACTGTTTGCAGGTTATGTTGTGTTGATACTTTTGACAGCGTGCTTCTGTATGAAGTTTGATTTTTCACGCTTTATTTTAGTGTTTTTCACTTTCATCGTAAAATGAGGCATGTTTGCCTCTAACCATTTGAATATACCTTAACATACATGCGCACCTGCCTTTCTATTCATATATGTACATACACAAATATTCCTGTATAAAAGTATTACACGAAAATACTTACGATTTATAGTAAAGGAAGATTTCCCTCTGATTTTATTCGTGCAGTCCTTCCATTCTAGACTGAAAACTTTGTCTGTTGAGTAGACACTTGTGTACACAGTCGCTAATTTCTGGCTTTGGTTCAAACAACGACATGCACGTGAAAGAAGCGTGGCATCGCAGGTGCCATTAAAGAAAATCGTACAGATGGGAAAAGCAGAACTTTTCTCGATCATTACCACTTTTACTATGAAACAGTCCTTGATTTTCTGGCAATGTGTGGTGTTTAACACAAAGGTGAAGTTGACATAAAAGTCTTCTTTGACTTGAAAGGCATCAACAGATGATCCTTTATCAACTAGTTCCAGCACACCACCTGATTTGGAAAAGCGCAAAAAAAAAAATTCATGTTCAAAATACCTTACTGTATACAAGGAATTAGGAAATATTATAACATAGTTCAAAGGTAAGACTTTTAGTCATTTTTTTTCATATATGTGAGACCACATTATAAAGTTAATGGCATCTAAATATATATTGCGCAATATTTTACGAGTCAGAAGAAATATTTACAGAGTACCCGGGTATACGGCCGTACCTGTTGAATAGATGATTCATTACATAATTAGTAAAAGGTCAAAGAACATTAAAACTACTCACATGCTGATGATCCCGTGTGTGCATCCAATAAAATATCAGCTACAAAAAAGCACAGGCAGATTTTCAAATATGTTTCCATCGCGAGATAAATCTCAGTACTGCTTTCACTGCTTACCATGTGTCAGCAAAGACGGAACAGGAAGAGAAAGTAAAACCCAGGTTTTAAGGTCCACAAATTGTTTTAGTCCGAATGAATAATAGTCGGTTTAGTACGCATGCGCCAATCAGCATAATTAATACACATACACAAGCTGCGGGGTTTGCCTCAAATGATAAGGTTTATCTGCAACTGTCTTGTATTCAAACTCATTATCTTTAATTAAACACTTGCTCTTCAAGTTACGGTTCATTTACATGTTGGTCTCCAGAGGCTGTTGTTATCGTGATCTGGGAATCGCTTTCGAAACTGAAAACTTTGGAAACAAGCCGCTTTTCCTTGAGGTCTCCATTTTTTTCTGAGGAAAGGACTTCACGTGACTGTCATATTATGTTACGACCAAGTCCATCGTTAGTCTTCTAGTTTCTATATATTTTAAATACAGAGATGAGTGAGTGAGTGAGTGAGTGAGTGAGTGAGTGAGTGAGTGAGTGAGTGAGTGAGTGAGTGAGTGAGTGAGTGAGTGAGTGAGTGAGTGAGTGAGTGAGTGAGTTCACACACTTCAAATTATTTTCCGATTTCCCAGCAGTTTTGCCGACTCAAGCGCGATCCATTTACTGACAATATTCCCTATAAGTAAAAATCACCATAACCAAGCTGTGTTTTAATTTCTTTGCTGGAACCTGCCCTGATTTTTATTCTTAACTGTTCTTTTTTATGTTCCAGCTAGACATTTCCGCTCCTCGTCTGGTGATCGTGTCCTCCATGGAATTGTGACACATCATCAGAACGATATTTTTTTACTATGAATGTTTTAAATCCATCTGAAATTTGTCTTCGGGTCTTGACACTAATGCCAATCCACATTTGTAGGGATGTCAGCTTTTGTTGTGAACTGGTGTCAAAGGTCAATGTATGAGAGAAAAACGTCAACAGCTACATGTTGATAACAAAGAGATATTATCGTCCTTTATTTCTTTTTATTTTCTTTCTTTCCTGTTATTGCATGTTTGATTAACGTTAAACATTAACAATAAATTATTTTTAAAAATTCTGTTTTATTTCTAGTATGTTATTGAATGTTATTTACATGCAAACAAACATAGGTTACAGACTTTTTAAAAATAGTTTCTAAGATCATATCAACATTTTAAAATTGAACATGTCATGATGCACATACAAATGTGCAAGGTATTCAGTATGAACACTTTTTGGCAGTGACTTGCACACATTGATCGTAATTAATGACTACAAATGCATAAGAACAAATAATAAACCAGAGACCAGACGGGCAATTAGTTTTGGAATAGTTAGTACATATTCATTTATTAAAATGTGTATATCTTCTCCACTGAAAGAAGGTAATATTTGACATATTATAGCTCTGTCGTTTGGTCTCTGGTTTGTGTTTCTGTGTGTCTGTATATGCTTGCATCTAAAGTGCAATCGTCCTTATTAACACTCATAGTTCATCATTACACATCGTCGTTACGAATGCTAAATTTATACAGTTAGTCCAAGAACTAGTACACGACTACTAATATCTATGCATAACCGTTAACAGTATTTTGTTTACAAACATTTTCTACTGCAGTAGTTCAGCAAATAGTAAGAAAACAAGGTAATGAAAGATACATTAGATAAAATACATTGAAAAATGTAAGCTAACATTGAAGATGCCTTTTACAATTTTATATTATACTTTCTCTTTAATTCAAATAGACTTACATACACAGACACACACATTCTGATTTGTTAATAAAATACATGCCTTTTTCTTACGTTTCCTCTATTTTTAAGTATATATATATAAGACATGTGACAGAGAGAGAGAAAGAATCAGGTTTTACTGTGCCATATCATCGCTCATTTTAATGATAAAGTGTCTGCTGTCTCAGTCCTATGGATAATACTGAAGTCCAGGACGAGCAAGTTGTTGTGAAGTATTATAGTATTCTAGGCTTCGCTCTTAAACTGTGTCTTGAGACTTCTCACTACCAGGTCCATAGGAAACAGAGGCTCGTAGTATTTAGTTTCTTCCGATGATTCAGCCTGATCTGCTGGTCGCACTGAATGGACAACAGCAAACATTTTCAGCAGAAAAGAAACAAGCGACAATATTGACAGTAAGAAATATTTAATATTTGTAAAGCTTTAATTTATTTCATGCGTTTAAAGAGGGAGGTAGTATCAAAAGGTCAAGGGGAGAGAAACAGTTCATAAAATCTTGGAAAACAAAAAAGTAGAAAACTAAAATCTTATTGCGGCTATTACTTACCCAGGGCATCTTTCTTACTGCTCCGGGGTAAAGCAATATCAACGGGGTCTAAGTACGGCTTTATAACTTTGAAAAAAAGACGTTTGTTATTTCATGCCAGGACACGTTGCCTCAAGAACACGATTTAGCCTTGCTACGGCTCACTAGAGTAAAGAAGAATTCAAGGACCTACTATAGAAATGTTTCCGGAAAATATTGCGTTTTGTTTCCTGTATATTTTGTAATTTAAGCTACTAAACAATTCACCAATTATAGGACTACCATAAGCTCTTTCTGCTCACCAAACATCTTCATCATCAATCAAATACAAAGTCTGTATGCAGCCATTGTTATTTACCTTCAGTGGTTTCTGTACTCGGCGATGCCTGGTAACGTATGACACCTCCATGGTTAGTTTGTTTACCTGTGTTTCCTGTCAAACCACATACCCCAGTGTAATATTTCATTACAGATGTATTCGTATTTAATGCTTTGCTTATTGCCTGAAGCTAATATTATTTGATAAAAATATCGTAAAATGTATGTCATAGTTCATCCTATCAAATATTTCTAAACACATTATACAGCAATTTTTTGCGCATTTTTTCTTTGGCTACACTTTCATATCATACTATGAAACTAAATTGTAAGAGATGTATAGCCATCTGAATTTTATACCTCCATATGTACGCGTTTTCAGAAAGATGACACCACCACACACGACAACCAGGAAGGTCCCCAGAGCACAGCATATCCCAATGATCTCTAGTGTTCCGGATGTCATTGTGTCTTCTGTACTGTGTCCTGATGGAAACGTGTCAGTAGATAAAGCTATTATTATGTTAATGTAAGCTTATGCTATTTATGTGCTATTTCACTCTGCAAAATAAAGTTTTAGTGTATTTTTCTCATTTATTTGAAATAAATGTGTGTATTTTGATTGCTGTCCGATAAAAATAGAAGCGTTTTTGAGAAGTTGGGGTTCATAACAGTTTCCGCGTTCTGCTCCAAGTAATTTAAACTTACATCTACGACATAAGCACAGAAAGACAACCATGTATACTTTGGTAAATACTGCGTGTCTATATTATTAAATATCCAATAGTTAACCTTCAAATTACATTACATCAAATAATGGTAATTGATTCCGAAATCTGAGCATTTTGATGTTAATAGCTTGCCAGCTTGCAAAATTGTGTTCTTAGCTTAGATAATGACTTGCGAGAAATTTATCTCTGACAATGTTTATTAGAAGCAATCTGACTACTCATACCTGTAACATTTACAAACAGGCACTGTGTTGTTGCAGATTCAAGGGAGGTGCTTAGTTCCAGTTTAAACGAATTTTCCGATCGACTGACTTTTTTGTACATCCAACCCTCCTTTTGTCCTTTAGGCAAACAGTAGCACATCAAAGACAAATCTGTAGTAGTGCAAGTATTGTTTTGAAAAACAAATGTACATATTGGTGTGCCAAGGCTTTCTCCAGGTTTCAAGATTTTCATTCGGAGCCAGTCTTGCTTGATGTGAGGACAGTTTGTTGTTAACACAAAGCTTATGTTGACGTAACTGTCCTTGTTTACTTCAACCACATTGCCCTTATGCTTTTTACTGGTAAGCACCAGCTTGACACCTGAGTTCATAATTTCAAAACAAATAAATTTCTCG
The DNA here is from genome assembly GCA_004794325.1 of Pomacea maculata. Classification (NCBI taxonomy): domain Eukaryota; kingdom Metazoa; phylum Mollusca; class Gastropoda; order Architaenioglossa; family Ampullariidae; genus Pomacea; species Pomacea maculata. Next base: position 20,463 of record SRHC01000613.1, read on the forward strand.
AACACAAGTTTAAAAGAACTTTCTGTATTTATTATTCAGTTTGGTCAACGTATTGGTGAACAAATGTTCCATCTTGATTCATGTACTATTATTGTTGTTATTAGTATTATTAATAAAACAATCATTAATCCATTTTTACAGTTAGTTCCAAATCACTATAGTACTTTTAGCAAAGGTATTTTCAAACACTTACATGTTTCTGAACATTCTTTGGTGACTGTTTGAGTGACCAATAATGCATGAAATAAAAGAAAACACAGCAAAGTGTTGAAGATAATCTCCATCTGAAAAAGATCTTCGCGCGACTAACACGACAAAATTTAAGTCAAAGATATTCGAAAAAACAGAGATACAATAGATTCATTGTTTATGAGTGTTTTACTTATTTATTCCGCATCACCGTTTACAGATAGCAACAGTTTCATTTCCTTGTGTCTAAATATTTAGGTCTGTGTAGAAAAGAGCACGTCTTCTTCTAATGTGACTAATCCATGTGCACTTTGTTCCACCCTCGGACTTCCTTGTGACATTTCTTACCAACTTGAAACTGTGTATTTCTGTCTCAAAATGAATTGGTGCATTATCTGTTATTATCATTTTGTTTAACCCCTCGCAGACGGCAAATGAGGAACTAAGAAATGAGTAAACGATTCACCACAAAAATTGCATTTAATGTAGCATAAATACATGCATATACATTTTATTCACCACAATTCAAAACGTTGAAAAAAAACTGTGTATATGTACATATGTGATTTCGCATCTGTTCGTGTGTGTGTACGCGTGCGTGTGGGTGGGTGAGTACAATCAAACACGCCTGTTCATGAACATAGTTAAGTAGTTTCGACAGTAAGGTTAAAGTTCATGTCTACAGATCTGAAGCACAAAGTTTTTATTACTTGACAATTTTTTCCAGTTAACTACTAAAACGAGGTAGGTTTGTACAAAGCTTCCGGTTTAGTCCAATTCTTTGTTTAGGCTCGCCGAGACTAACAGCGGAGAACTTCGCAAGAGGCTAAGCGTTGGTCTCGGCAGACAGACAGCAGTCCACCATACACGTCCATGGTTAACGGGTCTTCTGATTTGTTTCGTAAGACGATGAATCATCTGTACATCAGTTCCTTACTCTGTAAGTATTCCCTTGAGTTAGGTGTCAGCGTCGGAGAGATGTGGAATCCGAAGAAGAACTTGAGGACTTATTTTTGAAGAATTCCTTTAGGTCTGCTAGTAAGGACTTCACAGGCACACCTGGTTCCATGTACTCGTTGATTTGCTCGAAAGGCTCATAAGTGGCTGAAAAAAACATCAATTACACTAGAGAATCTGATAATTTTTAGTATTGTACTTTATAAACAAAGAAATTTGTCGTGCTAATATTATCTTTAGAGTGTTTTTTTTTTAATTTAAGGAAGGATTTTTTTGGTGGTTAGCAAGAAGGTTTTAAAACTCAGGGTTAGGGTTAAGGTAGGGTTAGGGTTAGGTTGATGCTGTATGTCAATAATTTCCGCAATAAATTGGAAACATTTAATACGATGTTTCAAAGCTTCGTAAACTCTGATATGCATGTTGTGGTACGGGAATTACCCGGAAAAGGATAATAACAATGTGTTTAAGAAACGAGAAGTGGGTATGGGACCAGGAACTAATCACTTTCCATCTTAATATGGGGATCATGACTTCTGCTAAGGCTAAATTCTTTGGGGTCCCAGGGACCCCTTCTTCAGATTTTTAAGGGGTCCCTGTTCTTCGCCCAAATTTGAAAGGGACCCCATTGACGAAAATTGAAGGGGTCCTCCGAACTTTTAATGCGTACTGTACGCAGTTTTATGCGCAAGCAGAAGCCCTTGGGATAAAAGACTTTGGGTAAACCTTGCCTCACATCATTTGCGGAAAATTCGTAGACTGTTAGCAGTTTTAAAGACTGAAAATAAATCCACGTTATATCCGCTGTTAACGGTTACAGTTGTGTCTACTCTGTTCAGTTACTTCCCTTACCATATCCTTTAAGCACGCGGTTCCCTAGGGCTATGGCAAGGGGTACGCAGCAACATAAATAAGTACACATCATTATGAAAATAAGTATCCTTATGCGAGAACGAGGGGTACCCACTCTCACTCTTGAAAAAGAAGGAGAAACTCTGCTATAAACAGTACAGTCGATCGCGTTTACTATACCCACAGCCTTGAATTTATTGTTTCATTTAAGCAGGCTTTATAATATAGGTTTATATGTGTCTACAAAGCTTTGTAAACATGTAATTTTCACCTTCATTTGCATATTTTAAGGAACAAAAAATAAAGAAAAGCTATGCTTTTTGTAATTTAATATAAAAAAAAGATGTTTGTATGGTACAAACTTACATTGAGGAGAGGCATATTTTTCACTAGAGCATTGAAAAATTAGTCTGGTCTCCCCTAATGTCCCTCATTGCATTTTCTCACCTGTCTTTGCTCCCCTACCTTCGAGAGAACTGGAGCAGTGTGACTGACTGGAAGAAGCAGCTTCCGTGTAGGATGTGTGGTTGGTGACCTTCGCTTCGCAGCCTTGACCTGCATGGTTCAACGTACTATAATGATGTATGTCTTCTTCTTTTGTGGTGACTCTTTCATTCTTCGCCCTTTGATCTGAAACTAACAAAAACATCATCTGTTTATCATCATTATGAAGGAAACAGCTGAAAGAAAGTTGATGATAGGAGCCACGCTGACAATGCTGAGAATATACAAATCTCGGGTTTTAACGTATTATCCAATATAAATGGAAATATTCATCCACCTCTATTTATATTTTAAGAAATAAAAATTAAGATTTATTGCTTTATTCAGTGGTCTTCTATTTAAACAGACTTTGCCAGAGTTTTAATACACAGCTAAACGAAATAAGAATCAGACCTCGAGCTCTACGTCTAATGATACAGGTAATGGTCACAACGATGAAGATGAGCAAGGGAAAGGTAGTCGCTGAAGCGATTGCAAACGTCAGAAGAGTTACTCTTCTTTCCGCCTCTGGCTTTGCTGAAACATCAGAAAATCTTCAGTTAATGAACGCATGCTGACCAACAAGTTGTTTTCTGTCTTTTTTAAAAACACCAATTTGTTGACAAATGAGTAGATTTCTCCAAACGAAATGTTTAGTTTAATCATGAATACTTTCAAATTTAATTCTTTAAAATACCGAAGTAAAAGTAATGTTGTTACCAATATATATATATAAATAAGTTATTTGACTAAAAATAATTGACAGTACATAAAACACAAATAAAGCAAAAGTAAGGGAATTAACTGTGGATTTCTAACTACGCAGAAGAAAAAATTAATCATGCCTTTTTCTTACTGAAATACTTCCTTTATCATACCTTAAAATAAAGTATAATTGATAGGTTTTAAAAATAAGCTAATACTTGAGAAACGTATTTCGTAAGCAAAATAATTTTAAATGACCAAAAACAAATCTTGATGCAAACAATCTGCTAATCTTAATTTCAAAACTTTTAAAAAAAACTTAGAGATTTCCATTCCTTTGACTATCCCATACAAAAGTAAACCTGTTTTTTGTAAAAGACAAATCATCTCATATTGTATTATTTCACTTTATTGTCATGGCGTAAATTAAGTAATACTGAATAAAATTTTCTCTGGTAGCTGTAATACTTTAAAAAGCTGTAAATGTGAACTGAATGTAGTCAGTTTATGTTGTTTTTTTTTTAAAGCTGATGTTGGTGTTTACTTTGCGAGACAAAGAGATTTTCTGAAAAGCATTAGTAAATATTTTTGAATATTATGGTATTTTGTATTGTGCACAATAAAAAAGAAAACAATTCTCATACGTGAGACGCTAAGGATGAAAGTCTCTTCCTTCTGTGTGCCAGAAACTTTGGAATCTGTCCATTCCAGTATTTGCACCATGTCTGACAGAGAAGCCTTCCTGTAAATCCAAGCTCTCGGTTGTAGATTGTCGTGGAAACAGTGACATCCTTGCGAGTTATCCGTGACATTACATATCTGGTTATGGAAGATGATCGTGCAAAAAGGAAAATGTCGGTTTTTTTGAGCTGTCGACACTTTGACTCGGAACCAGGTTGGTTGGACCTGACACTTGCTTGTCGTCAGCTTAAAGCTGATGTTGAAGTAACTGCCCTCGGTCACTTGGAAGATGTTGACACCGTGGGCAGCATCATCCAGCTTCAACTCGGCACCTGCGATAGGCAGATAACATACTGACGATAATGGGGAGTAGATAAGTAAATAAGAGAACGAGTTAGTGGATGAATAGAAAACACATACGTGAAGTCGCCCATCCTCGTTGCGCAGTTACAAACATTAAACTTTTCAGCAGACGAGCAAGACGTTTTGAAAAGTACAGAAACAAACTTTAAAAATTAACGATCTATTGCTTTTAAATTTTGTGTAATATTCAAGGCAGTAAGTAACAGTAAGTAAGTAAAGAAGTCAATCAAAATACAAATACATTAAGTTAGAACTTACATGTTTTAGTGGTTTCCTGTGAACAGATAATAGTAAACCAGAGACCAATGAGAAAAATAAACAATACGAATCTCCTCCAAAAAGCTTTCATCGCTGAAGAAGCAACAATATGAATCTGTTAAGATGAGCTTTAGTTTCCCGAGAGAATATAAAAAGAAGCAGGAATGTAGTTTGAAGTCTTACAGCTGAAGCATCCGTACACCAGGCGTTACAGGAAAACGTCACATCCGGCAATGAAGACTGTTGGTCTGTGTGTTTGTGAGGCTGACTTGGGGAAAGCAGGAAATACATTGTGTGTACGATGATCTATTAAGTTGACCTTTGACATATACATTTACGATATAACATAACAGTAGAGTGTTGACTGATCCCTTTGACAGAACTAAATTTTAAGACATGAACTGGGGACAAAACATAAAATGTAGTTTTCTACACAGTCGATACCGCGACACGTAAAACACAGATACTTTGACTTTTAAACGATTTATTTTAATGAACTCGCAATAATGTCCGTACATTTTCACCAGTAACCACCATTCTCAAATAGAGAATAACCATGTTTTTAAATGTATCAGTCACTCAGAAAAGAGACGATGACTGAACATTATCTTTCAAGACTATTTCAGGCATCAAAGTTAGAAGCATTTGTACGGACGTTCCCAGGAAGAGGAGGATATTCTATTTACCTTTATTAAGAGCATCATACTTTATTTCCATGTTTAAAAGAATAATATACATAGTTAAAAACTTTTCTTCACCCTTATTCAAACAATTATTTTATGGAGCTATGGACGTTACATAAATTATCTACCCTTTCTTTTGTTAGTTTTAAGTTTCTTTTTTTTCATTATGCAGTATCCCACTAACATGAACAACAGCATACATGACACATACTAGCATTCGCAAACAACCGAACACAATAAAACAACAGCTCATGTGACACACATTTTCAGAAACACTGACATCCATGTCTTAGCCTGCCACAGTCTTGCAAAGAATTGACCATTGTTCTTATCCTAATAGGAACAATAAAGAGGAAGAGAATCGTCTGAGTCATGTACTAATTTTAATCATGACCTTTTCACCTCTTATTCAAAGTGTTTGTCTGTCTGTCCTGCTGTATGTCTGTTCAGCTGTCTATACTTTTCTTCATATTAGTACCAAAGCAGTATCAATGCATAAAACGGGATTTGCACAACTTTATGATTGGAAGGTATGGAAAAGTTGCATTGAAAGAATGCTGTGACTTTTGTTACTTTGCTAACTTTTTTAAAATGTTTTCTTGGCAGTATAGTATTTGTACTTCTCGGCAAACTACGAATGACATTGAATTATAAAGAATTCTGACAATTGCTACATACTGTTATCAGCAATTCTTTTTTTACTGCATTTTTTTCTGTTTATGGTAAAGACAAAGTGAATAGGGATTCAGGAAGTCGTTGAGTGGGCTTTGATGTACACCACGTCAATATTGAATATAAAAATAACAAGAAAATAATTATATACAATTTATTAAAAGTAATAAGTCTCTCGTGATTATACAAAACTGCGCGGGCGTGTGCACGTGTGTGGGTGTGTGTGCTTGTTTGCTCTTAATTCACAGTTTCGTATCTTAAGCAGATAATGAGGAGACACTTCACATCCACACACTTTATGTAGCCCCAGTCTGCTTTTATTTTCCTGTTCAGTCAATTCTTTTGCTTAACAATGGGTAGACTTTGTACAATGGTATCGTATGTTTGAGGGCTTTTAAGGCTAAAGTGATACTTGGCAGGCTGTCTCCTCTCTTGGCGTCACAAGTATGTGTAAGCAAAAAGAAAACATCAAGATTATTTCTCAAGAAGTGTCTTAAAGCCTTTCACAGTGAAAGGCAGATGCACTGTTGGTTCCATGTACTCGTTTGGTAGCTCCGGTGGTTTCTCGGGATAAACTGAAAGAAGAATGCATAAAAATTCGCTAGTGATATACCAAAAAATCATGAATAACTTTGAGGACTTATAAGAATTGTAGATATTACATTTTAATATTTTTTTCCTAGAAACTAACCCTTTTGACATTGTTTGCAAGAAGCCGCTTGGTACAATTATTTTTGGTTGGTTAGTATAAATGTAACTAAAAATTGCCAGATCTTTTCCGTTTATTTTACCACTTTTACTTAAATCTCACGATCCATTTCTTTTTTCTTTTTCTGCTTTCCTACCTTGGACATTTGTGGAGGAGGCTGCGTGAGAAGTATTCGCATAGTCATCACATGGTTTGTATTTCTCCAACTTGCTTGCTTCGCGACACTGAACTTCAATGTTCCCGATACTACAGTAATGTGTTTCTTCTTCACTTCTGTAAACAGTGACATTGCCTGCCCTTTGACCTGAAACTAATAAGGAAATCATTAGCTTACTCGTAGCACAGCCAGGTTATCATACCATTATAAAGAAAATGTTAGTGCAAATATCACTCTTGAGAATTTAGCAACTTCCAAACTTCTAAACTCATTAACACAGAGAGAAAAAGTTACTAAAGGTTTTGAAGTAAGTTATTGCATACGATGAATATAAATTCACCGATTAAAATAGTGACCTTTCTTTCTTTAAAAATACATATAACTAATGTTGTTATGGAAAATCTACAAATCTACAAAGCTAGCAATAGACCGTCGCTAGATGAAATAAAGGGAACAATTACATATTAAGTTTATTACTAATGAAACTTATGCCTAATGCTACTATACTTTTGTTTATTGCTTCTACAAATCATCGTTATTGTTACAAATTAGTCACGTTATTGCTGCTAAATATTATGTTTATTACCTCTATATATCAAGTTATTATCTTGATAATAATAAAATTTACATTTGAAGCTATTTTAATCGTTTCTAACAATAACGATTTAGGGCTATTTGTAAGTATTGTATATTTTTGTCATGAAGAATGCTGGAAAATAACATCAATACAGATGCTGATTTCGCTTTATATTTTAAGGCAGTTTTGTAAAAAAATTATGTTTGTGTTTAGTGCGCTGGCTATAACTATTCAAGTAAGCAAATAGGCTGTTAATTCTAGAGATTTTATTGTCACATGAGGTTATGAGAAAAACATAATGTTAACAATCAAAATGTTTTTCTCATAACCTCATGTGACAATAAAATCTCTGGAACAAAAGAAATCGACTGTATATTTATCTTCCCCTTATCACTTACTAAAATATAGTCTACTCATACCAAAGTTCATCATTGTTTAGAGACTATTTAAAAGTGGGTTTAGATTCAATTGTATTGTCCAAGTCTTTACTTTAAAAAGCCGGCCTCTACAGTTTAGCATTATAAACCAGCATTGTTTATTTTTTTTTAATATATAAAGAGACATAGAGAACTACAATCGGGGATTCCTTGTCTTTCAACTGTAATTCTCATCTGTGTACATTATACTCTCGAATATGACTTTTCCTTTGAAAATTTGAAAATTTTGAAAGAAAGTAACAAAAGTATTGTATACCCTGAGCTTCCAAAAACCATTGCCAATTGTTTAAAAGCAAAAAAAGGGGGGGGGAACCAATACCTCTAACTCTCTGTATGATGATGCAGACCAGAGCCACAATAATGAAGAGAAGTAAAGGGAGTGAAGTCGCCAATGCAATCGTTGTCGTAGGAAGAGTTGCGCCACTTTCTGCTCCTGCTAAAGCACGAGTCAAACATTAATTACTAGGCAAATGCGAACCAGGCAAGTGTTACCTTACGTGCAATTAACATCTTAATTTCGAGAGTATTTTGAATTTTGTAATGATAATTTCTAACAAAGATTATCGCTCTTTTAAAGTATGACAATAATAATAAACATAATACAAATAAAAATTTCACACTTAAAACCAAGTAAAAATAAATAAAAATAAGAATTTGATACATGAGATTTATTAGGAAGCTTCCAACGTTTGTAAAAGCTCTTAAACTTTTTTAAAAAAAGGACATAACATTTTTGGTAGGTATTCAGTAGTCCTTGCTTATTTGCCCAGATAAAAAAAGAGTTAATTATTCTCATGCCATGGCAACCTACAGTGGGTGCCTCCCCTCCATGATTACCATTCCTCCCATGTCAGAATAAAATTCTTATGCTAGATATTTTTCCCGACTGTCGAACTGTTCAAAAGTCCATAGGGACAGAGAATATCCTACAACTTAAAAACTCTTCTACACATCCATACAAAACACTAGAGAAAAGAATCACCATACCTTGATTCAAAAAATTGAAAACGATAATCTTTTCCTTTGGTGTCGCAAAAGCTTGTGCATCTGTCCATTCCAGTATCTGCAGCTTTTCTTCTGGACTCACCCTCCTGTAGACCCAAGCTAGTCTCTGGTCTGTGTGTACACAGTGACACTCCTTGGAGTGATCCGTGACACTACAGGTGAGGTTCTGGAAGAGGATCGTGCAGAAAGGGAAGCGGCGGTCCTGTGTAGATGTCGCCACCTTCACTCGGAACCACTGGGGATGGTATGTACAGGTGTGTGTCGACAACACGAAGCTGATGTTAACGTAGTTATCGCCACTGACATCAAAGACGGCGACAGCTAAATCCTTATCTAGAACCTGTAGCTCAGCGCCTGTCGTACGGTTAAACATACAGAAGTTGCAGGTGACAAAGAAACTCACAGCCCTACAAAAATATATTAACTCTGGTATTCAAAACTGATGTAGTCAGTCGCTTATCTGTCTTCATACTAAGAAACATAAACTTTCTTCGAGTTGGTTTTCTGTTAACAGAAGTAATCGAAAAATTGATTGTGTTTTTATAGATAAAGATATTTGCTGTAAAAAAACTTAACTTTTATTCCATTGTCTTTCCAACATTCAACATAAGGATATCCTTTTTCCTTCCATTTTTAATAATCATTGCTCGTTTTTTTTCAATGCCCGCTGCACTCATGATGCACTCATAATCATCATCAGTTCTCATTGTCGCTAATATTACGAGAAGAATATTTTCAAAGCCGTACATCTTTAAAATTTATTTTATGAAAAATTTCAAATTGTGGTTACTAAACAAATTAATGAAAGTCATTAATATATTAATTTAACACTTACATGTTGTCGTCTCCACACCTACCCCTGTAGAGGTAAACAAAAGATCAACGAAGAGAAATAAAAACAAACATGTCTTCGAAACATTCTGCATCGCCAAAGTCCAGACAAAGATAAACACTGCACGGGTGATGATTATATTTCTAAGAAACTAGATAACAAGTGAACAGTAAAGGGATTTAAAGAAAGAGAACTCTAAAATCGTTATAGTAACTCATGACACCGGAAATACGTCACATCCTGTGTTTTCGCAGCTGTCTCGTGACACTTACCGCGAACAATGGGCTGCGTACTTGATGATGAGACTTTTTATCTCTAATTACGCCCAGGGACTGAAGTCTTAATTGGTGATACAAAACATTGCTACCGGCATCTTCAAAGTGTAAATCTTGTTTACACCACTTCATCTAATGCAATTAAAATGTGGTGATAAAATTAAACACATTTTGCTGATAGAAGTTAGCTGATAATAAGCTAAGACCAGTGTGAAAGCTACAAAGAAAAATATTCACATAAACAAAAATATTAAAACAAAGAAGTAATTAAGGAATTAAAGTCCTTAAGGACATTAAATATATGCTTTTCAAAACTCACTCACACGTCCATGCAAAAACATAGAAAACTATCAACATACCTTGTTGATTAGAAAAATTAAACACTGCAATCTTTTCCCTTGGTGTCCCAAAAGCTTGTGAATCTGTCCATTCTAGTATCTGCAGCTTTTCATCTGGACTCACCCTCCTGTAGACCCAAGCTAGTCTCTGGTCTGTGTGTACACAGTGACACTCCTTGGAGTGATCCGTGACACTACAGGTGAGGTTCTGGAAGAGGATCGTGCAGAAAGGGAAGCGGCGGTCCTGTGTAGATGTCGCCACCTTCACTCGGAACCATTGTGGGTGGTATGTACAGGTGTGTGTCGACAACACGAAGCTGATGTTAACGTAGTTATCGCCACTGACATCAAAGACGGCGACAGCTGAATCCTTATCTAGAAGCTGTAGCTCAGCGCCTGTCGTACAATATAGAAACTACAGGTGTCGGAAGAAGTCATAACCCTACAAACAAACTTCATTAACACTGGTATTCATAACTGATTAAGTCAGTCAGGTATCTGTCTTCACACTAGGAAACACAAGCTTTCTTCTTTTGATTATTTATTTCTGCAGAGCTCATTCGAGAAAATAAAGTAATACAAGAAATATTGGTTGCAACGAATTAATTTTTTATGTTCATTTATTGTGTTTAGACTCTACAAGAGATAAAATTCTCTTTCCTCCATTTTTTAAAGATCTTTGTGTCTTCTCTTTTGTAGATAGTACTGAGTTCACTGCACAGTAAGTAAAAGCACATACAAGTGCTCATTGATGGATTTTTTTCACATGATAATTGCCAAAAGCCGTAAACTTTGAATTCGTATGTAGAATTTCAAGAAACAGTCAAGAAAGGAAATCGTCATAAAAGTCATTAATAAAATAAACTAGCACTTACATGTTTCCGTCTTCTCATCCAGCCCTGTAGTTCCAAACCAAAGACCAATAAAGAGAAGCAAAAACAAATATTTCTTCCAAAAGATCTGCATGGCTCTAAAAAGTAAGCCATTCAAGAGTGATGTTCATGTTCGCTGTGTTCAGAAACAATGTGAGCAGCACAGTATTATAAGGCCCGGGATCTGTAACATTTTCATAATGTAACCCCCACAGGAAAAGGTCACATCCTGTGCTTACGACAGTTTCTCGTAACCTTTGTTCTGACAGCTACAGCAAAACAATCGACAGTGTACACGAGGATCAGCTTCTTCATCCTTCTACACGTAAACTTCATCTGCTTCATCTGTTTGCTTATTCCTCTATAGGCCATTATGATATTTATAAAATCGTTTTCAATGAAAAATTACTTAAAAGGATCTTGCTGTACTTAGTCAGGCTGTAGCTTATACACAGTGTGCTTACACTTGTCCAAGATGTGCAGCCCCAGCCTGCCTGGCACTACTGTCCCCTGAGTCACACAATCCATCTTTTCGTAACTAGGTGACGGAAACAATGCTCTGCTTGTTGAAAAGCATAGAGAAACAACTGTTTGCAGAGATAACTCCAGCATCAGGATATTATTGCTATGTTATTGTTATTGTTGTTTTTGTTAATATTATTGTATCAGTCCCCATTACTGAGAAAAAAACCACATTCACTAGGGATAATAATGAAAACGAAATTGAGATAAAGAGAATGATTATAAAGATCTTCTTTGAAACAGGTTAATATACTGATGCGGTAAGTAAAAGTAGACGAGTCCTTGGTTCAAGAGACTGTAAAGTAGATAAAAATATACTATTTTATTTTATGTCTTGTATAATGCAATATCTGTGACATTTAATAATCTTGACAGAACTTCGTATTTTCTTTTTACGCGTTCGCCATACAAATAAACATTCCTGTGTTCATCATTTACTTTAATCTCCATCATCTGCTTTATTATCACCACCATCAAATCTCGCTTCGACACGTATCATTGACTTATATAACCATTTATTCGCTTCCAATCTTAGTGTCATCTGTCTGTATTAGTCCTCTAATACTAACACAGGCCAGATGTAGCTAACATACTAACAATATACAACACAGTATTTACTTCAACATGTTCAAAACAAAAATAAAAATTTTACAATATTTGTACACAAGAGTAGGTTCTATTTATACATTCTACTAGGTCACTTTTGACTGACAAAATAAACCATCTATCTATTTCACGACATGTAAAACGATGTCAGGAAAATTATTGGCTCAGATATCAAAATAACACCTGGATTTACCAGTAATTTCACTGAACAGAGCGGTTTTGTGCACAGTCTTTTGGACTTGTCATGTATGATGAGTGTAACGAGAACAGTATGTAACTGTCATTACCAAGGAAGCAAAATACGTCAGAATTAAAAATAAAATCAGTTACATATTCAACAATATTTGCTAACTGGTCAAAGCCCTTCAACAAGGGAGGAAGAATACAAGGTGATCGAAGTCAATATTTAAATAGGTTAGTACGTTAATCTTTTTGCGCATGCGTACAACGGATCTGTCGCCCAAGTCAATGCCAACAAAACTGTACAAAAGGAAAATCTGACTCAACACCGGAATTCACCCCTCGATCTCAAAATATTTCCTTCTTCAAGAGAGGTTTGTCAAGGGCCGCTTGAGCTCCATTGAGTTTTCACTTAAACGCTGCAGGCGAGCTTGCACGGAATGCCGGGTTACATGTCATCTGCACTGAAAGTGTCATCGAAACAGCTAATTAATACAGAAGTATACAGGATAATAACTAGAAAGATTGCACATGTATCGTATGAGTGAGCATCATGGGGTCTAATGCATAACTATCTTGAAGCTTACCACGAAGTATTACACGGTTTATTTTTACACTACTGGTTTGCACTTACCAACATCTCGTGCAGCTGACCCTAGAGGTGGCTAATAATACTAAAATTTGCTAATGATACGTAAAAGTCGAACAATAAATAAATTACAAAAAAATATAAATTTGAATAAATAATTTTTATTACAATAAATAGGAACGAATCATATTATAGCAGTTATCAAGTGTTAACAGAAAATAGTGAAAATAAGTGTTTTATGTCTTCAGCCATCCAGAAGGCCAGAATGTCCTCCATCTTGTAATGAATGCATGCAATAAATGTCTACCAAGCGCTGTGATATTTACCTGTACGAACCACTGGCCCACGTGACAATGGAAGGACTACCACCTCTTCATAATCGTTGTCAGGATCCTGGTCTTTTGATGGAGGTCTGTGATTAGGGTTAGGATTAGGATTAAGGCCACGGTTAGGATGAAAGTTTAAGTCTTGATAGCGAAGATCCGTATAGGCGTGGGATTCCCTGTTCCTCCTGTGGGCTATGTCGGTGTATAAGCTGACACCTTAAATGATATTAAAGACCATAACTTAGCAGTAAAGATGTTAAAACATCAGGTTATACTCTTCAGCTGAACTTACTTTTAACTCATCGCATACCAAATAGGTAATTTTTACTACAATGCAGCACTCTGTATCGTAATCTGTGACTGTGATTGTTTGGCAGTATATAACACTCCACAACTTATGACATATTTAAATTTCATAATAATAATAATGATATATGAAAACAGTAAAAAATTAAAAAGCAGTATTAGTGTTTACCTGAAAATGCAGTATCTGAAATGAGAAAGAGTGTTTTCGCGATTACAAAACTGGGTACATATTACAACTTCTCTTAAGCCCTTTCTGCGGGTGTTTGTTGTTGCAATAATAATAATAATAATAATAATAATAATAATAATAATAATAATAATAATAATAATAATAATAATAATAATAATAATAATACAGTGAACTTCTAAAGCGCCAGATACCAGTCCTATGGGCAAGCTCATGGCGAGCTGCCGATAATATTAGAGAATATTAAGGTAAAAAAATTTAAAAATTTACACCTGCAGCTCTGGACCGTCTTCTCAAGATACACATAGCAGTGATGGAGAGGAAGATGAAGAAACAGACACACGACAAAAGAACAGTCGTCACTGACGACGCTGTGTCATCTACGACATCACTCTCTGCTAAACAAAGAGCAGACAAAATGTGGCAACAGTTTTTGCAAACCGCATATTTTTCTTTATTTCTATTTCTGAAGATAAATTATTATCAGAGATGTTTGTTCTCACCCACACAAAAGCTACTCACATCTCAATCACACACACACATCGAATGACACAAATTACAGTGTAAGTTTTTACACTTACTGTTTTCCATTATGTGTCCTGCAGAATATATAATCCGCTGGATTCCGAAAGAAGCAACAAGTATAGACTTTGCCATGTCCTAGTCAAATTTACTTTACATAAAATATTGACAAACGATCGTTAATGGCCGTTCTTGTTCAGTAGTGCTTATGTATACAAGCTGAGAAAGAAAACGAATCCTGCAGAAAACTCATGATGTCACTTTAGTCTTCCTTATTTTACAGTCTGGTCTTTGTGCTCAGGATGGTTTTTTTCCTCGTGAAATTTCTCTTTTCCATGAGTTTTAAACTAATCAAAACTTTCTTTTTTTCAATGAGACGAGTGTTGTTTTAGTCTCATTCCTTTTACAGCCGTTCATCTAGTTTCAGTTCGGTGGGTCTAATAAGTTTAGAAAGCTGTTAAATGATGATGGATGCCATTATTAAGATAACAGTTCGTCTGAAGATTACTTCGCAGAAGTGTTATAAGAGAGGCTTTGACTATGGACATGACAGAGACAGAAGCCTGTGTGGTTGTATGTCACTGCCTGTGTCAGTGTTTGCTGTTGGTATGGTTATGTCAAAACGTGTTGGAATGACTTGTCATTATTTATATTTCATACGTTTTTTGGAAGTTTAATGACAGCAATTGCATATGTTTGATTTTACTTTCGTTAATGATAGCAAAGGGGTCAGCCATTGTATTGTTGACTTCTCCAAAGTCAACTTTAAATATGGATAGCTTTTTATAGTTTTTATTTCAATATCCTTTTTTGTTGATTATACAATACATTCAAAACATAAAATACTACGACATAAAACAATATAGATACACAAACCACGTCTCTGGTAATATAATAACCAATGACCAATAACCAATAACCAACTTTATTAATGTACACAAAATAGTTCATCAGCCTAGAAACACTAGGACCAAGGATTTCTGCTGGCTATCAAATAAAAGATAAAACACCACAATACTATCTTATCAAGATGCTATACAATTCATCTCTATTTCAGTTTTTAGAGAATCTTTTGTGAAATAAATACCATGCGATATAAAGATTAAGTATATCCCTCTCATAAGCAAGATATCTTATGAAGTTGCTTTCTATTTTCTTTAAAACATTTCTGATGTAAATGAGAATTTCATAACTTAGAATGTGACCACTTGGTTCAGACAAGCGAATTTTATTTTTGAAATCGTGTACATAAAACGCTTACTACTACTGTCTCGTATCAGATTTAAAAGATTCCCTGCGGTAAGCTCCCTTTAACAACATTTCGGGCAATTGCATTGATCATTATTATTCTAAATTATGTATAGAGGAGGGAATGTCATCACTGTTTGACTTCGTTTGAATGGTTAAACATTCGTCATAATGTATTCATTTGATTATTGTATTTTCTGCCTTACAGGATGTGAGGCACTCATTGACTGAGATGGTTGTACGACACTTGTTGGTGTGTATTCCTACCAGGGTCGTGACCCTCATTATTCAACGGCAACTGCGGCTGTGACGTGGAGCCAGCGACTGCGTTATCATACGTTCCTGAAAGTAAATAACACATCAATTGTTTACATCTTTAACACTTTTTATAATACTTAACTAGTGATGAGCTGGGTTTTTTTAACCCTCCTCTTCTAAATTTATCTCTAGTTTTCCTAGTGTTATAAAACCATAATTAGGTAAGGTATTGTTTCTGTTACTTCGGATGGCTGAGCTGCAACTTTGAAAAAAATCCAAAAGATCATCATTACATAGATTATTTGCCGGCTGGAATGATTATGGCTTAGGCAAACAACCAAATACGGAGAAAGAGACTGACTAATGTGTACCTTTGAGTTTCACTCTGTAGCATAGTTTGACGATCAGTACAAAAAGAACGGAGAGGATAACGCCGACGATGAAGCAGCTAATGAAGACTTTTGTGACCACTGGGTTGTTTCTGGAGGCTGAAGACACAGACAAATTAAAAGATAAAAAGGTAACTAGCGAGAGAGACAGAAAATATACCAAAGACTGAAGAGAATTACTTTTAGGGTAAATGCAGGATTCCCAGGTTGGGTGAGAAGGAGACAAAAGTTTTATTCAGGGCAAACAGATTATTTTAGTATAAACTACATTGGTACCACCTTCGGGACTGAGGAGATTGGCTTCGGTTAAATTTTCTTTGTGAATTCACGACTTTAACAAGAAAAATGGAAGTGTTTTTAGTCAGGTTAAGATAAAATTTGTTGCCGTGATTAACGGCGCATGGTGGCACATAAATGTTTGAAAACACGAGAGTATTTATGGAAAACTCATCTATTGTATTTAGTCAATACACTTATTGTTCATGAATATATATTATTTTGTACATTTTCTGTAGATTGGTTTCTAAAATGACTGTATGCAACAAAAAATAAGCAAAACCTCTTTCTCTTTATATATATATCTGGAGGCATTAAACCCGTCTTTGCTGTTACTATTTATCCGATTTAGTTCGTTATAATATATTTCTTTGCACAGTAGCGATTGAAAATGATAACTTACCTTCAACAAAAAGATTTAATACTATTTCTTTTTCTATTTCTTTTTCTTCTATTTTTGACGGGGGATCATTCCATTTCCAAACGAAGATCTTATTGTCTCCTTGTGTAGCCCGCATTGAGAACTGAAGAAACCTGTCGCCAGAGCACGTACACGAGGATGACGACGTCGTCACGTTGCACGTCCTTTCACGTAAAATAAACTTACACAGGTCTACGTGAATGTTATTCTCGATGGATGACAGCTTCACCAGAGACCAGTTCCAGTTGCCATGACAGTTGCGTGTATTGAAAGAGACCGATAATATAAATAAAGAACTCTCCTTAGCTTTCATCTGCTTCTTACCATCTTTCGTATTTTGTAACTCCAGCTCCGTACCTGGGAATTAGTAAAAAAAATTGTAATTGTATGCATTAGCTGATTTCACTAAGCTTTTACAGCTCAGTTTATACAGTATAACTCAAACATCAATATATAAGGGACATTTTTAAAGAACAAACACATTTTATCAAACGCAAAGAAAATTTATAAAACCGATCTTTGGATGATACAAGACGACTGTTAGTCCTCCGACTGGGGACGACTTATACGACTACATTTATTTATCACCTCTATCTTCATTCTACATGTTAATTTACAGAATCATTTTTTTTAATTTCTCAATTTGTGGTAACTATTAAGAGATAAAATCAATGAATGTATAAAACGCTTCTCAGTTCTTGTAAACAATAATAAAAACACCTTCGTTAGGACACAACGGTTTTCTCGACTGTACTGAAGTCAGTGAACTCTAGTAAGTAATATTATTTGTGGACACTGCGATTCGTTGACAATGATACTGTAAAAACAGAAGCAAGTACTAACATTGCTTTATTTATAATCTGTGCAAATGTAACTTATTTTGTTATAATATATGTGACTATCATAGTCTGCAAAATAAAATATTATTTATGACTTTGTACTTATGTATGATATGTTACTTAAGCGGCACGTATGGGATTGATAAAAACTAGTTAAATTGAATCCTGTGTGCATGGAATGTGTGTCTTATTCTTCCTTTGTGTTAATTATTGTATTACTTGGCAGGAAGGACTGAAGTGCACCAGGAAGAGGATGTCAAACTGTACAGTAGGACAACTTGTTTATTCGCTAATTTTTTAATGAATTTCAGAGAAACAGATCAAGCTTTTTCAGTGCAGAAGACTATAAAATCAGTAATTAACAGTAAGACAGTATGTAACCATTAAATAAATCTTTATCATTCGGTGGATTTTTGCTCCATGATAACGATGTGAAAGTGTGAAGATTTAAGATTTCTTTATGCAAGAATTTATTAATTAAATTATTTGGTCTGTCAGCTGTTAGGTCTTTGGTCCATAAGACCTCACTTGTATAAATATAGAGCATTTTTTACATTCTTTCAGTAATTGATATCATATAGAAAAAAAACAAAAGTTCATTTGAATAAAATAATTCCTGGTCAATTGTATAAAATCTCTTGGAAGCCAATCGGTTTCATAATATATGTGTTTTTGCTGAAGGAAATAATGTGTTCATGTTATTGCTATTTTTAGGCGTGACAGCTTCTTGTATTTTGCCTTTCCTATAATATTTATCTTGACATTTAACCTCATTTTGTAGCATAACGGGTACTGACACTAACAAGTGATCATCTCAACTATGTCCTAACAATCGTCAAACGCAAATTCTCTAAGAATCAAGATAGTGATAATACAAGCAACAGAAAATGTAAACAGAATCTCCACAAATAAAACAAACACCGGAGATCAGCACTAAAAGATTGTAATCTCAAGACTATGACAAACAATGACACACCCGTGTATTGTTGTAGACACCTTGACCACAAGCTCATCAGTCTATCTATGTCGAAGGGAGTAAAATACTGACATCAACTCTAGCGGTGAGAAAGATTTGAGCAAACTCACATGTCTGTACAGATGGCTGTACATTGATGACAAGAGAAATCAAACCCAGAATACACACACAGGCCCAGGGTGGTGAAGCCATCGGATCTTTTCAAAGCGTGAGTGTTAGGGGTTGGATGTAGCCACAGACGAGGAGGAGATGTGATGAGTACAGATTGCTGATGTCCTCTGAGCTCCACACAGAGGATGTATTCATGATGCACAGACTTCTATGTCAACACGTGAAAAAGTTATATTTCCTTGACACTAGTGTTATATTTGAATAATAGTTCCTTATGCTGTGTTATGTTAGTGTTGCAATTCCTTTTATTTTCTTTGTGTGTGCATGTGTGTGTGTGTTTGTACAAGTATTTGTGTGTGTGTGCTTGCATGTGTGTGTGCATGTATGTGTGTGTGTTTGTACAAGTATTTCTGTGTGTGCTTGCATATGTGTGTGTGTGTGTGTGTGTGCACTCATACAAGCAAAGCAGTTTTAATTACTTGTCGGAAGTGACAGGGGCATGTAACACTAATATGAACTTTGACCTGCACGTGATTGACATTAATGTTTCCGAAGAGAATAAAATGACCTTTTAAGTAGCAATGTAGCACACGCCTTACTTCAAGTACAATGAACATGCACCATACTTCTTTGAAACATTAGTACACATTTAGTTACTTTCATAATGAAGAATAGAGATTAATCCGTGCCTGACGGCCTGCTTTCTTTTGTTTAATTGTGATTGTTTTCCTTTCTTGGGTTGTGAGAATGTTAAACGCCATGTTTTACTCCTGTTAGACAGTGCTTTGTGCCGTGTGTATATCTTGGATTCTGTCTTTGGTGAAACTAATGCTTGCATTTTAATCTGTTTTGTAATCTGTTTTTGTAATCTGTTTTTAATCTGTTTTGCTTTTTTACAGTTATTTCCCCTTTATCTTGTTTGCCTTGATCTCAGATGCTTTTGGTTTTTTTCCTCTATTATTATTATTTTTTTTTTTTTTTAGTAGTAGTAGTATTTTATTATTAGTATTATTGAACATAACAAAATCTATGAAGAAGATGGGACAGAAGCAATCAACATCATATTAACATCAGACACAAAGCGTGAAGCAGTTCTACAAAGACAAAAATAAATAGAGTTCAGTCCCCCTCTACCCAGATAGTCGACGAAGTATCGCTGACTTCGTCTCAGCAAAGTGCTTAGTTACAGATATGTAGTTTGTAGAATACAATAGACTAAGATCTTAATCACTTTGTTTTGTTAGTGGACACATCGGAATAAAGTAGGACTTAGTCCATTGCCATCTGGTTCTTTTGTCATCTTCTTGCAAGCTTGGCAATATTTATTATGCAAGCTCATGAACTAAGTTTTTTAATAGATATAAAAATGTATTCAATGGCTGCATTAGTTTTTAAAATCCTTTAAATCAACACGGCAAAGAATATTTTTAAAAGTGGACACGTTTAATATGTCACTTTTATAAAATAGTAACATCAGTGAAATAAATATTGCGCTCTGGAGTTTATAACCTTGTGCCATTTTCCAGTGTTTACAAAATGGATGTATACTGTCATGTGTTGACTAACTGGCGCTGCTTAGTTGGTAAACAAAGTAACACACATCATGACCGCATCAGGTGGCTGTAAAATTCATCTGGTGCAAGACCCCTGACACGGTCGTTGCTCTGGTCGTTTGACATCATCGGCAACTGGGTCTGAGGCGTTGAGCTAACGACTTCTCTTGCACCAGCTTCTGCAAGACAACAATTGTATTACTTGTATCTTTTATACTTATCGTGGTGTTCGTTATGAATGTCTCTACCTAGAAAGCTTTGTTTTACTCTTAAATTCCATTTATAGAACTAATAAACAAGTTATTTATCTTATAAACTTGGACGCTCCGAATGTTACAAAGGTGAGCCAGATCAGATAAGTGAGACTTAGTCAATGCATATGTTCCCTGGAGAAAACTTATGAAGGTAGATGCAAGAAGCCTGATATTATGTACCTCTAGTTTTGAACCTCAGACACAACCTGACCACCAGTATGACAGCAATTATGGCAACGACGACAACAAAGAAGCTGATCATGACTTCTTTCAGCATCGATTGTTCTGAGGAGGCTGAAACTAACAATTGCATAGGAAAAACATTATATTTCCGTCATAAACTGTTAAATTTGTAGTCTTTTTTATCTTTGTCAATCACACCCGTATCCCAATATAAGGATATTTACGAAACAACAGACAAAAACACGAAAGCTGCTTAAATCTAATATGTTAATAACAAAGTAAAACTTCATACCTGTATCACCTTTGGCTAAAAGTGTATTTGTGTCAAACTAGAATAAAATTAAGGATTGAAAAAGAAAGATTATTTGGATAAAAAAATAAAATATCTTGTTTTTCATCCAAGTGGGGGATCAATAACAGCTAACAAGCACACAGCATAACAATATCAAATCAACAATATGATTTATACCTACAAACAGCCCCTAAGACAATCATTATTCAGACTCGTACATGATTCACATTAACATAATATATCAACACAGACACAGTATAAGTGTCACTCAACGACCGAGATAACTTTCAGGAATATGTCGTTGTTTGGTTAGTAGGAAAGAGCTTCCACCATAAGAAAATTTTGCACTATGGAGGAGAGAGCTGACGAAGCCAAAAACTACAGTAACCCCCCTTCCGGCAGCGACACCTGGAAACAGGAATCAGCTACAAAGAGTGTCCCGAGAAAAGATCTGAACTCAAACCATTTACCTTGCAGTGCTGTCAAGCTAATATCTTAGTCCCCTTGTTATTGGGTATTTGAGTATGAGAAATGTTCTTATTTATGTGTTGTTGTTGTTGTTGTTGTTGTTGTTGTTGTTGTTGTTGCTGCCGCTGCTGATGTTGTTGATGCTGATGCTGCTGCTGATGATGATGATGATGATGAAGAGGAGGATTTAATATTGAGAAAAAAGTATTATCTGAAGATCAGATTATCTGTCGCTAGCGAGGATCTTCAGGATAACGAAGGTCACATATTTTACGATGTTTTTTTATAAAGAAATCCCTATGGCAGTCGATAGAGTAGTTAGGAAGCCAATGGGACAATAGAAGGGTTTAGACAAAAATCTAAAGGTCAAAAGCAAGCGGAAGGGTGACTGCAATGACTAGGAAGAGTGTGCAAATAAAAGGCACTAAATTCACAACAGGCTAGTAGAACAACGCAAAAAACAGCAAGTACACAGAACTGGCCCTTTTAACTCAGTAAATCAAATGATTTTCCTTTCCAGTACTTAGCGACTTTTATGAGATTGCCTCTACTTCAATTCTTGCACACACACACACAAAAGCGCGCGATCAAGAACACACGTACCCCCTTAACCCCGAGCAGATGAGTACTTGTATATCATCTATTATCCTTTGTCTGATCATAGCTACCTTAAGTTTTCATGTGTATAATACCAAAACAAAGCTAGAACATACTTTCAACAAAAAGAGTTATTTCTCTTATTTTTTCGTTGGAGAGTGAGTAGGAATCACTCCATTTCCAAATGAAGATCTGACTGTCTTGTTGTGTGACCCACTTGGTGAACTGGACAAAGTCCTCGTGTAAACAAACACAGTCTGACGAGCCTGACACTTTACACTTCCCGCTGTTTACAATAACTTTGCAGACATCAAAGTGTTTGCCATTATCGTAGATGGACAACTTTACAAGAGACCAGTTCCACCTTCCTTGGCAGGTGAACTTGTCTAAGCGGACTGTTAAATTGAATAATGAATTTTCATTCACTTCGACTTCCTTTTGGCTAGGAGTCATTCCCAGTACCTCCAGCTCAGTACCTGTGGTTTGTAAAGAAACGAACATCTTTAGAATATTAAACTAAACATATTACTTGGGTAGAAATAGTATCTTTAATACACAGGCCAGTAATACATATTGTGCCAGATTAACAATGTGGTCTTAAATGTGATAGCCAAGGGTGTGTCGTCGTGTAGCGAATCAACGAATGATACACATCAGCTACAAACGAAGAAAAAGGTAAACAAAAAGGACACACAATCCAACAAAACCTGATGCAGATGTGGCAAATCTCTGAGACAAAAGATCGCCTTCATGTTTTTTTAATAAGTGTATATCTTCCTGACCTAAGTTAAAATAATATTACATGTTTAAGTGGCTAATCCTTTACCATATCCGTCTATTCACCTATCAACGTATCAAGTCTCGACAGAGATAAATCACTGGAACATTATGTGCTACACTTACAAGTCTGCTCGGACTTGATGCCAAACATGAGAAGCAGGACACAACATGGACCTTCATTAATGAAGTTTAGCATAAACTCTTAACTGTATCTCTATGATAGACGAGGGGCCAATGACGAAATAATTTACTTGTTATACTCGCGTTCACCTCCAGACACCAGATGTTAAAATAATGAAAAGCAACACGAAGCAGTTTTTATTTCCGTGATACATGTGTTCACTCTATGTCCCAATTCCGTGATACCTTTGTCCATATTGTTCTACATTTCCACTGTTAATTGCGTGCATGTGTACGTATTTGCGTATGTGTGTATGAATATTTGTATGATGTGTGTGTTTGCATGTGCGTCTGTGTACATGTGCGTGTATGTATGTCTACCTGTGTGTGTGTGTGAGTATGTGGGCACGTATGTATATGTAGCTGTAGGTATTAGCGTGTATGAATGAATGTGTATTTGCTTGTGTGCGTGTGAGCACTTTATTCTTAAATTATCATTGCTCTGTAAATGAACATTCTAGAAGATGTAAATAATCCTCTACACATACCCGTCTACTCACCTATCAACGCATATTTTACAAATGTGTAGATTACCTATTTTAACAACTGTCTTAATGCAATATTTTCTTCAGATTTTTAGCACTATGGTTATTATTTCGTGTCATCGTGACCTCCTTGACTTATTACAGTACAAACAGTATGGGTGACACTTACATGTCTGCTCGGTCTGGATACCAAACGTGAGAAGCAAGAAGCAAAGCACAAGATGTTGCTCCATGAATGAACTTTAGCCATTTACTCTGAACCGTATCCCGATGACATCCTCGGGGCCGGACACGGAAGAATAGAGAAAGGCGTTCAGCTCCAGACAGTAGATGTGAAGGTGATGTAAGCAACACAAAGTAGTTTCCATGTCCGCAGTGAGTCAAGGGTGAAACCTAGATTTTGTCATACATTATTCATTATTTTCCTTCCTACACAGTTATTGTAAAAGGTATGTGTAGTGTGTCCACGTGTGCTTACGTGTGCACCGTGTGTATTTGTGCCTGCCTGTATGTTTGTTTGTATGTGCATGTGTACGTGTATGTGTGCATGCCTCCTTGGAGTGGGACACAAGTAAGCACACAGGAAGTTTAAGGTAACAGGCTTAACGGCTTTTTATCTCAAGAGGCTAATTAACTCTAAGGGTTATTATTTCAGTCATGGTCTTTGTATTGCATGATGCTCAAGAAGTCAAGTAGCGGAAACTAATTTACTCTAAAAGAAAACAAAGACGTGGGCTTAGCTTACTTGTTATTACAATACTCATATCTAATCTGTTACACTTACATTAGTTCTTTTTTCCAATATTATAGCCGATAGCGCACTTGATGATGACGATGATGATGACAATAACAATAACAGCAACAGTCGCGCCTCAGGTTACGAGCTTCTCCTCATACGATCAAATCAGGTTACAAGAACAAAATACTCGGAAAATTTGCCTAGGTATTCGAGCAAGTCACTCTATGTGTCAGGAAGACACCTGGAACGTGGTCTGAAGATTAGGAAGCATTTAAGGCAAGCCGGGGATCGAGAAATTTAGAAAGAGAACCGGTATACCAATTGTAGTGCGAGATGTGCAGGCTACAGCTGCAGAAGAAAAATTTGTTCGAGTTCCATCTACTATGTGTGTGTGTGTGTGTGTGTGTGTGTGTGCGCGCGAGTGATAATATAATAGTTTCCGTAACACAGCTTTTACTTCTTCATCGAAGTAAGGTTTCGAATGTGAACACCTGTACGTGATTCTCTCCTGTAAGCACATCTGCACTGCATGTTCCGCAGAATTGATAACTAACTAGCTAACTCTGTATGTAGGGTAAGCTGGTGTTAAGTCTGTGTTGTGACATAGGAAAATTTTAATTTATAAATAATTTATTGTGCAAAAGATTGATTAAGCAATTAACAGGATCAACCAAAAAAGATAAGAAAACGTGCCACCAAAATGTCACAGAAACGTAAGATGTAAGGCCTCTTTCATACATATCTTATTAAATTTTTGTGTACTTTTGTTGTTTTTAATGACTTCTTAGAACTGTTATTTAATGTATCTGTTGCTTGTTACTTAATTTCATCTAACATGCCTACAGTCAACAGACAAACGCAATAAAAAAAAATTGGTAGTAATAAAAGATCACTTTCTAATACAAGAAAGGTTTATTAATACCTTTGGTGCTTGAATGTATTTGTTCGAAAAGTAAGATGCAAATAACCTTATAAATCTCTCATCTGTGGACATTTTCTTTCCTTTAGCCAATGCCCCCAAGAATTTGAAATGACTCCTCTTAGAAAGCAATCATAGAAAGAGAGGAACGTGCATTATAATTCGTTCATAATTCATCGTACAACTAAAACATCTGGCACAAATTGCCGGCTGAAACTGTAAACAACAGGTGTATTCACAAGGTAAAAGTAACCTCGTCTTCTCTATAAGATCGGTACAGGTTCCAGATAATCATGAGGATGATCCGTCAGCTCAAGGTGATCTGGTTGATTTTCTGGACAATTAAAAAAATTCGACAGACAATCAAGTTATTTAAAAAGGCAGAGTAGATTTAAAATTAAAATTGTAAATCACTGTTATAAATATCAGGTAAAATAAAAAAAATTAGAAAAGAAATTGTGGTTACTTCTGTGTGAAGGCATTGGAGCAAAGGTTCCTCAGAGGTAACTAATAAGAACGAAGACACAGAGTTAAATTTGTTTGTTTACCTCTGGCAACAGCTGGAGTCCGTGCTCCAACTGATTCTGCCATCTCTTTAGAGCTTCGAACCCTGGTTTGTGTTTGCTCTGGATGTCTTAGTCCCTGAGGGTACAACGCTGTGTACATGTGGATTTCTTCCCCTTGTACACGTGTCGGGGGGACGCTTGTCCTGGCTGTTGTAACTGGTAAGACAGAATTTAACTTTGAGGTTAATTTCTCTTAGGGATTCTTGTAATGATCTGATGATACTACTCAATTATGATTACAATGATTATACTAATAATAAAACAAGACTTTCATTATTCACTAAGCGATTACATTTCCTGCTTTATTGCTGTCATCTAGTTGTATGTCGGTCCTACACCAAAATCGTTAACAGACTAAAATAAAAGTTAAATCTGGAATTTATTGCTTCTTTTTATTTACATATGTGCACAAGCGTAAGAAAAATATCTCCTTCTCGTGTACATTCAAAATAAAGTGAACAAGAAATGACGATCATCCTGCTAAATGGACGATTGGGTTTGACAGTAAAAATAAAGCATATCACCTCTAGTGCGTCGTTTGTGTCTAACGACGCAGATGGTGATAATGACGATGATGACGATGATGACGAAGCCAACACATGAGATGGTAGTTGTAAGCAGGAATGTCAGTGAGAAAGTCTTCTCTTCCGCTTCTCAAACAATGAAAAAAGTATCCAAGCACCAATTAAGGCTTCAATCAATCGTTATTTTTAAACTGAGATTTAAACTTTAAGATTGGTACTCACACATGCTTTTAACATTTGTATTGCCTAACTCTCTGATTATCTGTCTAACATATCAATCTTCTTTTCCCACCTCCTGCTGGATAGCTATCTCCCTGAATAAAGTAACAACAGAATAAAGGGCGTTAACATACACTCGACAAACAGGGTTATCTCTCTTTGTTTTTCTTCTTGAACTGACTGGGAATAACTCCATTTTCACATGAGGATTTTATTGTCCTCTTGTGCAATCTGCTTGTAGAACGTTGTAAAAGCACATTTATCAATGATTTACCCTTAAACATACACATCAATACTCCACTATTTATCGCTACCCCAATTAGTTCGTAAGTTTAATGTCAAGTTTCTAGTAACAAAAGGAAACAAGAACATACTTTCAACAAAAAGAGTTATTTCTCTAATTTTTTCGTTGGAGAGTGAGTAGGAATCACTCCATTTCCAAATAAAGATCTGACTGTCTTGTTGTGTGACCCGTTTGGTGAACTGGACAAAGCCCTCGTGTAAACAAACACACTGTGACGAGCCTGGCGAGCCTTTACACGTGCCGTTGCTTACGATAAGTTTGCAGAGATCAAAGTGTTTGCTATTAATGTAGGTGGACAACTTCACAAGAGACCAGTTCCACTTTTCGGGGCAGTTGGGCTTGTGTAAGCGGACTGTTAAATTGAATAATGAATTTTCATTCAATTTGATTTCCTTTTGGCTAGGAGTCATTCCCAGTACCTCCAGCTCAGTACCTGCAGTTTGTAAAGAAACGAACATCTTCATTTAAATTTTTTAATTATATTACTGGCGTATCATATTTATTTATTATCATTTCAATACACAGGTCAGTCATACATATTTGGCTCTGTCATCGTGTAGCAAATCAACGACAGATCAAAGACAGTCAAACAAAGATGACATACAAACCAATCAGCGTGACACAAGTGTGACAACCTCTGAGAGAAATGGTTCGTATATATGCTTCTTTAATAAGTGCACATCTTTGCAACCACGGTTAAACAATTATTTTACATGTTTCAGTTTCGACATCAATAAAGCACTGGAAAAAATAATATTGGCTAAACTTACATGTCTGCTCGGACTTGTTGCCGAACAGGATAAGCACAACACACAGGATAACTTGGAGCCCCATGAATAAGTTTAGAATATTCTCTGGACTCTATCACTGTGACAGACATGGGGCAGATGGTGTCCAGCTCCAGACACCAGATGTTCATGTAACGAAAAGCAGCACGTAACAGTTTTATTTCCGGTATAGTTGTGTAGTCCCTTAAATCCAAATTATGTGATATTTTTGTCATTGTTATCCTCTTACGTGTCCATTGTTTAACACAGTAGCTGCTTGTCTGTGTACGTATGTGCTTATCTTTTCCAGCGTGTGAGAATATTTGTTTAATGTGTGTATCTTGTATCTAGAGCAACATACATTCATTCCAGGCTGGCTAGCCTATTAATAAATATGTTTAGGAAAATTTAATAAATAAAACACTAACAATGACTGCCATTAATCCACTAACAGAGGGATATGAGGTCATCCGGTCAGCAGACACAGGCAAACAAACCAACGAGCTCCCTCCTACCAAACTTAAAAGAACAGTAACATCCCACCTCCAGCTTACTGTTTGTAATTGTTTGTAATTAGTACTGTTTGTAATTAGAAGTAATTGGAGATAGAAAGTCACGTGGGGACCATCAGAAGTTTCGGTAGAGTAGACGTGGTTGGCTGACCCAAAACAAAAGTTTCCTGAATTATTTTGTTTTATAACTTTTTGCCTTTCCCTTTTTTCCCCCATCTACTCTGTGTGTGTACGTGCTTATATGTGTGTGATATTATAGTTTCCGTAACACAGCTTTCATTTCCTCATCGAAATATGGTTTCGAATCAGCATGTTCCGCAGAATGGATAACTAGCTAGGTAACTCTACATGTAAGGTAAGCTGGTGTTAAGGTCTGTGTTGTGACACAGGAGAATTTCAATTTATAACTTTTTGTGAGACAATTAATTGATAAACATTTTTTCATGAGATTGATATAGCGATTAACATGATCAACTAAAACGATTAGGAAACATGCCACCAAAATGTAACAGAAAAGAAAGGCCTCTTTCATACAAATCTTATAAAGTTTTTGTGTGCTTTTGTTGTTCTTTAATGACTGTTTAGAACTGCTATTTAATGTATCTGATATTTGCTGCTGGAGTTCATCTAACATGTCTACAGTCAACAAACAAAATTAATAGCAAAAAATGACAGTAAGAAAAGATTACTTCCTAATATTAGTAAGGTTTATTAATACCATCGATGCTTGAATTTATTGGTTCCCAAAGTAAGATGCAAATAAGTGTATAAAAATAAGTCGTGATGGTAATGTAACAATGAGTATGACATTAACACCATTGCGGCGCTATGTTCCTCGAGGAGTAACAAGGAATAAACGAAACATTAATACCATTATTAGCAATAAAGGGATATTCGATTACTGACATCAAGTACTAACAATAAGAGCAAAAGAGGCCCAATCACAATATTGACAATACACAAAGAAGCAGCTTAACCATTAGTCTGATCCAAAATATACAATAATACTAAGCAAATGCAACTTCCTTTATAATTATATTTTTCTTTCGTCTGTCATTAAGGAAATCACATTTCAGTCCGTAGTTATACGTACGTACATTTCTTCATTTGCTCATTCAGATGAAAAACAATTTGGACATTTTCTTGCCTTTATCCAATGCCCCCAAGAATTTGAAATGACTCATCTAAGACAGCAATCTTAGGAAGAGAGGTACGTGCATTTTAATTCATTCTTAATTCATCGTACATCTAAAACATCTGGCACAAAAACTGTAAACAAAAGGTGTATTCACAAGGTAAAATTATCCTCCTCTTCACTATAAGATCGGTACAGGCTCAAGATAATCGTCAGGATGATCCGTCAGCTCAAGGTAGTCTGGTGGATTTTCTGGACAATTAAAATAAATTGACAATCAAGTGACTTAAAAGGTCAGAGTAGATGTGAAATAAAACTCGTAAAACACTGTTGTAAATATCAGGTAAAATAAAAAAACAAAACTACAAAAGAAATTGTGGTTACTTCTGTGTGAAGGCATTGGACCAAAGGTTCCTCAGAGGTATAATAATCAGGATAAAGACACAGGAATTAAATTTGTTTGTATACCTCTTGCAACAGCTGGAGTCCGTGGACCAACTGATTCTGCCATCTCTTTAGAGCTTCGAACCCTGGTTTGTGTTTCCTCGGGATGTCTTAGTCCCTGAGGGTACAACGCTGTGTACATGTGGATTTCTTCCCCTTGTACACGTGTCGGGGGGACGCTTGTCCTGACTGCTGTGACTGGTAAGACAGAATCAAACTTTGATGTTAATTTGTTTACAGTAGGGAGTCTGCTACAGACCTCATGATACTTCTTAATAATGATTCTAATGATGATACTGATAATAAACCCATGCCTTTCATTATTCACTAAGCGGCTACCTTTCTGATTTATTGATATCATCTAAATGTATGTTGGTCCTACACCGAGATCTTTAACAGACAAAAATATGAATTGAATCTGACATTTACTACTTCTGTTAATTTATATGTGCACAAGAGTAAGAAAAAGTTCTCCTTCTCAACATTGAAAATACTGTTAACAAGAATTGAGCATCTTGCTGGTAAATGGACGATTGGGTTTGAAAGTTAAAAGAAAACATAGCACCTCTAGTGTGTCGCTTGTGTCTGACGACATAGATAGCAGTGATGATGACGATGATGACAAAGCCAACACAAGAGATGGTAGTTGTAAGCAGGAGTGTCAGTGAGACAGTCTTCTCTTCCGATTCTCAAAAAATGGAAACAATATGCAATCACCAATCAAGGCATCAATCAATAGTTATTCATTAAACTGAGACTTAAATGTCAAGTTTAATAACCCCACATGCTTTTAATATTTGTACTGCCTAACTCTTTGATCAAATAATATATCAACATTCTTATGCCGTCTTCTGCTGGATAACTACCTCCCTGAATAACACATTTCTTTCTTAAAGGAAAAAAAGAATAAAGGGCGATAACATACGCTCAACAAACAGAGTTATCTCTCTTTGTTTCTCTTCTTGAAGTGACTGGGAATCACTCCATTTCCAAATGAAGACTTTATTGTCCTCTAGTGTAATCTTCTTGGAGAAGTGGATCGCCAGAGGGCGTAAACACGTGCACGGGGAGGACACGCTCGTCACGTGACACGTCACGCTGTGGAGAAGAACTTTACAGACATCAACGTGGATGCCGTTCTCATAGGTTGACAGCCTGACTAGGGACCAGTTCCATCTTTCTTGACAGTTAAACGTGTTTAAATAAACTGTTAAGCTAAATACAGAGTTCTTCTGAACTTTGATGTGATTTTCGTTAAGTTGTCTGTCCTGCAGCTCCAGCTCAGTACCTGTGAGTTTGTAAACAAACAGATATGTTTACAAAATGGTGTAAGTTGACGTTTTCATGTGAAGGGAAGATAAACATTGCAGTGGTCCTGGCTTTTATGCGCCTTTCGTCTTTTTCTATCGTTTACTTATCTATTCTCGCATGCACACATACACGCTGTCAAAAATTTTAGAATAAATAAAATAAAATTTCGGCCGTTAAATCGCCCTCATGCTCCATACTCACTGAATCATTGAGATTATAAATTTAGTTACTGAGAGATACACCAAAGGCATTGTTGATTCAGATTTAGCTTAGGATACACAAACTAGAAATATTTTTTTAAATAAAAACTTTTGTAGCTACACTCACAAGTCTGCTCACAGTTGAAGTCTCTGCACAGGATGAAAACTAACAAGCACAAATAATAATGATAAGGTGTATCCATTGGATTTTGAAAAACTCATTCTGACTAGAATAACATGGAGTAGAAACAAACTTTCTGTCACCGAAAGTGTAATCCTTTCCTTGAGAGGTGTGAATCCGTCTTCTTTACAAAAACTTAGTTTCTGTTTCCGGATATCTTTTGACTCACAATATTACTTCTCCATCCGCTCTTTGTATCCACACACACCATCCGCAACATACCACACTCAGATAATGTATACAACCTAAAAATAAAAGCAGTGAAAGTTAAAATATAAGAGACTTTATTAGCCTATATTTTTACACAACTGAAAACACCGAGTAAAAGAAGAAAAACTTTGCCTTGGATGAAGAGAGGAAAACATCATATGTGATTTGACGGAGAAATTTAAAAAAGAAGCGATTCTGCTTTTTATCTCAATAAATCTTAGGCTGCTACACGCATCGTGAAAGTTGTCTCAGGGAAGTAGTTGTGTCAGACACTGTGTATACAGTTGAATATAGGTGGAAGGAAAGTGTCCCGGACATGTCAGTGAGGACCACGTGATATCAGGTTTCTCAAGTGTATAACCGATGTCAATATTGTCAAAACGATGCTAACGAGGGGTGTTGTTCTCTCCCTCTTGATGCATACAATAATTTGACATCTTGAATCGAGGTTTAGTAACCGGAACGATATCTCTGCAGAAGTTATCTAAAGAACTGCCCGCGTGTATGTGTGTGCGTATGTTTGTGTCTGTGTGCTTGTGCGCGTGTATGCTTGCATGTGTGTGTTTGTGTGAGTGAGACAGACGGCTCTGAGTAGCCTGTCTTCACATTCTGTTGCCCATTACTTCATATATTTGTAATAAAATATGGATTAAGAAAGCAAAAATAATTTGTAATTTATGGTTTAGATATGGTAAGCTGTCTGTAATATGTTCAACATGTGTTTATATTAAATCAATTACAGTATATGAGATAATCAGATAATATTCTAATAATTATTGTAAATTATTTAATATCTTCCACTATGATTTTCTTACAACTTTTGTTGATGATATTATCGACAGAAAGCTGTATACATTTGTATGCGTTTCGTAAATCATATAGAACTGCATTCTTTTTAATAGTTAAGTAGTGCTTATTATTTAAAAAAATCTGATTTACAGTGGAGCTTAATTTCCTCAACAAAAACATACATAAACACTTGTTTTTCAGTTTCCTCTTTGTCAACGCTTGTGCTCGTTGATTTTTTTCAAAAATAAGTTTTTCTGAGGAGCTGCCATCATGATTATATTTGTAATGATCGCATGGTACAGACTGTGAAATTTCAAAGACAGAAAGTTACGTGTCATGAGGACTTCAGGTGCAGTTCTTTTATACGAGCTTCAGAAAGTCGAACTATTTAAAAATCATGAGGCAACAACCTAGTTTTATTTACATGTTAGCACATGTGTTGAAATCCTTAAATGTCAGTTATATCATACATTTTTATTCCACAAAGAACTAACATTATATCGTTGAGCAAAACACGATTCAATGGACCTTCACTTCAGTCATAAAATCTGTATTTTGTAGTGTTACCTTTGCCGTATTGTCACTGTTTGTATGTAGACTCAAAAATGTTTTTTCCGAGTCTCTGATTTTACGATAAATAATAATGTGTAGAAAAGGAAGAGCATTACATTGCTAAAGTAAATTTCTCTGTCCTGAGCATCGCATATTAAAAAAGCAGTCCGCCAACTCAGTTTCCTCATTTAAAGCTTTAATGATTGTACAAATATGAACACGAGTGCTATACAACAACAGCAAAACAACAATGATATTAATAATAAAGAGTGGCAACCATATTGGCACATAAATACAACAGGAATAACAAAGGAAGTATGTTCCCTAATGAAACTATTAAATACGTTTTCCTTGTTTTTTGAATCCAAGAGGGATGTTGAATTAAATTACAGTACTGTCTTTCAAATAAATTATATAACTAAGTTTGTTTATTCAACCACTCAGTAATCGCAGAGTAGAATAAACATATACCGACTTTACTTTTGTACATACTTCAAAACCAGTTAAACTGAATTGGTAGGTTTTCATTTAAGAAATTGTTTTTAAGGACACAGACAAAAGATACAGGCGAGCAGTGGACAGGGTCACATGGATAACACTTGTCTTCCCAGGTAGCCGGGTAACACAGGACTCGGATGCAGGTAGGTATCAGGAAGCTCTAATATTTCCGAGTAATGTGATGATTCACCTGATTAAATAAACATAAAAATTGGCAAACAGCGGATTTTTAAGAAACAAGACAAGTAAATGTTCCTAATGTGGTAAAATAAAATAACCATAAGAAAATTTTACAATTGATATTTAAAGTACTTTATCATGATAAACAGAGATGTGTGATTTGTAGAGACATTTGATATTTGAAATCTTTTCAATTACCAAAACTTTTTTTTTCAATTTACCTCTTCCAAAGGCTCTTGCATTTGCTAAGTCATAGACTGAGGATCTGTCCAAGTAGCGAGCCTCCTGCCGTACGGTCATGTTGCGATCTGTGCAACATAATTATGTTTTCTATACATTGCATCTTTGTCTCACCTTGCAGACAAATGTGATAATGGTGACAACAATCAGGACCAATTCATTTTGAGTATAATGTTTACTTAATCAGTTATGTGGTTATCAGCAATGTCCAGCTGTTCTTTTCAATCACAGGTGCTGCAGATAAACATTTAATTTAAAAAAATCTTAATGTATAAGTAAAAGAAACATAAAGACATTAATTTAATATTTATTGACTTTGACTTTGTTTTCAAAGTTTGTTTTAATGTTTTTGATGTACTATTATATAACACTGTTATATAATACTGTTTTATTCCAATCATATTTGCCTGTTCTCTCTCATCATATATATAGAGAGAAAACTTGTGTTTTAAAAACAAGAATGTAGAAAGGATATAATCCAATGTCACTGCATTAAATATTTACAGAAGAAAAGTTACTCTACTTTTAGTATGTTAGGTTAACTCTTTTTTTAATTAATGAAGTGTCTGTTATTTATTGTTTGTATTGTGTTTATTGTTTGATACCATCTGATTACCATTATCTGTTTGAGTAAAAGATATGCTACATAATTGGTAGGGCTGCTTTGTTTACCTCTTGTACAAGTTCTTATCTTCGCGACATCGTAGACCGACGTGTTGTTCAAATTACTAGCCTCCTGCCTGATCACCCTGTTGCTTTCTGTGACTGTATAAGATATAATGATAATAAAACTATAATTATCTGAGGTACCAACCGGACCAACGTTTGGTCAGTGACATCATCTGATGATATTACAAAGACACTAATGCATTTAGAGAACTTTTTACTCCAACACAAAACAGGAGATATGTTCCTGCAAACAATTAGTATTCACAGCACCTAATCAACACAACCAACCTGAAAACTCTTCTGAAATTCACACTTATGTGACTTAAAAATATATAGCCTTACTTAACAAATAATATGTTAGTTTTACAGACAATTTAAGATCGTATTCCTGACAAAAACAAAATACTTCAACGAAACCTTCATCTTACCTCTCTTTTTACATCTTTTTCTCACTATGAAGACGAAGGTGACAACGAAACTAAAAATGCAGGACAATGTGGCGGTGACTATCACAGTCAGTTCTGTAATCCCGTTAGTGGATGTAGCAACATATGAAACACAATTTTCAGTTAAATAAATTAAAAAATGCAATGTAATTCAACGTTTGTTTTTCAGTTTCAGTAAGCAGTATTTTAATAGCAAATGTGTAAAGCTTTTTTTTTGTTTTTTTGCAATGTAATTTTTTTTTTATCTTTGCCTTTACTGCTGCAATAGATTTTTTTAAGATTTAAATTTGATTTTATAATGCAATGAGGAAATTATTTGTATTTTTATACTTAAAATATAAGTGTGCTACATACCCAGCGTTCCAATGATTTTATAATGAGATGTTGTCTGACCTAAAGAAGTAAACAATATTGTTTGCTGTCTTTCTACCCCAGTATTTTTGTCAGTCCACCTTATCGTGACGTTTTTGTCCCCTGACCAGGAGGCCGGTGTGTAATGGGCAAGTCCTTTGTCAAGATTTGAGCACGAGCACACAGGTGATGACTTTGTCATGGTGCAATTCTTCGTCGTTAGACTAAATTTGCATACATCTAGCCGAAATCCTTCTTCAGAAGTAGAAACTGTAACTATCGTTTGGGTGTTAGAAGTAGCTGAACAGTTCCTCGCACTAAGTCGAAAATTGAGGCTTCCACCATTCACCTCTCTTACTTTATGTGTCAGGTTGCCTCTTTTGGGGTCAATGATCTCTAGCTCTGTGCCTGCAATTATAAATATACAAAAGAAGAACTACAGAAATGCATTTTAAAAGGCACGCTTAAAATTTTTTCCAAAAGTGTTCAACTGATCTTGAAAATATATCAAATATTATTTAGAAGAAAGGTTTGAAAAGTAGATCACTGGTTCGTCCTGCAAGAAAACAAATATGAAGTTTTAGAAAAGGGAAGCTTCGAAGCCTAGTCTATGTGGTGAACTGTAGAAATGAAGGTTCTCGGGTTATGTTGTCTATCACAGGAAATCTGAAGACGGTAGGAAAGGACGGCTGGGTTTCACCCTACGTACCCTGTGCTCAAAACACTAGATTCTTGAAGTCTTTTACTTTCCATGGTGCGAGGATTTGCTGCACACTTCGGTGGTAAGCACTAGCTTAATGACTCTAGCAAAACACGAAAACATCGGAATAATGATGATGATGAGGAGGAGGAAGAAGAAGAGGAGGAGGAGGAGGACGATGGTGCTTCACAGCACAGACTCACCACAGTCAAGCTCACTATGCTGTACACAAACTAAACAAATAAAACAACGGCGGTACGGACAGCAACACTTCAGGTCTTCTACAGTCAAGGGGAAGTGAAACAAGATTAGTCTGAATACTTAAAATTTTAGGGCAACAAAACTGAGTATCCAGGTACTTAGCAAGTGCACGTGACAGCAGTGTCCTAGCACACATGAAGCAGGACAACATAAAACCTCGAATCCATGTTAAACCCTCATCATCAGTGATATCCTTGGGGCGTAGATGTCCAACCTCCATTCTTTAGAAACTGAAGCCATGAGGCTCAGGCTCGCAGATCAGAAAATGGAAAACCGAAATGACCAGTGCCGAAACCTCAAAAGTTTCATACACCATAACCACCTTAAACTTCTTGTTGGTCGTTAAGATAGAAAAACAGACATTTAACTACCTTCTTTGTTCTTACATATTTAAATAGAAGTTCGGAACGAGTTTATTTCAGTTTTAGGTTTATCAGAATATGACTAAATTTCATATATTTTCACACAAATTGACAACAACAATAATTCAGAAAATAGAGTAACAAAGGTTTCGGAAGTCTCAGTCTATTGTGTCTACTACTCGCAATTTCTAACCAAGGTGCATTAATGTTATGGCAAAGAGACTATTACACATGTACATCTTCATGTACATAGTAAATTTTTATTGTTCTTTATGTTACAGCAGAATTTTTGTATTATCTACTTTATTTTTAAAATCTTTATAAATTCAGCTTTTATCAAACAAGACTTACACGTTAGCTCAGCCACGTCAACACTGAAGCAGACGATAAACAAAACGGAAAACACTGAGCGAGGAGCAGCCATAGCCATGAGTCACAGAACTCAACTGGTTGACAACATTTCAGGATGTACAGGGTGTTCATGTAGACTGGTAGGCAGATTGTTCACAGGCTTTCAAGCACGCTCATTAGGCCAGCCATTTCACTTGTATTACTGAACAAAACAAACAAACATTGCTTGCATTTCCTAGCCACTCGTGATTTAGTGTCCGATGAAGACTCCACTTTATGATGGAAGTTGTCGACCGACCAGGTGCGATGTACCAGAATACAATACAATTTTCTGATATTCAGTTGAATATATTTCCTGGTCGCGCACATCGAGGTCTGCAGTCACAACTCTAGTGTTTTCTACTCATTTTGTGTGCGGGTTCAAACCGGAAAAGGAGTAAAGGAGGAAACAAAACTGAACTTGTAGTTAGTCATATGATTCACCAGATTATAAAAAACTAAGGTAATCTTGCATGTGCTCAACCTAAAGCATTCTTGCACATGAGTGTAGCTTTTAGACAGGGAAGCCGGCTGTACAAGTGAACTTATTACTTTAAAGTTCACGACTCATGCTGTTGCTGGAGAAAGGCAGCATGTAAATGATGATGTTGTTGTAATTGTAGTTGTAGTTGTTACTGTTGTTGCTATTATTATTGTTGTTGCTGTTGTTGTTGCTATTATTATTGTTGTTGCTGTTGTTATTATTATTATTGGTGATTTTTCAATGGTCTAAATAAATATCATCTATTTATTTACTTTTATTACTCACAACGGCGACACTTTTTTTTCCAAAACGCCATCAGCTTACCCGTTACGAAGATTATACATATTATACTGAGTTCTCTTGCATGGTTATTTGTACAGCCTTTTCTCACAGAACATATAAAAACACATGCAGGTGTGTATAGACAAATTCATAAATATTTAGGTTTCTAGCTACATAGCTTAATGATAAATTTTTCGTTCATATATATATGAACATTCGTTAATACATACTTCTGTTCTTGATTGGTTTTTTTAATCATCGACATTTAAATGCAAGTATATGTTTGCTGCTTGGAATATGTTTATTAAAACATGTTGTCTGATGACTGACAAACTAGATGGTGTGATTTGAAAAGTAATAACTGAATATAAAGCATGAAGAATTATTTTTCATACTGTTGCTTCTTTTCACAAGTTCTCTGTAGAATTCATCAGCTTCAGTTTATTTAATTGTAGTTAGTTACCCTGCCGCAAGCAGTCAAAAACAGATCTACAGATGTTAAATAAAATTTAAAAACTATAGAAATCAATAAACAATCACCACAAAGCAAATTAAAACAAAAAAGCAACATAAAATTTTACGAAGAATAAGATTTTGTTTATTGACTGACAATGCAATCGGAACATGACAAAACAAAAGAAAGAGTAATAAGGCTACTCCTCTACATATGCACATACATGCTACCTCTCATCCGTTCTTGCTCTTTTTTAAATATTTAAGGCCATATTTGTTCTTGTTCACAATAATCTGCAAAATGCCTTCTTTAGGAATACAGAAAGGGAGACAATTTATCCTGGGTGTCAGTGCGTTCCACTGGAGTGTATATGGCTGTAAATTGAAGGGTATCTCTGACCTGACATACCCGTCTAAAAAGTTTTAATATAATCCTAACAACAACTTGTTATACTACTGATTATATCAAGCCAAACATATATATATATTGGCCTTAATCTTCCATCGATGAACAAATATTATTTATAGATATAGTTAGCTGCCCCTAATAGGGATGCCT
Organism: Pomacea maculata; assembly: GCA_004794325.1. Lineage (NCBI taxonomy): Eukaryota > Metazoa > Mollusca > Gastropoda > Architaenioglossa > Ampullariidae > Pomacea > Pomacea maculata. The sequence continues at coordinate 59,300 of SRHC01000613.1, forward strand.
CTCTCTCTCTGCGCCATACTATGCCATCTCGAGAACATCATTAAGACTACTTGGTCTTTAGGTTGTAAATGTGCAGAGAAAGACATCAACGATGCAGACATGAAGTGGGAAATATATTCACTCATGCTTGGAAAAATAAAATTTTTACTGAACTCCAGTCATTACCATACTAAGTGTCTTTCTGTTGACCAGGGTGTTTCTCTTAATTAACCTACATTAAGCACTGATTTCATATTCAACATCTAAACTGTACATAATTAAAAACCTGTTACAGTTTTTATAAATATATACAAGTGGAAAATAATGTCTGAACAGTTTTTGTAGCTGGTCTCTTGAGATTTGAAGATGACTTTGCCGGCAAAACTCAACTTATTGTACCTCGTCGTAAAAACTGATGTCCTGCTCACAATGTCTGAGCATTAGTTGATCCTTACTTGGCGGCTGTTTCTTCGTGACTTCATCGTAGTTTCCTCTTTCGCCACCTAGAAACAATTCGATTTTCTTCCTTGTTTCACACAGTCAACATATTTTCCTTATCAAAATTTTTACTACTTAAAGTTGTTCTTATAGCTGCAAAAATCACAGAAAAATGGAAGAGCATACACAGATATATATCTATAGAGAGAGATGAGTGGTTGTAGGTTCAACTTTTTAGTGGAGTTTGCTAGGTGTTAGAAATTTGACAGTTTATAATATAAATACTTGCACCTATTGGTAAAAGTAAAAAAAATATATAAATATATAAAAATAAATAAGTATATAAAGTTTTGTGTTACCTTGTCTTTTTCCTCGAACGGTCCAGTGCACAGCAGCCGCAGCGACAACAAAGAAGACAGTGAACAGTACAGCAACGGACACAGGCAGTGCAAAGTTCACTGTGCTGGATGCTTCATCCATGGATGTGACAACAAAATATACAAAAAGTTAGCCATCTGAAATTATTGACAAGAATCCTTCAATAAAATTTACTTAACGACTTTGAATGAACTGCTGTCACTAAAGTATATGAGATGTTTAATTTTATAATAATAATAACTTTGTTATGAATTACAGTACTACAGTTACAACACAGTTTTTAGTATAGCGTTCAAATTAAATGTTTTGTTATGTCAGTCGTATACACCATGCTTTTATACATGATGATGAGGAGGAGGAGGAGGAATATACAGACCAGGTATGATATGAAATGTGATGTTTCGTTCCAGTTTATTTTTGTCGGCAAAGAACCATCCATACGTCCCTTCGTCTGAAAATGTCGCCATCTTGTGGAGCTGGGCAACCGTCCCGTTCAGACATCTGCAGTGAAACGAAGAGCCTGAGACACCACACGTTTGGTTCTCTAGAATAACTCTGCAGACATGTAGAGTGAAGTTTTTTTCAGACTTCGTCAGCTGGATGACTTTTCGGCTGGACTGCTCTCGACATTTATGGGTAATCACATAAAATGTTACACTCAGCTTTTTGCCGTTTTCCACTGTGATTGTATCCTGGTCTGGCAAGCCTACAAACTGTATCTTGCTGCCTAGAGCAGAAAAAGTAACATTTTAGTTTCATCATAAGTAATACTTTCACTATTTTGTATTATGCCTCTCTCAAATGTTGAAAGACCGTATATTTTTCCCGGTTTTTATCTGTTTTTTATTGTATGACTCATTCCTCTGGATCCAATACTTTTAGCCCTTTTCTAATTTTTTTTATATTTCCACTGGTGTAAACTACCACAACAGAGAGAATCTCATGCCCAAAACACTTCTAAAGCCATTTTCAGGTAAGAAATTTGTGGACGGATAAAAGGTTAAAATGCTACACATTTATCTATTTTCCAATACAAGTCTTCTGGCTATTTCAGCCCCTTTGGCCCGAGCATCTCTTGACCTTTTCTGCTTTTCGTGGGGATACAATGGCTTTTCAAACTGTAGTTCTGAACTGCAACAACTTATAATCTTGGTCTACATCAAGATAGTATTACTGAGTGTAGTGACTGCATCTATGCTGATGGCGTTCCCCTTAAAAACCTAATGAACTCTTTGGTTTAAGACCAATGTTATTTTGTATCGGTGTGTTTATATTTTAAGTGCCTTGAGCCTGGCTGATACTGGAAAAATGCGCTATACAATTTATTTATTTATGAATTAATTTATTTATTTATTTATATATAACAATGGGTTTTTTCCCTTTTTTTACCTACTCCTCTCGCTTTCTCTCTTTTCGCGCACAGCCACCCATCCAATCACACACACACTGTTACACTGTAATACAAAACAGTTCAATAACAAAAAAAATGCACCTACATTGTGTCATGTCAGAAGTCAAAGTCCCAACAGCACAAACTGACAACAAAATAAAGGACTGTCCCGTGTTCATGTCAAAGATATGTGTGTCAAGGCTGAGATCATTACACACAGCTCATAACAACTTTTAGTTTCAACCGTGTCCCTGCACCACTTGAAATCAAGTGACAAGTTTCTGTTTTACTGAGATGTGGACAATGTGTGGTTTATTGTCAACGGGAAATATTAGCCGTCTTCTGTATTTCACTGGAAGTAGAGAAATGACCTTAACAAATTTACCATTGAATTTACAAATAGATGTTATTATAAAGTAAAGGATATTTATTTATCGTGTCAGTCTGCTCCTTTCTTCAATCTGTCTTTATACTGTAACCTCCTCTTGTATCTCACAATGCTGCTGTATTCGACTTGATGGAACTTTGACCTCGTGGTGACGCTGCTCCATTTTCCTGGTATTTAGTCTCTTAATATCTGCAAGCAAATCTCAGTCCATACACTAGGCAAAAGCTGACTAATTTATACAAGGAAGTTAGGGATAACTTTTGACAAGGAATAGTTTCCAGCAGTTATTTCCCTTTGATGCCCCTTTTTTAAAAAAGCTAGGTTCGCGAAGGTTAAGTCCCCTGTCGACCACCTGAAATAAAGACAAAGAAGATTACTATTTCAAAGAAGTAAGAATAAAAAGAGAAATTTGAAGAAAGAAGAAAAATGAAGAATTGAAATAAAAAAAGGCATGAAGCAGTGTTCATTATTTCAGTTTTATCAGATTCAAATCGTGGAGAGTATATATAGAAATACAAGAGGATCACCTATTGATAAGAAATATTTTAAGCGAGCAAAAGGTACTCTGAGGTCAGGGTTATTAACAGATTTTTCTAGCAGACATAAATGAAAATAAAATATGATTAATATTCATAAAAAGTATTGCGTCTTACCTTTTCTCTGAGTGGTTTTGCAGACATAATTTGCAAAAGGACGTGGCAATACATGGAAATGTCGACATATAATTATTATAAAACTATTATTATCTGAGATACTGATTGGACCAACGTTTGGTCAGTGACATCATTGTATGATAGTACAAAAAAACACTAATGCATTTAGAGAACTGATTACTCAAACACACAATAAGAGATATGTTCATGCAAACAATTAGTATTAAACACACCTAATCTACACAAATGACCTTTACACTCTTCAGACTCAAGAGTGTATGTGACTTTAAAATATATAGCTTTACTTAACAAATAATGTATTATTTCGACAGACAACTTAAGATCGTAATTTTGACCCAAAAAAAATACTTCAACGAAAACTTCATCATACCTCTGTTTCTACATCTGTTTCTCACCATGAAGACAAGGGTGACAGCAATAACAAAGACGCAGGACAATGTCGCGGTGACTATCACAGTCAGTTCTGTAATCCCGTTAGTGGATGTACCAGCGTATGAAACATTTTCAGTGAAACAAATAAAATATGCAAACTAGTTTAATTTTATTTTTGGAATTTCAGTATGCAGTATCTTTTAATAGCTAATGTTTAAAGCTATTTTTATATTTTGTTTCTTTGCAATGTATAGTTTTTTATCTTTGCCTTTATTGATGCAAACGATTTCAAAATTTTTGAACTTTGCTTTATAATACAATGAGCAAAGTACTTGTATTTTTATACATAAAGTATAAGTGTGTTACGTACCCAGTGTTCCAATGATTTTATAATGAGATGCAGTCTGACCTAAAGAAGTAAACAATATTGTTTGCTGTCTTTCTGCCTTCGTATTTCTGTCAGTCCACCTTATCGTGACGTTTTTGTCCCCTGACCAGGAGGCCGGTGTGTAATGGGCAAGTCCTTTGTCAAGATTTGAGCACGAGCACACAGGTGATGACCTTTTCATGGTGCAATTCTCCATCGTTAGACTAAATTTGCATACATCTAGCCGAAATCCTTCTTCAGAAGTAGAAACTGTAACGATAGTTTGGGTGTTAAAAGTAGCTGAACAGTTCTTCGCATTTAGTCGAAAATTGAGGCCTCCACCCTTCACCTCGTTTACTTTATCTTTCATGTTGCCACTTTTGGAGTCAATGATCTCTAGTTCTGTACCTGCAATCATAAACATACAAAAGAAGAACTGAAATGAATTTTAAAAGACATGCTTAAAGAAGTTTTCAAAAGCGTTTAACTGATCTTGAAAATAAAGCACTTCCTCCTGCAAGAAAACAAATTTGCATTTCAAGAAAAGGGACAGTTCGAAGCCTAGTCTGTGTGGTGAACTGTAGAAATGAAGGCCTTATGGTTAAGACCTATTAGGAGCTATGCTAAAAACCCTTTCTTACAGCCTGCAAATGCTTTGCAACAGAAGACACTTGTCTATCACAGGAAATCTGAAGACGGTAGGAAAGGACAGTTGGGTTTCACCCTACGTAACCTGTGCTCAAAATACTAGATTCTTGAAGACTTCTGCTTTCCGTGGAGCCGAAGATTTGCTGCACACTTCGATGGTAAGTACTAGCTTCATGACTCTAGCAAAACACGAAAACATTGGCATGATGATTGGCGCTTCACAGCACAATCTCACTACAGTCAAACTAAACAAGTAAAACAACGGCGGTACGGACAGCAACTCTTCAAGTCTTCTATAATCAAGGGGAAGTGAAGAAATATTAGTTGAAATACTTAAAGGTTTAGGGCAACACAATTGAGTGTCGAGGGTCTTAGCAAGTGCACGTGACAGTAGCCTCCTAATACACATGAAGCAGGACGACATAAAACCAGAATCCATGATAAAACACCCATGATCAGTTGGGGTGTAGAGGTCCAACATCCAACAGAAATGACCAGTGCCAAAAAGTGAAAAGTTTCAGATACTATAACAACCTGAAACTTCTTGTTGGTCGTTAAATTGAAAAAAAAGACATTTAATTACCTCCTTTCTTTATACATATTGAAATAGAGATTTGAAGCAAAATTATTTAATTTTTAGGTTTATGAGAATATGAATTTCACACAGCTTCACACAAATTGACTACAGCAGCTTTAAAAAAAATAAATTAACAAGTGAGAAAAGAGAGTAACAAAGATTTCGGTCTATTGTCTATTGTTTCTACAACTTGCAATTTCTGACAAAGGTGCCTTAATGTTATAGCAAAGAGTATTACACACGTGCATCTTCATGTACATAGAAAATTTTATTGTTCGTTATTGTATTATCTTCATTTGAAAAATCCTTATAAATTCAGCTTACAGGTTAGCTCAGCCACGTCAACACTGAAGCAGACGAGAAGCAAAACGGAAAACACTGAGTGAGGAGAAGCCATAGTCACGAGTCACAGAACTCAACTGGTTGGCAACATTTCAGGATGTGCAGAGTGTTCATGTAGGTGGGCAGATTGTTCACAGGCTTTCAAGCACGCTCATTAGACCACAGATTTCACTTGTATTACTGAAAAAAAAAAACACAAAAATTGCTTGCATTTCCTAGCCACTCGTGATTTAGTGTCCGATGCAGATTCGAAAGTAAAAACTACGAACTTTATGATGAAAGTTGTCGACCGACCGACAGGTGCGATGTAAAAACTGATGTCCTGCTCACATTACTTGACCCTTTATTGTAGTTTCCTCTTTCATTTCCTATGAACAATTCAATTTCTTCCTTGTTTCATAGAATCAACATATTTTCCTTATCAGAATTTAATACTTAAATTTGGTGCTATATTTGCAAAAGTCCGTCTCACAAAGCACACAAATATGGACGAATATACATACGTGCACATGCAAAGATATATATTTTTTTAGTGGTTGTAGGTTTTTCTTTTTAGTAAAGTTTGTTAGGTATTACAAATTTGACAGTTTACGATATAAATACTTATACCTACTGCTAAAAGTACAAAATATAAAGTTGTGTAGTGCCTTTTCTTTTTCCTCGAATGGTCTAGAGCACAGCAGCCGCAGAGACAACAAAGAGGACCGTTAACAGGACAGCAACGGACACAGGCAGTGCAAAGTTCACTGTGCTGGCTGCTCCATCAGTGGATGTGACAACAAAAATGATGATGAATATACAAACCAGGTATTATATGAAATGTGATGTTTTGTTCTAGTTTATTTTTGTCGCAAATTTAGTAAATTTAGCATAGTCTGGAGGTTCATGGCGTCACAACCACGATCATTTTCTCTACCTAGAAACACAAACTTTTCACAAACTTTTATTACTCATAATCAATATTTAACTTGCTCACAATGACCAGCAATACAGCACTTGCTCCAAATTTTGCTACTTGCCATTAAGTACATTTCACTGGAACAAATGTTTACTCATGCTGTAATATAGTTTACAACTTACATAATCATCTAGAGTTGATATATGTCTATTCCTAGAATTTTTAAACCAGTATCTTGAAGGACTCAGAAAAGGAATCAAAAGAGATATTTACTATATAAAGCGCTCATTAAACTTCATTTTATTTCATTTTTAAGGCTTATGTAAGGCGGCTGCTAACATCATGCCTAAACCTGGCATCTACACAACTGTGTCGTGAGCTCCGACATCTTACTCTTACTTCATGATGACCCTTCACCTTTGCGCATCAGTTGCTGGTTCGAGACACCATTGTTTTCCTTTTCTTACTGCTTATGATTAGTTCTTCCTGGTTTCAGTAAGTTGGAAATATTGTTATCATATTCTACTTCTTGGGAGTATTTTCTCGTAAATGACTTCTGCATTCAGATACCTCTCACTTACTCATATATGAATATACTTAATATAGAATTGTTTTATACAGTGTAGTGTGTGCGTCACTGTGTGTCCTTATCTATATGAACACACAGTTATATACAGCATTTTGACTAGACTTTTTGTCGGTGAATGTATTTGAAATGAAAGAAATAAAGTATCACCATCAATACGATTCTTCATAGAGTGGTTAGTGGCTCTAGCCGGTGCTAGACACGTAGATGAAATTCGCGGCGACTTGGCTACTGTATTCTTCGTTCTTTTGCTAAGCCTCTACTACATCAACTGAAACTTTTCTAGAATCTACATAATCAGCACACCAACATTTAGTGCACAACTTACACAAAAACATTACAAACAAGTTTAATAACTTTGTGAAATTTATTTTGTTTTTACATGGAAATAATTTTTAAGTTATGTACTCAAAATAATTTAGGTCATATAAATGAGGACTCACGCCTTGAAAATTGGAATTCTTATCTTTATGGTTGTTGGTTAGCTGGTTGGTTGGCTTGTTTAGCAGAAATGTGCTTCCACCTTGAGGTGATTTTGACTATAGCGGAGAAGGAGGGAGTAGGAAACTGCATCCCAAGCTGAACCCCCGACCCCCAGCCCGAAACGACTGAGCGACTCTCTCCTTATCTTTATAAAGCACATCAAAAGATATATGTAGATTACATTTAATAGCTTTTGATTTTTGTTGGACACAAATTAAAATTGTACAGTTTATTTTTCTCCACCTGACATTACCAAGGACAAGTAGTTATTTCTTTTTCAGGGGTTTGTAAGGTAGCGGGACCTGGGTAAACTGTCGATGATCTGAAAAAGATTCAAGAAAAATATCACTAAGTTAATAGAAAAAGTCAAAAACTTAAGAGAAATGAAATAAAGAGAGTAAGACAAAGATAAAAATTGAAAAGTATAGAGAAAAAAATTAAAAAGAAGAATAAAATATCACAAAAATATCGAACGAACTCAGGAGTACCGTATTTCATTATCTAATGATGAAATATACAAAAAGGCGATTAATCATACATTCGCATTTATCTGTTCGAAAGGACAATTCAATCAAACAAAGGATAGTTTTAGGTCAGGGATGAATAAAAATCTTTATGAACAAGACTAATCTGGAAAAGTTCTAACTTGTGAGTCGCTCTCTACAGCCCTTTGCTGTTAACATGTAATAACAATAACAAAAAAATCCTGCACTATACCGTTATAAATATTTTGTAACGATCCTGGAATAACATCATCGTAGTCATTTTCCTCCAGTCCCTGTTGGCAGTTGTCTAAACACACCGACTCCACCCGGCTAGTAAAGTTGACATAATGTGGAGGGTTCGAGACCCCAGCTCCTTGAACTTCATATCCTCCTGCAAACATACATTTTGTTATTGCTGAGTTGACTCCTCACACATAAAGCCTTTCCGTGCTCACAATAACCAGAGTTGCAACACTCAGATGAGTTACAACATGTATTTCCTCCTAAGTGTACTGTATCCAATTAAATGTATACACATATTGTAAATAAATGCTTGCCAGCTGGCTGGGATAGTATACTGTAAAAATTATTTAATTATTATTTTGCGTGATTCAATAAATATTTCTGCAAAGAAGGAAAGAATGAAAATTGTGTTTATTGTTAAATCGTTATTTTGGTCATAATAATATCAAACACTGCTGCTTGGGGTCATCTGGACCTACCCACAAAGAAATCCTTCTTGAATTCAGCATGGTGTTAAAACTGGTTTGGATGGATTAAAATAATGAAAACACACACATGTGTAGATATCGATGTGAACACAAAGACATACTTGGTCACGTAGACGCTAATTTTCTCATGAAAAGTAAGGAAAATGAAAATCGGAAGTACTTGTTCGTCGAACAATCCAGTGTACGAAGGCCACGACGATAACAAGGAAGACGAATGACAGTAGAGACAAGAAACCCACCAGAACAGACTTTCCTCGGTTCGCTGCATCATCCGTAGTTGTGACAAAAAAGAAAACAAATCACAAATGATGAGCAACATTAGTCAGAACAGGAAAATCACAGTCTTAGTATACAATAAACTTAAAGTCACAGGAAACGTTTTTAATGAAATTTAAAATTATGAACAACATTTTCATTATGTTTGTTACAGTGTCACGACAAGAAGATATTGTATATTTTAATTGATTGTTATAGTTGTTTGTAGGGCTATGTCTTCATTAACCATAGCTTAGGTTAGTTTACCTACGAAAGTCGGAATAATTCGAAAAGTGATGATTCGTTGTTGTGAGAGTTTTCCGACAGTGGACCATTGATATTTCCCTTCGTCTGAAAGTGAAGCTGTTTTGTGGAACTGGGCAAAAGTCTCGTTCACACATCGGCAGGGATGTGAAGAGTTGGTGACGTAGCAGCTTTGGTTCTCAAGTATGATTATGCAAATATTGTGAGAAAAGAATTCTTCATGTCTGGTCACTCGCACAACAGATTTGTATGAACTCTTCTGACAGTTTAGGTGAAAGGTCACACTTAATTCCTTGCCGTTTTCCACTGTAATAACATCATCCAGGTCTGACAGGCCCACAAAATGTAATTCACCGCCTGAGGCAGGAAGACAAATTAGTATTATAAGGGACGCTTTTGAGTGTTGGCGCTAAGTTTTAAGTGAGTCATGCTAAACAAACAATAAGAATAATACACACAATTTTTCTCTGTCTTTGTTCCTGATTTCCATTTTTAGAACACTACTAGACAAATAAGCTTTCAAATTGCGTATCATTTTACAGAAAATTAAACAAAACCTTTCCAGTTTCAGAAGTTAGAAATTAGATTGTTTCGTCCAAGACGGTTATGTGCCAAGTGTCAATACTTCATGTTGTTTTGTTTTAAAGTCACACAACAAACACACATATTCAGTGTAAACAAGTTACTTTCATATAAAATACAGCTACAACTAGAATGATACTTTCATATTTTGATTTAATACAACACGAATGTGCAAATATTAATTCCTCACTCTGCCTCTCATCTTTTTTTATCTCTCTCTCTCTCCATATCTTCTTTCTCACATCCACACGCATGTACATATTCATACTCCCACTCACCCACACACCCATCCACACACACACTAAAAAGAAACAAACCACAAAACTTACTAGAAATACATTCTTCACTTACAGTTAGTCGTGGAGATTTGAGAACCATTGGTCAAGGTCCAGACAACAACTACAAACATGGACAACAACTCTCCAGCTGTGTCCATGCTTCAAAAACTTCGTGAAGCTGCACGAAAGTCCGTAGATGGGCAACACAGCTAAATCCTAGTTTTTAAGTGTTTCTGCATCAGATATAACCAGTCTCCTAAGAGGTCGACCTGAGACTGTAGCGCCACCTCCTTGCATCACGTGACCTGCTGTTTGTGGACTGGGCGTGGCGTGGAAGACGTTGGACCACTACGCGCACACCATGATCCACGGTTTGAAAATATTTAGTTACAAAATATCTTAGCACTGATTCATCGTTTGCTAAAAGATAAGCGAACTCCCAAAGTGTCACAAAGAAACCGTCAGGCTAGCCTCGATGACAAGAACCTAAACTTTATCTTAAGTTAATTTTCTAATCATTAATCTTCATTCATAATGAAGCGAACTATAGGTATTGGGGACGGGACTAAGTCAAACGGAGATAACGCAAATTATGTCAGCTACTGAAAATCTGAAAGTAACATCTTGGTGTAAATGACTTCATTTTAGCAATGATTTGTTTTTTATAATAAAAATAACTGTGTGTCAATCACTGTTTTTAAGTACTGCGGAATGCGTAACTTCCTTCTTAATTTACATTTTCGCATTTTCTTTAAATCTGAACGTGTGACTTGTTGTCAAAACTTGTAAACAGGCATTGAATACATATGTTTTGTGATTTAAGCAGTACATTAACAAACTTCTAACAAACTTAAAAATTATTCTAGTTACTACACTAATACATTTTTTAGGTAAAAATACTTCTTGCATATAACAGTAAGCTATTGTAGTAGTTTGCTACCAGTTCAAACTGTGAATACAGACATAACTTAGAAATTATTGAGCCATGAATCAGTTGAGTGTTAGATATTTCTCTCCATAATCTTAACTAAGTATCTGATATTTTCTTCTACTTAAAAATAGTATTAAACAAGTTAGCTGGGCGACACACCAGTGACGAATTTTTTTCCCCATTTCCGTTATGACAACGAAGCACCATGGTAGGTTTTCTTGGAAATTCGCAACAATCAAATTATGAATTCTTTAATATATGTATTTTAATTCTAGTGTTAAATGAATAATGTAGAACTTTAGGCTATCGAATTCATTTTTTCCAAATTTCTTGAACACAGAGTTTAAGTGTATTAACTCACGCTCTTTCAAACTGATTTATTACAAGGAAACACTGAAGGATTCGTGAAGAACATATAATTTAATAGTTTAAAAAATGTTTTCTTGATTTCCTGTCAAAATTATTTCTATGATGTATGTGTATGACGTGCTCTCAACAATCACGCAAGTAACCCGGACTTTACCACGTTCTTTTTCGTTACAAACAAGACAACTAACTCTACATCTTGCAGGTAATGTCTAAGTTAAATTATAAAAAAAAATTGCTGAAGGAGTGATAAGAAAAGTCCTACGGGATTCAAATAGAAAGGAACAATAACTCAATTAACATATATCCCAACAAGTTACTCTTTGCAAATAACAACACCTCAAGTATACACAGTCTTAAAAAGAACATCTCCTCTTTTCATTTTCATTGTCAGATAGAAGAATACTAAGATATATATTCTGCACATGGTCACACTTCAGATTGTACTACTGGTCCTGTTATCTACAGTCCTTGGGGACTGATGTTCCACTGCACTCACGATAATTTCAGCAGCACTCACTGGAGAGTGACGTTCGTTAAATCCACACAAAGCACCAATTTTCTGCGAATGTCCAAAACATAAATACCGCCTCTAGAGACAGACGTTGTAGACAAATGGCGCTGCCCCTTGTGGACGAACGGCAACGTCCATTTTTTCCTGTCTTGCCAATTCTTTGGTCAGCAATTTTCTCCTCCTGGCTTGTGCTGCTTCCAGCTGTTTACTGGGGTCAAATATTTACAGGGTCATTTCTAGAGGTAATATAATAATAATCCTTGGAGATTGCTTATCGCTTAAGATAGACAGCTCCAGCAGGAATCCCCATTTCCCTTTTGCAGTTCTTTTGATAGACAGGCTCCAGGTAGGTTACTGGGAGCTCAGACTGTCGATTATCTGAAATAAATCGGAAACAAGACATTTTGCTTATTAATTGAAGAAAACAAAGTGTTGGTGTAATTAGGAATCTATATGACCTAAGAATACCTGCGCAATGCTTACGAAATCATCCCACTTTGCGTCAGACGTGGCGTCATCTGCCTTTTTATGCAATCAATGACGATAGTACGAGGCTTGAAGATAGACAAATGACGTCATAGCTCTGACATTTCAAGTGCCTGTGACGTCTGTGACTATACCTCCAGAACAGACGTGTTGTGACGTGTTGGACATGATGTCGTCGTAAGTATTTTCCTCCCGTACGATTTGGAAGTCCCCTGACCACTCAGGGTGCCCGTGAACAGGACAGTTATCGAAGTCTGAAGGATTCGAGGCATCAGCGCCACAATCGTCATCTCCTCCTATAAACAAAAAGTTTTCATTGCTGAATTGATTCCTCATACATCAATCTTTACGCTGCTCTGTATTAAAATACTTAGCTCGATGGTCCTTAACGTTTCCTGTTGACTTTATTTTGTTTAGTTTGGGTTGGTTTTTTGTTGTTGTTGTTGTTTTGTTTTTGTTTTTTGGTTTGTTTGTTTGTTTTGTTTTTTTGTTGGATTTTTTGGGGGGAGTTGGGGGGGGGGTTACTCACCTAAACAATGTGCAGGGAAGGAACTACTACAAGCAAAAGTGAAATAATTCAGTACAGAGTTGCAACCCTTGAGATGTTCTTGTTACATAAATTTCACGATTTAATCAAATGTCATTTAAGCCTGAAATAATTCTATTGTCATTGTTACCCGTCACACTGACGTCACAGTTGAGATTTGTGACTGTGTGTACCTACACATCCTTAAATCCTAAACCCTGTATTCACAGCATGACGCACACATCCACACCTGCCCACATTTGAGTGGCAAGGAGTTGAAAGGACATACCTCGCCGTCGTCGTTGTCGCCTTGCGATGCACGCAACTGCAGCAGACGTCAACAGTATGAAGGTCACAGGACTTCCTATGATGGCGGCCTTTACGAGCCAATTGTTTCCTGCTGATGATCCGGTGGTGGTGGGGGTGGTGGCTGCGTTAATTAAAGTAAACTCTGAATTTCTTCTCTACTTTTTAATAGAATTATTGTATTTGATATTGTATTTTTATTATTTTTCCATACAAATCGTCTTGATATTCTTGAAAATATATTATCTCGCTCTAACTCTGCTGTCCAAGTCCATGTAATACACTCAGGCTAGACAAACTCTTTGCAATACCTAATTTGTAGGCTACCAGCCTGAACAATATAAAGTTGGTTAAAGACAGAAATAAATTTTATACAGAATGCTTCCTGACAAAAAAAAACAACCATAAGGAAACTATTTCTGTAAGCCAAAGACTTATCTTTCTTTTATGCCAATAAAAGATTTTTATAGAACTTGTACAAATTAATACAATTGTGTGGTTATACTTCAGTACAGTAACTAAATCGTATGCCCATTATGTCTTAAATTTACTCACAAACGCATATAAGCACATACATAGTTATTCGTGCGCGCGCGCACACACACACAAGCAAACTTTTCATTTATACCATGTCTATAAAGGACATGTTGGTGAATGTTTACTGCAATCTTCCAAGCGGATTAGAGAATTATGGTAAGGTCCACCCACGTTACAATTACATTATTGCATACAATAATAATCAAGAACCGTACATACTGGCAACACGAAAGGTTATGTTGACATCGTTGACGTTTCGTGACATGGCATCACCCACAGACCAGATGTACACACCAGCCACCGCATGTGATGCTTGCACTTGAAACCGAGCTTGACTGGCATTCACACAACTGCATTGTTCAGACGAGTGCGAAACTTCGCAAGTGTGGTTTGCGTAGAATGGAATCTTGCAGACAGGAACAATGTAATTATTGTCAACCTTTGACACCGCAACCACGAGTGTCTTCTCATTGTTCTTGTTGCAGACGCCGGCGCTGATGTAGAATGTTACACTGAAGTTCATTCCTTCTTGGGCTGTAATCACTTTACTCTGGTCGGTTAAATTCACGAACTTAAGCTTGTTGCCTGCATAAGCCATAAATTTTGTATAAAAGTCTTGTTTTTGTTATAAATTTTTGCAATGATTAAGTATCATTTCTAAGACGTGTGTTGACAAACACACTGGTATAAATAAATATCATCACATAGCATCACAGAAACAGTAATACACAGAAAGACAGCTTGGTAAAAAAAAAATAAATAAAAAGAAGAATACAGAAAAAGAGACAGATAAACAAATAGCGATACAATAAGAGAAGAAAAGATGCATTACAGACAAACAGTCAGAGAGAAGCACGCAGGCAGAGTGATGGACAGATAGAGAGAAAGAGAATAAATAAAGAAAATACATAACAAATTCGTCCTTATTTGTTTTCAGTTCTCGCACACAAGATGTAGATTTCATATCTTTTTCACACTGAATTTATACTAACCTTTTCTATCCACTCGCTCATACACGCATGGAAATATGCCCTAGAAAAAAAAATTTACATGGTACTTACAACTATTCTCGGACTTTCCTGGCTGTAGCATCCAAGCAGTCAGCAGCAAGAGGAGGAATTTTTTATATTTCTGCATGATGGAAAAAGTTTTCTACCAGCCTGTGTACATCCGGTGTAGTAAACAGCTTCTATCATTCACTTGAGTAGTTCTTGCTTCCCATCCGTATTCCTTACTACATTATACCTTTTATGTGGACCTTTGTCTCACAAGGAGTACACACACTTCAATATCTAGCTGGAAAGACAATAGTTCTGAATATTTAGCATTAATAATTCCACAGAACACGACCTAACATCAATCCCAGTTGTGAAGACAACAACGATTCCGGTTGAGGACCTAACAGGGAAACGTTGTATGCCAGTACAATGGCCACGTACAGTGAAACCCGTGCTCAAGACTTCGACAAAAACTAATAAAGTATTATAAGAATAAAAGTTGTCTTCCCTAGACACATCATCAGCGCTTGCAGGAAGTTAGCTGTCGTCAGATGAGTTAATAGATACAACCACCTACGATCAAAGTCCAAACCCTTCCCGGGTCAGTCCAGCCGGAAGAAGATTGTAATTGTTTGAAGGGTGGTCGTCTCAAAGTCGCTTTGAGCAAACGCGAGAAATTCGCAGTAATTATTTTCACAGCCTTTTAGCTTGTGATGAACTTACAATCCTTACAGTGTTTAAATGGCACGCAAACTGTAGGGAAGGGAATCTGAAGGCGATGTTGATGCGCAAAATAAAACTTTTGGTCCTTGGAACAAGGAAAATAACAAGTTGAGGTCGTTTCTTATTTACAATCTGGTTTCCGACATTAGAAATTAGAAGCACACAAATACTCCGGCCAATGGAAAACTGTGTTCAATATCTACATTATCTGTCAGGATATAAAAGATTTCTGACAAAATGACCTACCAACATCCTCCCTCAATATTCACACTCCACCCAGTATTTCCGTCCCTTTTTGCTAGAAATCTTTTCTCACCGACTGCAAGCAGGCTTATATCCTGACAGGTAATAAACAAATTTTTCGATTGGCTGGATTATTTTTATACTTTTGTGTTGACATAAATAATATGAACATAGTCCTGAAGCACTGATGACGTGTATAACTGTGTTTGTGACTTAGCTGTAAACATCCTTTAGGGAAGCTGAAAATCTAGGACAATGCGTACCCCTACCCCCAGGGCGTTTAATTTTCGGACATCGGCAATTTAATTAACACTAAATATGGCCTAAACAAGAGGTTATGTTATCTTCCAATTTATAACTGACCACCCTAAGTTACTCTACCAACCGGCATAGCAGACATTGCACAAAGCGGGTAGGGGGAGTTGTCCACCAAAAACAAGAAAATGTCTAGAAAAAAAAAAAAACAGGAAACCAAAAAATATTAACGACAAATTGAATTTTTTTATTATGACCAAATTAATATCCCACAAGGAAGTATCAAATAAAATTATTTTTAAAAAATCAGTGGTTGAAACCGAAGGAAACATGGAAGATTACCAAGTTAAGTTTCTTTTTTTTAAGTCGTCTGTTATTATTAGATTATAAATTCAGTGAAAATAGTCTATGTCCGTTTTGGTCACGTAGAGAAAGCAGTTCATCATTTTGCTGTAAGGATAAAGTCATCTGGCTTGGGTTTGAGACCTCGGGACCACTTGCATATTTAGTTGGAAGCCTGATACTTTAATACAAGTACAGTGCAAAGTAAGGAATCATTGTCCAAAGTAATCAGAAACCCATCCCTGTTGGGTGGCTGGAGACAATTGCTTTGACTAATCCAGGTATCGAGCCAGGTATTGAAGCAGGTTCAGACTCCAGTTTTCTAACAACTAGGAATTCTGCTTTTCCTAGATAGAAGAGTTATTGAGATCAGCCGTGGTTTGCTATTTATTTATTTATTAAAGCCATAGAGATCCTTATTTTAAATTACAGACGTTTGATCACGCACAAATCGTGTATCGCAAGTAGCAAAAAAAAAAAAAAAAAAGAAATATTTTTCCTGCATCAATTCTCGCTGTTTCCAGCTCTCTCCATAAGAGAGGACTTAATGTTCTTGAAATGCTCTACATGTTGTGAGTGAGAATTGTTTTGCTGTAATACCGTCTCATTGTTGCTAGCTCAACCCCAAAAAAAACTTTTTTCTCTTTCTCTACTTTTTCTCTGTCTCGCTCTGTTTCTAATTGCTTTTCCTTCTTCATCTTTATCTCTTAAATAATAAATAACAATATTAGGAAAATTGAATTTTTATGTATTTTTTAATGGATAGAAAAACAATAGCACATTATTAAAAAAGAAAAGATTCTTATAATTCGTGGTTTACAAACGCTGATTTTATGCAAGTTTGAACATTCCAGTCTGTTTTAGTCAACGCAGTTTGTGGCCAAATTGTGTTTGCTACCTATTCGATATGAATGGAGCAACATTTCCATAGTTATAACTGTGTCAATTTTTATAATCAACATTTTTGTGATAGATAATTCAGCCAGTACATATTTTGCTTTGTAAAGTTAACTTTTCAAATTGTTTTTTGCTTAGAAGTAACAAACAAACGCTTTAATAATTTCTTTTTTTTTTTACTGGTTCTGCTACTTCCTTAGCTCGCGTAATAATTTTTACAACTGTAGAATGTTTTGTCCTATTAGACTTTCTACAAGAGGTTGAGAGAATTTAACTGTTGCTCTCTTGCCCTTCTTGCTGGCACAGGTGGTCGTATAAGTTTTTGTCAGAGGTTCTAATTTCAGCGTCGCCATGGTAACAAAGATGATCATATGGAAGGTCGAGGGAAGATCCTGTGTCTTTAACGGTGTCGGGGTCAGCTGGTGAAAGGTTGGATCCTACACAACTGCTTGTTTGAGCCTGGGTAGGTTGGCCTGTAAAATAGAAGTATTTTATTATATTTGCTACAAAACCATTAAAAACTTCTTTTTCATTTCTGATGTTATTGTTATATTCGGGTTTTTTATGTTGTGTGCGTAAGAGAGAAAGAGAAAAAATGTGTATGAGAGAAAGAAAGAGCTAGAGAAAAACCTGATTTGATACAGTTATCCACAGACAGAAAAAGGAGCAGCTGATGTAGACGGCGAGAAAGCTGAGCAAAGAGTGACCTGGCAACAGTGATACAACACAGGTTCCTCTGTAGCTGCATCAAGACGACACAAGACAGTGCCAAAGACTTGCCTCGTGGCATCCCGCTCCTTCTTCTACCGATGCAAACAGCTGCCACGATGACGATGATGACGACACCTCCACTTGCCCACGTCATCGTCTTGACAACCGTCAGGAGTGTATCCTCTTCCTTGACTGCAACGACATGCAGATTATTTACCATCATCATCTGCTCAACGACTTCTACATTCTACCCTGTGCTATGGCTTCAAGACTGATGTGTACAATAGTACAAGACTTGTTTCCCTAGCAACACGCACGAACTATTGCATGCTGGTAAGCAAAAGAAAAATTCTTACAATATTTCTTAATATTTTTTAATATCTCTAGTTTCCTTATGACGAACACTTAGTTGAAAAGCCTTCTTACCAGTCAATGTGGATTGTCTAAAACAACAAGCTCATTTTTGTTAATATCTAATAAACAAAACTGAAACTGCTGCATGACTTTGCTATTTGAACTATCAAATAAATAAATTTTTATATGCCTTTACTTGCACGAGTATAATAGTGCGGAAATAGGTTTCGGGCCTTTCTTCTTCCCATTATATTCTCCTATCCTTCTTCACTAGCAGCCTCAACCTTTGTCATCTATTCTTTCGTTTTCTTCCGGTCTGCTTTTTCTGTCATTTCTTTCTCTCTCTCTTTCACACATAAACACATACACACAATCACACATACACAGACTCCTTTATTATTTTACTCAAAGGAAACCGTAACTATATCGATATGCACTGCTGACATCAAAACAATTTTTTTACTTTAACTTCTATTTTCATCTGATAACAAATATTCTAGATGTCTATGACTGGATATGCTTAACAACAGCATGTGTAAATATAAAAACTCATACTTCAATACTTAATGGAGGATAAGCAAACGTTGGGCGACCACTAAAAAGCTAACTAAAAATATTTAAAATCAATAATCAATATTTACTTATCAACTAACTAATCAATCACTCAATGCGATCTGTATGTTTATAGTTTTTTTTTATGTGTGTTGGTTTTCTAGCTTATATTTGTATATGTGACAAACAGATATAATTCCAAATATTAAAAGTGATAATACCACACAGGAAAATATCTCTCTTCCAATATACGTGTATTCTGTACTTACAGTTTCTTTTGGGTTCTGTGGCAGAATGAACTGCTACCGTCAGAAGCAAGGAGAGATGTGCGCACACCTTGCCCATGGTCGCCATGTTGAATGTATCTGTCACATAGAGAAATCGCTGAAACCTATGACCTCCAGAAGCTACAAAACCCTTTTTATTCTGCATTGTTCGATGTTTCACTTTCCGTATTCTTCATCCACACAGCCTGGTCACCAACAAACAATATTTTTTCTTGATCTTGAATTATTTGGAAACTGTTGTGATTCAAAAGGGGTGTTGAATCGCAAATGAAAATTATAGAAGTTGATCGGGAAATAATTTGAAGATAAACAAATGAGTGTGTTTGAATCGTGTCTGAAGCCAACATTCCAACTTATTTCTGCTTAGCCTCAAATGGTCATGCAGGGTGCAATATTGTTTTCTAGAGACCAGGTAAAATACAAATTCTCTGTGAACACCCATCACTTTTCCTTCTCGAAGAACAGACAAACATTACAATACACAGAAAAGATAAAACGTGTGAAGTCAGGTCTGTACACAGATAAACTGAACACACGTTTAAATATATGACTATATATATCTACTTCCATTTTCAGTTTCATGTGGACAAAATTCATTAACAATGGCCAAAGACAACAAAAGTTTTGTCATCTACATGTCTTTGTGCCTGTTGAAAGTCTTCTTTTAAGTGCGGCTTTAGATGAAGTGTTTGTCGCAATCATCACTTCCATAAATCTTCCATTATTTGAATTTTTAAAATATTTTTTGTTAAGTGTTGGGACTTAATAACACTGTCGTGTAGGAAATAAACGTAAAGACCTTCTTCACATTCGACTGCTTCCGTTCTACTGACCTTAATTTTTATCAGTAAATGCCAATGGCCTTTACGGTAGAAGAAAACACGTTGTTTATTCAGTGATCGTTTTTGAATATTACTTGTTTGTAATGACCGTTATTCACTATTACTCAAAACAAAAATCTGTCGAATGGGTAAAATAAATTACGAAGTCATTATTATATCATTTCTGCAAAGTGGACTGAGAAATGTCATTGTGCCACAATGTCTTTGGGTTATTTTTTTAATCCCTGATTCATTTTACAATGACAATCAAAAACACAGGAAGGACTGTGGTCCTGGTTGAACAGTGTCATGTCATTGTATCTGTCAATCGTTCAGTGGGTCGCGGTATAAAGTGCACTACTGAACAGGAAGGTCACAGCTTTGTACTCAACACAATGAGGTCAAGCAGGTGGGTGGAAAGTCAGGTATACACCCTCACCCCACCAAAGACAATCGCAGATTAGCTTTATAGAAAAAATATATATATTCACATACATAGGCACATAAAAAGTGATGATGATGATGCTGAGTTGTGGTTAAAGAATCCTTAGATTATTTTACATTTAAATGTAAATGTTATTTAAGTAGAACTTAAAATTGTGCAAGCACTCCCAAACGCATGTAATAATTAATCTTTCCTTTTCTTTTCCTGAGAAAAGGAGACCGACACATTTGAAGTGAAGTGTTTGCTTCCTGGTCTCAACGCCGTCATAGTGTCGTGTGTCTGTCAGGCAGTCATTGTTGTCATAGTAATTGTTTTTACCACTAGGCGGCGCTGCGAAACACAGGCCAGACCTGCAGTAAACATACAACTGGTGATCACTATACTTTATTATGATATATTGGTTGTAGTGTTAGTCCCCCGTCGTGTTGCAGCAGGGCTTTATCTCTTCTCATTCATTGAATAAATGGAATGTTTTGAGTTGGAAATACTTGCTACACCTTATAAAGTCACTGACAAGTCATCAGATGGGAAGTAGGAGCAGTTCTACTCAATCAAGAATACAAACACAATGACTACAGCTGTGTCCAATTCCATCAACAACATCGACCTACTTCTCACAGCTTCATGATTCGATGATAACGTGTGTGCAACATAAATTTTTCCAAAATCTTACAAGTGCGCGTGCACACACACATACACGCATGCATGCATTAACATTTCGGTTTTATTCAATCATCCTGGTTCGTCTGTGGTGAGTCTAATTTGTTTATAACTTACGACAAACATTTTTTTTTCTAAACTGCGCTGTCAGTCAGACCGGATATACCAGAGAGACAGATTACAACCCATTGTGTATGTCGGTGTGTCCTTTTGGGAAAAGCATTACTCTGTATAAACTCGAGGTCAGAACCTGGTCTGTGTAGTAGCCTTCTTTACCCTGTTTCATAAACTGCTAACAACACATACGACACCTACACAAACAGCCAGCATTGCCTTTCAGATGACAAACAATACGACAACCGCAACAGACGTTGAACGATTACCTTTCTCTATGGCATCCATTTATTTGGTCTGGAGGTTCATGAGATCAGAAAGAAGCAAGTGTCTGACAGACAGATTCTTTAGCTACTGACATGAGACTGTGAAAATTAAGCTAAAAAGAAATAATCAGACAAATAAAGATAAATGTAGCCTCATCCTTTGTTGATTTCGGAGCTAAAACTGAAAGACGAAAAAATGAGAACGACGAAGGAAAGCGGAGTCGAGAGTAGGGCGCTAGACGGGAATCGAACTGCGGGCTTCTCAGTTTGGATGTCAGAGTTCTAACCACTCGGCTATAAGCTTCAACATGTACGCGGTATAGACGCAGTTAAGAACAATTTTCTTCTAGCATTATACTTATCTCTACTCCTTTTATTTTAGTCATTATACCTCTTATACTTTGCTGGCATGTCAAATTATTTCAAGTACTCTTTCGAAGACTTTTCCGAACATTGACGACTGTTTCAGCGATCTCAAACTTACCCCCTGTGCAAAATGTTTTTCTGGCTAGTACATGATATTGAAAGTTTGATAAGAGCTATTTTTGCAAGCCGCTGATACAATGTGTGAACTACTTTATTATTCTGAAGTACTTACATAACCTTCAGTGAGTTTTTGCATACATGCACGAGCGGAAGAATTCATTTGCATTCAACCGGATATTTGGGGAAAACAAGAAGGGGCGAAGTAACATAAAGTGCAAATAAATGCGCAGTGACCCGGATGTGTTATGTGTGCTACTGGAACAAAGAGATGTGCCAAGAATCTTGTTTAAATAGCAAAAAAATTGTTAAAACAGAAAACACACACACACACACACACACACACACACACACACACACACACACACACACACACACACAAAATAATCTGAGTCCTAGACACGATCATAACATTGTGTTATCTGTCTGATAGTGACACTAGTGTTAGTATGTTAGCACATTAGCTCATTAGTGTTTGTTGGTGCTTGTTTTAGTGTTTGTTTGTGAAAATTTTTGTGTATGCTTAAGTTCTTTGTGAAGTTAGTGTGGTAGTGCGCGTGTTGATTTCAGTGTATGTATTTGCACGCGTGCGGACACATGTGTAGTATGTGAGTATTTAATGTGTATATGTGTGTTTGTAGGAGAGTGATTTTCTATGTCCGTGTGTGTGTGTGTGTGCACGCGCTCTTTATCCTGTAAATAATCTTGTCTTTGTCCAGAGTACCTTGATATCTGAATTTAACACAGTACTTTTTCAAGTCATTGTTTTCTAGAGGTAATGTCACAGATACCGCCTACGTGCTTTAAAATTACAAAATGAACCGGATGTTTTCCTCACCTAAAGATGAGATATAATGTGTTTTTCAACATTAAGCCGAGCACCAGGATGCATATGTTTACAACTATAACACATGGAATACAACTTAAAGGTCTTTTTGTAAGAGAACTATATAGCAGATCCTCAAGTACATTATAAAATAGCCTTTTGTTGCGAAGAGCAGAAAATTCGCTTGCTGAAACGTTGTACCCGGAGTACCGTACAGGAACTGAAGCATGTCCCAGGGTACACTGTGCTTTCCATAACGCGAACAACACAAATATTATTGTGTTCTTCACCGCTGAGAAGATTTACAGATAGTCACGCATAGTGATTTCAAAACATCTCGTGGATGGTAAACAGACAGCGACCACAGTTAAAAGCTCCACAGTCTTCACACTGACTTTAATAGTCCGGGAGATACTGCGACAACAGCTGTGTTGCTGACAGGCGGGTTACTAACATCTGTTGTCGTCTTCTCTTCTGTGATACCATTCTTCCTTTGATTTGCCACTTCGTGGATGAGAGGAATACTCAAACCTTAACATGGACTGGGAGTCACGAATGGTAAGAAACCATCGAGCGTGAGGATCCTTACGGATTGTTGTTCTCTTTCCCCCCTCTCTTTCCTTTTCGTTGTTTTTTTTTTTTTTTTTTCTTCTTTCCTTTGTTTTTCAGTAGTGGTTTTTTAAATTTTGTTTCCTCAACGTAAATACTTTTTATCCTTTTTAATCTTCTAAATTTTTCAGGTTTTGATCTTGATGTTAATGCTTGTTCAAGTGTTGAGATCGGAGGTTTTAGTGCAAGTATCACACAGGTATGTAACACTTTTAGTTTTGTGTCTGTGAATACTGAAGACAGGTGTCTTTAAGTGGTATTCTGTGATTAACTCAGTTCTGTAATTTCCTTTTCGACAAGCTATGTATCTTCACATAGTTATAATCTTTAATGAAATGGATTATAATTAACAACATGCAATGGATAGTACCAACAATGTTATTTTATAAACAATAAATTAACAACGTTCATCACGTTGACGCTTTCTATGTTAGCTAAAATTCGTTTAAGTTAATGTATTTGTATCATCATGTGAGTAACATGTTGTGTTAGGATCAGCCCTCGAACAAGAATTTCTTCGACTGTGGAGTCTGAAGAATGTGATTATGGACAAGAGCACAAGGATGCGAGGTCTGATGTGAAACAACAATGTGAATTCGTAGGTGAGCAAGTATCTAATTTTTGTAGTACAACAGCTATAGCTCAGCAGGCACAAGTCAGTAAAGACGATAACATTAATTCACAGTCATTGCATACTGATAATAAGATAATAAGGAACCATAACAAAATTCACAGAGGTAACGGCGATACACCGATGACAATGGCATACCAACACAGATATTATACTACAGTCAAGACAAAGATGTGGCGACTGGGGCAGTGATGAACACGATTCTGACAAGATATGTAGGAAATATAATAACCTAATTGCAACACATCTATAAACAAATATTCTGGTTCAGGATTGGACAGACACTTTGAGATATAAATTGCATGAAAGGGCACTTACCTAAACGTTTAGTCTGCTCCACTGCAGCCCGACATAGAATGAATATCGACATTACTTTCTACTCAGTACAGCGCAGCACAGATAATTATGTTTTGTCTTTATTTTCCCATGTCACGAGATATAGTAAATATTGACATAAGCGATTACTCTACCAGAAACCTGATATACCACATGTCTAATTCATTCAACAGAAGACATGATGTCAGAATGTTTGGGCCAACACGCAAAACTCACCTGTCCGGGAGTTGACTTTGCGTTGCTTGGCTACAACAGTCTGAAAGGAAACCCTCTGAGGTCAGGTCGCGATCCCGGCTTTACCTACCCCATCTTTGATGCCAGTCACGTGACCTCAGACTATCAAAACAGAGCGTCGCGGGGTATTGTTGTTTTACCGGATGTGTCATGTGTTACATCCTTCAAGTCGGAGGTGGTTCGCACCCCGTACGAGTTGACCAGGCTGCTGGCTGTCACCTCGAGACTCGATCCTGGTGGTGATGGGTGGGGAGCCCTGTTCGCCGCCAACGAAGATTTCCAGAAACTCTCTTTAGAACTAGAACAGAGCGTCCTAGTCGTGTCCACGGCTACCTGCAGTTTGTACCAAGTGACACATTTGCAACGGAAACCACCTTTCCACCCGACGTTCTTAGAGTGGGTCCTCAGGCTCAATAGCACCCATGATAAGGACGTGTATATAGAGTTCGTCAACACCTACGGCACCCACTTTGTGTCACGTGCTCGTCTGGGAGCCTCGATAACACTCGTGCACAAAATGGATAACAACGTGTACTGGAGGCAAACAGAAGGTCATGTGACAGCGGCTGCTGACTACTCAGCTGCTGCTCTACTTGGACTTTCCTCAACTCTGACCTCTGCTCAGCAGCATGCAGCAGATGAGTTTCGAAATCAAGTGGAGACAAATATAATCGCTGTTGGAGTCACTCCCCTTTCTGATGATAAAAACATCGCCTGGATCACCGCAGCAAGGGAAAGCCCTATGGCCATTAGCTATGACTTGATTTCTGTAGAGAACCTCTTCTCTGAAGCTTTAATGGGTAAAGGAAGTCCTCTCCAGAGCTATGCCATTGACCACGTCAACATCAAGTCCACCCTCATGACTGTCAAAAAGGAATATTGTCAGACGAAAAACCTGATAGATGACTGTAAAGATCTCTCTCCAGGATGGACATTATTTCAGACACGGCTTCTCGGACCCTCAAAATACAGATACGTTGTATCTGTCGACCAGTGTGCGGAGGAATGTTATCAACTTTCGGGATGCCTTGCTGTCAGTCTCTGTAAGGGTTGTCACGGCAACGGCACTGAATGGAAGGACTGTCGGCTGTTTAGTGCTGGCGACATTCACAGCGCTGTAAGCGACCTTCAGTGGCAGACGGTCATCTTGGTTAACAAACTGCAAACATTGTTGAAGCTGCCAAACACTACAGGTGTTGTTGATTCCAGATCTCAGCCTGTCAACCTTACTGTGACTTCCGCTCGTGACTGCTACAAATCTTGCTTTGAAGATAACTCATGCATGGCCTTTACCTTGCATGACAATCCAGTGAGTGGTTTCACGTGCACACGCTACGCAGACTCGCTTCTGTCCTTAAAACAGGAAATGGGGGTCAACTTTTATTTCTTCTCTTCACCTTTAAAAAGTGTTGTCAAAAGTGGACAGCTGGTAAGTTTAGGTGATTCTTCTACGACAAGCGACTGGTACAAAGTATCCTGCGTCACAGACGCCGAATGTCCAGTGGAAAACGCGATGTGCTTTGTAGACAGATGTCTCTGTCATCCGGGTTTTTTCTTCTCAACACGTGACCACACGTGCTCTGCAAGTAAGTGTGCAAATACACTGTACAATACAAAACATCAAAAGATAATGAAGCTATTTACCCCACACTCAAGGTCAAAATACTATGTTTACCATTTGCTCTCTGCAATTTAGTTATAAGACATTCAATTATTTTAGTTAAAATGTTAGAAAAGTAGATTAATAAAGAAATGAAAATACAAAGAAAATAAGACACATTTATTGTCAAACATACAAAGAAAATTGTGAAATTGGTTGAGAGGGTATATGTGATAAGTGATCAAAATTAATTGTCACAGATTGTGGCACAGCCGACCTCCAAGATACTTTTGTGGAATACCCTGAGAGCGGATTGAGGGGGCACAACATGGCCATAGAGGATGGACTGACTTTGGAAGCATGCACAAAGCTGTGTGCCAGTTCTGGAAGGTGTAAAACATTTGACTTCAAAGGTGGGTGTGGCAAAGTGCAAAGACATGAGATCCCTGGGCCTGTTTGAAATGCTGTCTGGTTATTCATTCTTTTGTCTTATCTTCATCTGAGCCACTGTAGTTTCCTGTTTTTACCTTTGACTTTATGTTAATAATACGTTTATGCCATCAGACATTCATAAAATGTATTTATAGCTTAACCTAGCGTTACATCTTATTATTAACATTAACAAGCACAGAAGGAAGTAAGATAACAGGAGGATTACTGCTATTAAAATTACTAAAATTAATGAAAGGATCTCAATTGGCTGGCATCATACACCTATACATTATACAATTTATTTATTTAGACTTTCAAAACTACTGTTTATTTGATAACCAGTCATTAGGAAACGTGCTTCGGACGAGGTTTGCTGCATGTTGTTCCAAACTACTAATTTATTTTCTTACCAACCTTGTGAGGGTTCTTTAATCTTCAGCAAAAGAATGTTGAGTTGTCCAAAATAAAGACGATTGAAATTTCTTGACTAAACTTTCAATACATATTTACCTGTGTTTTTATTGATAGCAAGGTGTAATATTGAAGTCATCTTACTGCCAAATTTTAATATGAACTAGAGCTGTAGTTGTCGTTTATTTTCGTACTTGGCAGCCAAAGGAGGGCGCTGCTTACTTCATGACATCACCTCACGTGACGCCCCATCGGCGTGGTTTCCTCAGAGCAGTAGAGGATGGACACACTACCAGAAGACCTGTCTGGAGTCTCCTTCCTCATACCCGGGTCCCACCTGGTACGACGCCCCGTGCAACGACAACATCGACTGTCCTGATCCAAACAGTCGGTGTTCGTCGGGCAGATGCTTGTGTTTTTCCGGCTTCTTTTTCTCTGAAGCTGAAACCTTGTGTCGGGCTGCAGGTAATTTATAGCACAAATTTAAATCATGACCTGTACTACTCTGGAGAGTTTGGCAATAGACGCTTTTAATTAGCAGCTATCATACTGTGCAAGATTATTCGGGTAGATATTTCTGTCTCAGCAACACCTATACTACTTCACGAGATTATTGACCCCGGCTATTTATTCTCTCTTCTCTGTTTACTTGAAACTGTAGCACACCGCCCGAATAAATAATCCGACTCTTTCTATTATTGTTTGTCGTCTTAAATTTGGTTTTGAAACAGAGTCATGCCGAGACTGGCAGCAAACAGGAGGCAAGTCAGGTGTCTACTCCATTCGTCTGGCAAACTACAGCGAGAGTCTGACAGTCTGGTGCGACATGGACTCTGGTGATGGAGGCTGGCTGGTATGTCTACCGGAGATGTTTCGATCAGAAATTGAACTCTGTCCTTTCCAGGTGCTCCGTTAATCATCATCTGACCCTGTCTTTTATCACAGAGACTGAACGCCACGATAACCAGGGAATGTTATCTCCATCCATGATCAGTTATGATGTGTGAGGTGTTCAACAGGCATCCGATGTCAACATTTTAAAGTTTTGTTAACTAATTTATTAATAGCTACCATGGTAACAAACTTGCAGTCTTGTTTATCTGTGACAGGTTTTGCAGAGACGCAGTAACGGGTCTGTTGACTTCTACAGGCAGTGGACAGAATATGAACAAGGGTTTGGTGATGTGTCTGGCGAGTTTTGGCTGGGTAAGAACCTTTTTTAAAAAAAAAAAAAACAAAAAAAAAAACTGAGAGAGTATAAGTTTGCGTACATACCTAATAACATTTTAGAAACGATATTCAATACTGAGTACACAAATCTTTTTTTAAAAAAAACACATTCTATTACTTTTCTCTTTTTAACTGATTTGTACCAAATTATTTTTTTCCAAGACAACCCACTTTCCTGAAAATAATTCCTGAAGTAAATTTAAAACTATATATATATATAAAGACTACAACACTAAATTTAAATGAATTTTTTAGAGTGGCATTTTTACATGAAAGATATCGTATAATAATATTTTATCTCATAAAACAGTAAACTCCAATGTATTTTTTCGGTCTCTCTGTAGGATCGCTACTAAAATCTTTCAATGAGTTATATATGTATATCATATACATGTGTACTACATAGTCATCACGACATTCTACGTTTATAATATGAAGTTAGCATTAAATATGAGTGAGTGAATATCACCAAGCAAAAAAAGGGCTAAGTAATACTACTTACTAGATAAAATGTTCTCACCTATGTGCAAGATGCGACAGGTAAGTAGTAAGATTGTAAGGTAGATTTTTTTTATTTGACACATTACCAATCTGTTTCGATGTTACACCTCAGGATTATTGCCAATTTACAAACTGACCAAAGCCACACCCCATAAACTGAGGGTTGACCTCAAAGAGGTGACTGGAGAACAACACTTCGCTGAGTATTTGTCATTCCGAGTCAACAGTCCGTACCAAAAGTACTCACTACACGTGTCTGGCTACTCCGGTAATGCAGGTACGCATATGAACACAGGCACCCATGTCTGTGACAGGCAGGCTGACAGATTGGATAAGTGTGACCAAAGAGTTGATCCTTCCTTGGTGACTGGTTGCATGGCTGACAAATGGCTGACAAATTGACAAATTCACGTAGAAGTCATCTTAAATGGATGTCTAATGTGTGGATGTGTGTTACAGGTGACAGCATGTCTTATCATGACAACCAAAGCTTCACGACCTTTGACCTGGACAATGACCCGCACGTTTCCAACTGTGCCGTGATGTATAAGGGAGCCTGGTGGTACAGGACATGTCACCAATCTAACCTCAATGGCCTCTACAAGCCAAACGGCGTCGTAAATGCTGACGGCATCTGCTGGTCTACCACACATAGCGACTACAGGAGCTTCACATTTAGTGAGATGAAGATAAAACCTGTCTAACACCGCACTGTCTTCCATGATATCACTGCCTTGATCCTCAGTATATATGCTAAGTTGTCATATCGACGGAGCGATCGCTACAACCATCACAAACATTAACTAACTTCTACTTACTTAAAATAGATATGTGCTCGATATAATTACCGCCTTCTACATGAATATCTTCGTTTTATATTTAAGTTTCAACAATTTACTTCGAAATTTTATGTATATAATGGCATGCCTGACATATTAGATATATATATAGACATGCTTTACATTTTTACGCTTAACAAGTTTAAAGGCACCAGCTTTAGACTCAAGTAAGTAGATCATGAAGTTGTTATCAAGTATAAAATGTGTTCTGTAAAAAAAAATTTGAGACTAAAATAAAAATTTCTAATGGAGTGTAAAAATGGTGAGATAATTTATCTTTTCTGATTGTCGGTAATAGGAAATAAGTGTTAAACAATGTTTGAGTGTTTGAAAGACAGAAAATAACCATACAGATTATGTATGTTGTGGATTGACCTCAGTGTCGCCGGATGCACGGTCACAATCGCTCACACAGACGCACGAACACACACCCACTCGCTCATCCAGAGGCGGGACACGACTAACATGTCGAACCTTTGATGAACGTGGACCACGACAAAGACGAAATGAACGGTACAAAAAATCACAAGTAGATTATATAAAAATAAAAAAAAAAGAAATAGGGGTAAACACACACACATACAAAATGAAACAGAGGACTATAGTCACATCCCTAATTAAGAGATGTTAGCAAGGGAGATAATTAAGAAAAACAAACAGCCGCCCACACTGCGTCACAGTAATGTCAGAGTTCTTGTCCTCGAGGCCTTCAGGCCTGGTGGTCCATCCGACGTACACAGGGACCCTTTGCAGGTCCACAGTCCGAGTTGCCTCGTTGACCACACGACGTAGGACCGGACGACGAAGGCGACGTAAAGAAGAAAAAGGGACGACAAAAGAAAGAACAGTTGAAACTCCGCACACACAGAAGCCCCCGGGTCCTTTATTGGCAGAAGAGAAATCAACTTTATAACATTCACTTTCTTCAGTTAACGTTGATAAATCCATCAGTTTTCTTCAATGTAGTTGTCAATAGATTTCGAGATAACTGCCATTCTAACATTTTGCTTATTTAACCTAAATATCTTAGAAACCATGAATTTACAGGGAGGTGGGTAAAGATTAAACTTCGTAAATGTTCATTGTGAATGATTGTTAAATGTCTGACTGGGGTCAAACCTCCTGGGACCGAATGTGTGACCTTTGAGAAATGTAAAACATCCTACAATTAAAACCACAAATTAATATTCTCGCTGTTTGTTTTTAAAGCTTTGTCATCAAAATCTTCCATCGTTTCAAGCAATGGGGTCATGCCAGGACCTTTGGACTTGTGTAAGTGTTTACTTGTACTCGTTACCGATCTCTAGATGCTGTGTATGTGTGAGCCGGATGTGGGGACCATGAATCCTCACTAAACCGCGTGTTGTGACAAGGGATGACTGGCTTTGGTGGTGTTTAGAAGTCTTGTACTACACAGCATGCATGAACGGATGTGTTAGCGATAACGTGCCCATTCTTCAATCAAACTTCCGCCTGCGAAAGTGGTTGAAATAAGTTCTCCACAGTTAGCTTTACTGCAAGATGTCAAGAACATGGCGGTTGTTTAATGCTCTCTGCACCACTGACATAGTATAGTCAGGTATTTAAAAATATTAATCCATTGATTTGTATCACTTCTACAGTGGGTTGTTTTGAGGGGAAAGAAGACATCAGCTATTTGCTCACACTTCTCAATGGAAATTGTTCATGACATCAGTCTCGTCGTTCCTGTGTCCAGCCTTCACTAAGTCATGAAAGAAGTTTACAGAATCTGCTTCTTGCTTGTGACTTTATTGGAATCTTTTTGTCAGCCTTGTGTTCCTAATTGTAAGTATAGCTAATAATTACTTTTTGAGTAATCTTGCAGCGTTTAACTGGTCATATTTGCTGTCATTTTTTTTTTTCGAATACAAGGAAGTCTTACAAGCATGAGTAAACGATCGAGTATTCAGCACTTTTATCACAAACAAGGACTTGTATTAAATCTACACATTTTACTTGCTATGGCACTTACTTCGAGATTACATTCAGCTCTTTCCCGTAGGGTCTGTAGCTGGTGTAGTTTTGCAAAATGGCTATATACATCATACGAGTACCACAAGAAATGGTCGTTATAACTTTACAGTTACCACTTACTCGTTACTGTAGATGGACGTTGACACAAAACGGAGCTTTAACACATTAAACTCTAATTCTGTTCTGAACCCCCTAGTTAGCTCAAGCTTCTCAAATTAACTTCAATATGTAGTTCACCTTGACTGTTTGTATGTGAATATACACATCTATGCTTGTCTATAAATGACTTTATGTATGACTTATGTATAGACATGCGTGCATAGTCGTGTTTGCGCGTCTGTTTAATGTGTCTGTACATGTGTTTCTCTTCTGTCCACAAACTGAAGTGTTTGTCAAACTTCTTTTAGGTGTCAAAATGGATATTGTTGATAATCCATCCAAAGACGATGTTATCCTAGTTGAAGAAAACCTTGCCGTCAATTTGACATTTCATGTCGACACCAAGGCTTGCATAGGCAATACACAACAGTGGGTCTTGAAACTGTCGACATTTGAAAAGGAAATGGCTATCGATAAATGCAAGATTCCTTTTAGTAACGGGACGTGTCAAAAAAAGGAAAAAGACCCGTGTTCCTGCTTTGATAGTAATATGCTCCTTGTCCAGATCCATGAAAACTTTAGTGAGTCGTATTATCAAGTATACTCCTGGACAGGGGTGACAAACGATGCACCGACAGATGTAAAGCTTCTGAAAAGAATCTTTGTGGTCTTCAAATCAAAGACTAACGGAAACCAAATAAAAACACGTGAGTAAGAGAGGGAGTGTGATTGGTATTTTATAACATAAACACGAAAGTGGAGTCGGTGCAGATGAAGTTGTAACTGACGGTTGAATGGATTAGACAATTACAGGTATAATAGAATTTTAATGATAACTACTTACCTCTTCTTGCTAACTTTATTTTCTGCTTCAAGATTAATGTCATTTGTATTTAAGGGTGAGATTTTGGTCTGTGTTTGTAATGGTCTTTATTTCGCCTTCTACGAGAACATTGGTTCCAGCAGCCTTAAGGAATGATACCGATCAAAAAAGTTTTAATTAATTATAACATTTATTTATTATGAACATAGTCAAAGATCAGTTTACTTTTTTATATTTGCAGCAAGAGACAACCCTGGTGTACAATATTTATGTCTCAGTCTTCCAGTCGTCATAGCGGTCTGTGCAAGTGCTGCCATTGTTGTCGTTATCTCAATTATCTTCATCGTCAAAAGCTGTAAAACCAAAAGCACATCACCCAGTAAGTATGATTCACAATTGTAGGTGGTGTATAGCTTGAGATTAAGATTATAATGATAAAGACCTTGTGTAATTACACGAGCAGGTCGAGTGTCGGCCGATCGTCACAGAACAAACGGTTTTGGTATAGTTCAGCACTGTGCATCATATTGCGATAAGTACACATATGGTTCATCATCATTTAGTCGGACACTAAGAGGACGCAAAGACTAATAGTGTCAGAAATTTTAGTTTTACAGACTGTGCTGTGAAAGTGTTTCATTTACTTTGTTTCAGGAACCACCATCGCCATCTATGACAACAGACAAACGTACGATCATCTCAGCAGACCACAGTAAACACCTATCTTCTTGACAATGAGTAAAGAGGTCTAAGGTCATCCTGACATGAGAACAGATTATGTTGATATGTGTTAGACGCAAATAGAACTAGAAAATGAATGAATGAAAATGAAGACGTTAAAACTACACCATAGCTCAAGTCAGGAGTTTAGGTCGAAGGAAAAATGAGTTTACGGACGAACAAATAAAAAAGAAATGAAAAAAATGATTGATATATGAAAGAATAAATGATGTCAGAGTAAAATTAGGATCCAACCAACCGACCACTGAATAAAATAATAAAAAGATGAATGCATGCGTAACCGACTCTATAGTAACAAACCAAAAAAAAACAAAAACAAAAACAAAAATAGATATAAGACAACGCATCTGAATAAAGTGTGTAGTTGTACACATCACCAAACCAAAAAAGCAAGCAAATCACACGATCTACTGCAACACTTCTAACAGTTTATAGGACACCTGCTGTGTAAATGGAATATATTATGATCGAAATTCATTTCCACCTCGAAACGAACAGATTGAAATTATCAGATTACTATCCTGTCTCTCTGTCATAAAGAGCTACAAAAGGGGAGATTATTGCCTACGGAAATGTAATTACAGACGTTGGTATGTAAGCATAACTAGAGAAAAGTGTTCCTGTAGGCTGTGCTGTCACGGAAACAGTTTTTTTACTATCTACTGTACGTCGTTATAGTGTGAAAGTGGAAATGAAGCGTGGTCAAAGGGAGTTCACTCTAGCGAATAATTAAATAAATGCAGACGACACTGGCTGACAACAACAGAAGAGGACGTGTAAGTTAACTGGTGCGTGAAATCGCGTAGCGCAAATGAGAAGGAAATAGTGTGTATAGAGAAATTAATACAGATTCATTTCTTAGGAATTATTGGGGGAGGGGGAGGAAATAAAGAGTTGCTGCAACCCTGGTGTGCAAGACGTTTGCGAGAGGAACTGATACCGTATGAGCTGATCAACAGCGGATCTAGACATCGTCTCATAACAAGGATTTTCTCCCAGTTAATCTGCCGTCAGCAAGTGGTCAGTCGTAGCCTCATCGGAAGATTTGTGAGGAATCTCCAAGTATCATCACCTCAGCTAAATTATAATGACCTGTTGTCTTGACATCTAGTGGATCAGTCTCGAGATTGTTTAGTCCTGCTGACATGCTGCACTAATTCGCTCCACCGTGAAAGACAGATAAAGGACCAAAAAACCCACATTCTTTATTTTAGACTTCAAAGTAGAAGAAAAATAACAATGAATCAAAAGAATGAGTTATACAGGGGCTCAAAAGGAACAGACACATAACAAACAAAAGAAATTCCTTCCTCCAGTACAAAATCACCTTTCCCATTACTTTTTATTACTTTCAATAAAAAAAGGAATTATGCTGCAAATGTTAAATGCTACTGACCATAGCTGAAAAACAATATAAACATAACATTACTTAACAAGCAAAAAAGAGTAATATCATGGATTATTATAGCTAATGACATCATTGGCCATGTGTGTGAAGAAAGAGGGCAAGCTGTAAAAGGTGCTGAGCTTAAGGTGCTCTTTCAAATTATTGATCTTCTAAGTAAACCCTGACCTACACTGCATTGATGAGGTTTCTCTTCACTTTGAATTATCAAGTATCTTTATAAAAGGGCTGGCAGCCTAAAGGTCAATGTACACACTTCATGCAATGTCAATGTGTTTTTTCAAATAACAACAACAAATGCAAAATTTGTAAAAAGCATACTCACATGCCAAAGAAACATGCTTTTAGCGCCTAAGAACAAGAACGAAACATGGACAGAATATAAGGGACAGGAAAACAAATAACACATGAACTAAGAAGGAATAAACAACAGTACTAATGATGAATAAAAACAAATACCAAAAAATGCAAAAAGGAACCAAAAATCAAGAACTGAGAGTAATCATTTAGAAAAAGACAACCTTACATAGCACGGCTCTGTTTTTAATGGGCTGGCAGCCTAAAAATCCGATTCATCTTGCATTAGCTACGTCTCTCATCACTGGCTGATGGGTTAGCATGTGATCTTTTAAATTACATGACCGCCTAAAAGCTTTCTTACATAGGTTGCACTGGTGCAGTTTCTCATCACTGTGAGTCAACATGTGCTTTTTCAGGATATCTAATCTTTTGAAAGCTCTCTGACATACAGTACACTGGTGAGGTCTATCATCGCTGTGGGTTAGCACGTGTGATTTCAAGTGATCTGAAAACTTAAATGAAGCTTCACACAAACTGCACTTGTAAGGTTTCATATCACTGTAGGTCAACATGTGCCTTTTTAGATAGAACAAGGTCTTAAAAACAGCTTTACAGATATTACATTGGGGAGACTTCATATCACTATGTGACAGCATGTGCCACTGTGGGTTATTTAAACTTTTAAAATCTGAAGGACTTGGAGTACAATGGTCAGGTCTCTTATCACTGTGGGTCAGCATGTGTGATTTTAACTGATTTAGGAGCCTAAATGCAGCTTCACACAAAGTGCATTGGTAGGGTTTCTCATCACTGTGAGTCAACATGTGCTTTTTTAGGATATCTACTCTTTTAAAAGCTATATGGCATTCAGTGCACTGGTAAGGTCTTTTATTACTGTGGGTTAGCATGTGTGATTTTAAGTGATTCGAGACCTTAAACGAAGCTTCACACAAACTGCATTGGTAAGGTTTCACATCACTGTGGGTCAGCATGTGCCTTTTTAAATAGAATGAGGTCTTAAAAGCAGCTTTACATACCCTACACTGATGAGAATTCATATCACTATGAGCAACCATGTGCTTCTGTAGGTTAGATACACTGTTAAAAGCTAAATGACATTGAGTACAATGGTGAGGTCTCTTATCACTGTGGGTCAGCATGTGTGATTTTAACTGATTTAGGAGCCTAAATGCAGCTTCACACAAACTACACTGGTAAGGTTTCACATCAATGTGAGTATCCATATGATCTTTTAGGCAAGCTGATGTTTTCAAAGTTACATGACATACGCTGCACTGGTAAGGTTCCATATCATCAGGTTCCATATAATCGTGGATCAACATGTGCCTTTTTAAATATAATGAGCTCTTAAAACCAGCTTTACAGACATTACACTGGTGAAGTTTCTCATCGCTGTGGGTCA
Organism: Pomacea maculata; assembly: GCA_004794325.1. NCBI lineage: Eukaryota > Metazoa > Mollusca > Gastropoda > Architaenioglossa > Ampullariidae > Pomacea > Pomacea maculata. Next base: position 95,667 of record SRHC01000613.1, read on the forward strand.
GCATGTGCCGATTTAACTGATATGAATATATAAACTTAGCTTTACACAAACTGCACTGGTGAGATCTCTCTCTACTTTTGGTTACCTTATGCTGTTTTAAAGTATCTAGTCTTTCTAACACAACTGTAGTGCACTGCTCAGCTTGAAAATCAGAGTGAATCATCACATGTTTTCTGAGCAGAGTTGAGCAACTGAAAGAAGACAAACACACTTGGCACTGATAAAGTTTAGCATCACTGTTAATTCCTGTCCCTGAATCAATGGCAACTTCAGTAACAGTTGGATGTGTCTGATGCTGTTGAATGTTTGTTATAACATCTATCACCTCAGGAGTGTTACACCTATGGCCACTTGCTTCTTGAAATTTCTCATCACTGTCATGCTGCCCCAATGTATGCTGACCAGGCCAGTCTGTCTCGGTCTTCATCATGTGACTATCATCTTCTTCTTGTTTAAACACAAGTAACTCTTCTGTCTTTGTACAAAGCACAGGATCCTGCTCAGACTTAACTGAGGAAGTAAAGTCTTGCAAGTGGCACTCCAGTTTCCCATCTCTTTCATGCATCCTGTCTGACTGCTCAATGTGTGCAGCATGCTCTGGTTTTATGGAATAAAGTTCTTGACCAGGAACTTGCTCAGTTTTAATACAGTCAATAACATCTTGAGAGTTTAACTCCAGTTTTACAGAATCTACATGTTTCCAATTTGATTGATTATGTGTAGCAAGCTCATGTGTGAAGTGAGTTCCACCAGAGCTGTTCCATAGATCATGAAGATCAGCTATAGAGCTAGGTTCACTCTTTATTCTGTGCAAACATGGGACCTGGACTTGATTGTTTGTGGCAGACATAGCTTCCTGTTCTTGTAACATTACCTATCTTGTTTGGTGGTTAAATTAGATGACACTGCACACAAGTTTTCTGCTCCTTTGTCTCTTGTCCCTTGTGCTATAATAAAGACCTGAAATATTACAATATAACAATACATTAATTTTATCTTACTTGTTTCATCCTCCCTTTCGATTTTCTTTTTAAGGCAAAGTCTACAATTACATAAGTTAGAAACATCAAAACAGCACATAGTTTTTTTTTTAAACCAGTTGAATACTAGTAACCTACTTAAAGCACCACAATTGCTTTTCATGACTCTAAGGAAAGTTTGCTTTACAAGTAAAAAAAAAAATAGTTATATAACACCTGGTGTTAGGGCATGACAAATACATCTACAACATAATAAAAGATCTCACAAAGGAATCAACTGCATGTTTATTAAACTAAAACCAGACAGCAGAATTTGTAATTGCAGTAACTGAAGAAGCCTGAACAACATATCTGATGAAAGTTATATTTTTTATTCACAATCAACAATACACATCACTGGCCTTAATAATACTGCATAATAATTTCTAGCATGCAAATGTAAATGGTCCACTTAATGCAACGGGCTGGTAATTTCATCCCACAGCCTGAATCAAATCATCCCAGCTATGTCTATATCCTCCCCAACCATATTGTCCCAACACTGAAAAGCCAAGCACCAGAGAAATCGTTCACCGATGACATGACTAGCTATTAACATTAAGTGCTATGTAACTCCACATTATTATTGTATGCAGAATGTCAATGTTTGTGTACTTGAACACATCTTGCTACTGTAGTGCACCACTGTCATCAATTGTGAAACCCATTTTAAAAGAATGTTGAAAATTGTGACACACCCTTATTATTATTCATATAATATTCACAGTGATGAAACACAGCAATTTTTTGCACAGTAAGGAGTACCAGGTAGTAATATATTTTATAATGAAGTGCTATTATGTCATATTTATCGTACATGGTCCCTGGGCAATTGATGTGACAAATGTATTCTGGCTACTTGATGTTTTCTGCTAATTTTAGCCTAGATTTTTTTTTTTTTGATAGGCGTTAGTTATTCTTTAGTTGGCAAATCACATTTAACGGTGTATATCATTTCAGGCTCAAAAGACATTTATCACCTCGATCGGCAAGACCAGTCTTTTGAGTGTGGGATGTGTTGCCAAATATGGTTGTGCTCTTAGTTATGCTCAACATAGTTTTTAAAAAAATTGAAAGACAATTTGCTGTCAAGTTTCTGCATGTTATTTTAACTTTAATGAGATTGCATTTAAATTTAGCTTTTGATTTGTTATCAGATTTTTTTTTTCACGATGTACAGCAGCCAGAATATTTTACACTGTTCTTGGTGTTTATTTTTGCACTCGCAGCATTTTGTTTTTTGGCCTGACAGAGAATTAAAGCATTAAGAAAGACAATGCAGCAGCTTTCTGAAAATTTTGAAAGAAAGGTGACTGTAATTATTGATTGCTTTGATGTGAGTTTATAAGACACCATAGTTCTTGCTGAGTAACAAAGTGACTTTCTTGCCTATACTGTCGAGAAAATAGCGCGAATACCGAGAACTATTTATGTTTCGGGCAACGGCTTGTTTGTCCGCCAGCTGAGTTACGCCCCTTCAATTGTGTACTACGTCATTCGCATCGTGCCGGAGCTAGTACACGTTTCTCCTTTCTACAAGTTATGCTTAGGTTTGGACTTCAATTTGAACTTCCGTAAAAACATTTCGGTAAATAAAGCAAAGAAAACGCCTGACTGACATCAAGGCCTAAATACAATAACAATATTTTACTGACCTCATAATCGAGTCGGCAGGGACGTACAGTCCTTTCACGATTCGCCATTTCTGATTATGCACGATGTCTCCAGGGCACACGCACGGTCTGCTGAAGGCTTGAAGGCGAGTTAAACAGTAGAGCTTAAGGTTGCAACAGCCTTTGAAGAAACCTATGCTTTAAACATCTAGATGACACAAGTTGGCGAGAAGTTTCTTCTCGAGTTACGGTAGTACGTCAGAGGTCAGTCGATTCTATTAAGCAGAGGGGAGTGAGGGTAGGGTACGATCCATTGTTCACAGGGGAGTTTAATTCGCAGTTGTCGGACCAACCTGAATGGTGCTGCGTCACGTTGGTACACCATTCACAACATTGCAGCTAACACCAGAGAAATAACAAAAAGGGAGAGCAGAATGTAGTCTTTTGCCTATCTAAGCTCAGATCATGGCTATCGGCCGTGAGATAACATGGACTGGAAGAGTACTACAATTGAGCAACAGTATTAATCCAAGGATGGAAAGAAAACTGCCTATTCCTCTAAAATGAAAATATGACTACTTGTGACATTCTAAGCTAAAAACATTCTTGTCGTAACCCTTGACCTAATTTTTTTTCTCAACAAAAGTCTTACTACGGGATCTGAGAGCTCACAACATGAGCATGTGCTATAATCAAAAAGATTTCAGACAAGCAATTGATTAAGGTTAACAGTGCAGTGCCCTGAGCATCGAATTCAAAGTGTCTGATTGAATTTCCATATATATATATATCAGAGATTAGTTTGCTTGTTGACAGATGTTCTATGCATCAAATGTTTGCCCCTAATCCACTGGTGATCTTTGCACACAACTTTGCTAAACTTGATCAACCGTTCGACATTTGAAGGCGTTTGGAAGTATTACATTTAATATATTTAGAAAATGCTTAGCGCCAGGAAAGTGAAAACTACTTAACATGGCCTAGTGGGGTTTAGGTCCTGACTCGTTAAAGCAACAGTAGGTGGAAGGAATCATTTCAACAAACCTATTTCTCCCAGCATTTGTCAGCCTGGACTCTGTTCAAGGTGCACACTGTCGGCCGATCTCCTCTCAAAATGAGCAACGACTTCATGTACATGATGGTGTGTATGTCACTGTTGTTATGTGTGACATCAACTGATGGCTGTAAGTAGCACCTTCTTTTATGATAAATCGCAGGTGTCGCATGGTCTTCCTGTGACGTAGTGGTAGACCCCTGTGACTAGTGATACAGCCTGCCATGTAGAACATCATCATCATCGTCGTCGTCGTCATCGTCATCGTTATCATCCTCATGGTCTCTTGTAATATTGCGAACATCTGTCAGAACAAAGAACTTAATTACCGACAGTAAAGAACCATTTTAATCGGACACACAGAAATTAGCACCAAAAAAAAGTCCTGAGCTTTTAAATTTTTTATCAATTGTTAGTGAACATTTCTTAGTATATGTTCACACCTTTCCCCATAGAACAAAGTGGGTGGAAGAGTCAAGTTCTCAAGCACTTAATGACTTCCAGCGTCCAGCTAAAACCTACAGACCGAGTTATCTGCCATTTGCTAGTGTTATCATTGGTTTACGTTTGTTTAAATGATAACTAATCCTTTTTTATTGCAAGAAACCAGCAAGATAAGTAATATAAACATTAAGGTATAAAGAAAACAACTCGTGAGAATAGAAAGCTATTTGAAAGATTGTAAAAAGTGATTAGATTATTCCCCTTGCAGCCTTCATTGTACCACTGACTAATTCTAGTGCCCATTATGATCTGTTCCGGATAAATTAATGAAAGATTTCCTGTACAGCTCTGCTTCTTGCAGATGTTGATTTGTCGTTAGAATCCTATAAGGAACTGAGGCACTGGCACTGCTCAACATGAGCTCCAAGGTAGTCATCCCCGTCAGTAGTTTCAACAAAAGTTGTCTTTAATTTTATGAATGTAGCGGCCTGAATACTGTTAAACACAAGCAGCCCA
>SRHC01000614.1:0-90844 GCA_004794325.1 Pomacea maculata
TTTGACGACTGCGAGATGAAATTGTGGAAGATTTTAAATTGTTTCATTTCTTTCTTATGTCATCTTTTTCTTTTTCTGGTAAAGCCTCTTCTTCTCTCTGGTAACCTCCTCGATTAAGACTAATAGTTCGCTGTCGCACATCCCTACTTCGTTTCAGTAATGGTGTGCAGACGAATTTCGCGGCTCGGCACCATTGCTGTAGCGCAGTTTTCATTGGTGGAATATACGGTTGGCAAGGCCGCTCCCCGGACGAATTTATTTATATCGCTGACCTCGACCGCCGGGCTGACCTGACCCGGTTCTCAGCTAAGCAAGGGGCTGAGATCGCTCATGCAACAGGCTTGAGACCGCGAACTTAGCCAAGACGAAAAGCGAGTTAAGCAAGGCATCTTAAGACGAAAAGTTAAGACCGCCTATGCACCGGAGCCCAACACTCTAACCCAGCGGTTCTCAACCTGTGGGGCGCGCCCTCCTGGGGGGGGGGGGGCGCGATGTGCTTACAAGGGGGGCGCGAAGGTGGTCATTTTTTAAGTTTCTTATACCGGTATTAGTGAAATTAGCTTACATTGCTGGCTAAGGGGGGCGTGCGGACGTACCTTTGTTCGGGGGGCGTCACAAGTAAAAGGTTGAGAACCGCTGCTCTAACCACTCATTAGCTTCTTCGGAGTAAACACAAGCAATCCAATGAACAGTTACTTCTAAGAAAATATAAACACTCCAGTAGCTAATGATCAAGTTCACAGAGAAAAACAAGCGTAATCCCCACGACATTTGAAGGTATAAAACAATTTTATTTTGTTAATCTGTCTTTCCACCATCTTATTTCTGTACAATTTTATTTGATTGCGAGATTCTCACAGAGACTTTGGTCTTCTTCTTGTTCCTAATCACCCCCAGTGGAGCACAGGGCCGCAACTACACCACCCCTTTCTAGCTGGGACCATGTCATGTCAGCTGCCTCCGCCTCACAGTGGACGGATCTCTTCCATGTCTGTCTGGGTATCCTAACCCTGTGCCTCCCCGGTGCATTCCAGCCCAGAGCTTGTCTTGTTAAATTGTCAGCTGGCTTTCGCAAGGTGTGACCGATTGCAATCCAGCCCCACTTCCACCTCTTGATGTCTTGACTGGCAGGTTTCTGGTTGGTTCTCTTCCACAGGTCTGTATTGGAGATCTTCTCAGGCCATCTTATGTTGAGGATGTGGTGCAGACATCTGTTGATGAATGTCTGTATCTTGTTGGAGATGGTGTTTGTCACACATCATGTCTCAGATCCATATAGAGGAACTAACTTCACATTTGCTTTGAAGATGTGGTTCTTGGTGTGTAGAGATAAAGCCTAGGTCACAGGGGGCTTCCTGCTTGTTGTTGACCTGCATTTACTGTCTTCTTGATGTTGATGGTCGGGCCAGTCCTTGCTGCTTCTTCTGCGAGCCAAGTTAGCTTTGTCTGTTCATGTTTCTGTTTGTGGGACAAAAGGCTGCTGTCATCTGCAAAGTCATGATCCTCAAGTTGCCTGGCGAAGGTCCACTGAATGCCCGTGTCGCTGTTAGAGGTTGTTCTTCTCATGATCCAGTCAATGACGATCAGGAAGATTGTCGGTGAGAGCATACAACCTTGCCTCACTCCAGTCCTCACCGTGAAGGGGTGACTCAGCTTCCCATTGTGGATCATTGCTGCACTGTGTCAGGTCGCCCTTTTAGGGTAGCTTTATTAGATAGCCAAGCTTCCAGTATGCTGGAACTTGCTCCTGTTCCCAAATTTTGTGCAGCATGGGGCGTAGCATCTCCACTGTGGCTGTTGGGTCTACTTTGAGTGCCTCTGCAGGAAGGCCATCAGGGCCTGCCGCCTTGCCAGAATTCAAAGAGTTGATGGCTTTGATGATTTCTGCCTTGGTTGATCAATTGGTGTTCACTTGGAGCTGTTTGGCGGCTGAGGAAATGTTGAAAGTGGTTGTTGGTGGTGGCTGGATTGGTATTTCTTCAAACTGTTCCACCCAGCGAGATCTTTGTTCTGCATCCAAGGTAATGATGCTGCCATTCTTATTATTTACTGGCCTGCACACTTTGGTGTTTTTCCTTCCTGACAGAATTCTTGTAACTTTGTTTAGTCTCTTTGTGTTATTTTGTCCAGCTGCTTGTTCTGCCTCTTTTGCCATTCTGTGTGCAAACTGTCTATTGTCGCCTCTTGCCTTCTTTTTCACTTCTCCATTTATCTCCCAGTACTTTGCTCTGAGCTTTTCTTTTTCCTGCTGATCTTGACATTGATTGATCTTCTGCTTCAGCTCTTTCCTTTCCTCTATTTTTTGCCAGGTCGGCCACTTCTTGTGCTGTTTTTCTTTCTGTCCCAGAACGCATGTGCAAGCAGCCTTCCATGTCTCTTGTAATCCTGCCCAGTGGTTGGCCACTGTTTCTTCCAGGAGTCCCTCCAGTGCTGCAAACCTGTTTTTAACTTTGCAGTTGAACTCTTCTTGCTTTCTACGGTCTCTAAGAAACTGCACGTTGAATTTGTGGTGTGGTCTGTCTGATGAGTCACGGAAAGACCTCAGCTTTATCTTCATGGTTGCCACAAGCAGATGGTGGTCTGTGGCTGCATCTGTGCCTTGCCTTACCCTGACATCCAGCAGACTCCTAAACTGGCAGTTAAGGGTGATGTGATCGATCTGGTTTTCTTTATGTCCATCTGATGAAGTCCAGGTGGTCTTGTAAATGGTTTTGTATGGAAAAACTGTGCCTCCAACTACAAGGTCATTGAACAAGCAGAAGTCTGTGAGCAGCTCACCATTTTCATTGCAGTTGCCCATGCTTTTACATTATGTGTCCCTTGTCTGTGTTGTCATTTCCAACTTTAGCATTCATGTCGCCCATTATGATCTTCAGGTCTTGTTTTGCAGTACGATCAACCAGTGCTTGTAGGGACTTGTAAAAGTCTTCTTTTTCCTCTTCTTTAGCTGCGTTGGTAGGTGCATAGCACTGGATGATGGTGGTCTTTCTTCCTTTGGATTTGAACCTGGCTGACATGAGTCGTGGGGAAGCTGGTTCTCATGCTGTTAGTGCAATTGCAGCCTCTGGTGTCATCAGTACTGCTACTCCTTGTGTGCGGTCATGGTCAGGGTCTTCATGTCCAGAGTAGATGATAGTCTTCCCTGACGAAAGTCTGGTCTGATCGTTGTCTCGCACAGGTCAAGGAGCTTGATGTGCTACCTGAGTTGATTTTCCTCTCATATGAGGTTCTGATGTTCCAAGTTACTATCCTAGATTTTGCTTTGGCTGTGAGAAGATGGGTCGGCAAGTTATTCCCGTGGGCTTTTGCCAACCACGTCATAGTAACCCTTCTGAAGAGGGATCTTCCCGTCCAGGTTCTCACTGTGCTTGTGTTGTATTTGCGATTTCTGAAGCAGAGGTCCTTTTACAGGGTGGGGTTACTAGGCCGACGCCCAACCCTCCGCCTTCATCCGGGCTTGGAACCGGAAATAGCTGGGAGGTTTCCAGGTGAAGTTGAGACTTTGGTCATGAGGGAGTATTTTATTCTTCTGGTCCGCCAGGGCTGGACGCCGGGGTTTTCTCCGGGTACTCTGGTTTCTTCCCCCTAACTATCCCCCACAGTGCAAAATCACCACAAGGTGGAAGCACTTTCCTACCAAATAAACCAACCAATTAGCTTTCTTTTGAGTGCAAGACATGAACCAGTAGAGTTGAATAGCAGCCCTAGAAAGTTTGCTAATTCAGGTTCATAACAAACATTCCTGTTTTCAAGCATTTAAGGCTATGATTTGAGAGGGCGTTGCACTTACGTGCTATACGATTGTTATACGCAAGATGATTGTCGATTTTTTTGTTTGAGATGGAATATTCTACTCGTGTAGCAAGTTTGTAGGGCAAAGATCATTGGGAAAAGGAAATGTCTGAATGAGAGATTGGAAGGGGTTCTTAGCATTCATGGTGTCGGGTGTTGTGCTTGTGGCTGAAAAAGTATTAGGAATCATATTCAGTGTTGATGATTAGCACATTTTCTGATTAGCCCAGTCTCCTTGTGTAGCATTTTATGGCAGGATTGTTAGGGGATATGTTGATGGTAAGAATTAATGGAATGTACATGTTTGTTACACATGCAAAGGGAGAAGTGGATTTCAATGCATAAGATTTCCTCCTTTTTAAACGGGGTTTAAATGTTTTATGATTGATGTCATGTATTCCTGGGTAAGCAGACCAGTTCACTGAGTTGAGGAGTTTATGGGGTCGACCTTGCTATTTTTACTATAGTATGTATTACATGTTGTATGCTATTTCACGGTACTGAAACACTTTTATTTTTGTTCTGATTGAAGGCAAACAACTGTTGTTTTTTCTTTTAGTTCATTCTCCAGTTTTATCTTTAGTTCAGGTTTTTCATACTTCTTTTTAACATCAAAAGAAGATACATTGGTCTCTGAAAATACAGCCTGCAAAGGAAACTGATGACTTTGTGTGTTTGCCATACTCCAAGAAAGTTTCCACCCCAACAACCACAAACTCTCAAATTAGGATCTGCTACACAAGTAGATATAAAAGGACTCAGTTAACAAATATTAACCTCTTGCACATCAGTTAAAAGGTTTTCCTTAAGCATTACCTGTCCCATTCTTTGGGCAAGGCTCACAAAAACCTGGCACTTCACCCCATCCAAGCCCTACAGTGCAGCAGCAGGTGGCTCGGGAAACATCCCTGGCAATTTCATCATCACATACACCCAGCCGACCTGACTCATACAGCGGGACATCCATGTAGCACCTTCCCATGCGCCTATCTGAAATTGCAGATGTTCATAAATATACAGTCATTACAGGAATGCAGGTGTTCATTAACAATATGTAGTCTGTGCTCTCAAGACTACAAACCAACAGTTTAATATAAAAAGAAAGCAAACCAAAAAACAAATGACCATGATAGTGCATGGACAGAGATTAGGTATTGAGAGTTGAGCAGAAGAGTAACGGTTATGGTTATAAAAGGTATTTTTCTTTAGCATACTCAAAAACAATGAAGCCAGTGGAGAGCTGAAAGATTTCTAGCATAATAGTAAAAGAAGAATGGCTATGATATACTGACCTACACAACCAGTCCCAGTCGGATTGCTCTCAAAATTGGGTGGGCACTGACAAAGGTAGCTTCCCTGCTGGTTGATGCATGTACCGTATTGGCAGTTGTCAGAATTCTGGCACTCATCAATGTCTGCATACACACAACAATCATGCAAGAACAATTAACTGATCACGTCTCCCAAAAATGATCAATAAGGACTAATAATTAATGCCCACTTTTAAAACACAAATAGAAAGCTAAAATATTATTATCATGGTGGCAATATGTAGTTAAACCTAGAGTTTTAAGACATGTTATTTATATGTATTTCTAGTATTATTAACATGAGTGCTATATAAAAGAAAAATAAAATTGGTGACGACTCAGACAAGTGTTTCCACTTTTGAACAATTTCAAACATGCTTCAAAGTAGCCAACCTGTACAGTTTCCTCCTGTTGCATCCAGCTTGTAGCCCTGGTTACACGCACAGCGAAACATGCCAAAGACATTTTCGCATCGTCCGTTCACACACAGGTTGGGGAACATGTCACACTCATTGATATCTGAATAAACAGACCATACAAAATACACATCGGGTCTGTGGTAAAATTTTATTGATTTTTTCATATACATAATTACTTGAAATGTTTTGTATATGCATGTGCATGAGGAATTGTAGGAAATATCTGTGCATGCCTGTGTGTTTATATATCTACATGTATATTTTGTAAGATACAAAAAGTTGCATACATGAAGTTCCCAATCATAAGAATTTGTACTTACCAACACATGCCCTTTCGTCCTCTGTAGGAGCAAATCCCATATCACATTCACAGCGATAACCACCAGGAAAGTTGAAACAATTGCCATTTTCACAGATGCCATGCTCCAGGCTACATTCATCAACATCTATGAGGAGAAAAAAAATTTTAAATGGGAACCAAGAGGACTGACACTGTTAATAACTCAAGAACATCAGTATAATTGTATCTACAACAAATTTTGGTGATCACAAACACTGCAAATTTATCTTAATGATGTAAAAAATTCAGGACTGCAATTAAATTCTCAAACGTCCTGATCACAATTGCGAGAAACAAAGAACAGTGGATGCATTGTTGCAAGGTCAGGTGCAGCCAGGTAGCTGGGAAGGGGGTAGTATACCTCTACACTCATAGCCATCCCCGCTGAATCCATCATCACAGATACAGCGGAAACTTCCGGCAAAGTTGACACACCCAGCATCACGGGCACAGCCTCCATTGTCTCTGACGCACTCATTCACATCTGCAACATGGATAGTTTCCTTTATTAAAATGTTTTGATGTTATGCACAATGCTACAATATTTCACAGTCACACAAACTATAAAAACACACCAAATCACTGTTCATCTGCAACAGAATGAGAATTTAGATCATAAATATATGCACTTACAACTTTCCATATTTATTTACCTCGACAGGTGAAGCCATCACCAGTGTAGCCAGTTTTGCAGTCACATTTGTATGAGCCTAGTGTGTTGATGCAGAGGGCATTCTCATTACAGGTGGCCTCACCTGCTTCACACTCATTGTCATCTGCTCACAAGAAATGCATGGCAAATGGTGTGGTATCAAGTCTATGAAGTGCACATTCTACAAATGTTGAAACAAACTAATATTTATTTACATCAAGAATATCTGCCTGCTAAAGATTGGTTACTTGCCTGTACACCCAGTTGCACCAATATCTGTCTTTATGCTGAAGCCAATGTCACATTTGCAAGCAAAAGACCCATGACTGTTTTGACAAACTCCATTGAGACAAAGATTTTTGTTGAGTAGACATTCATCAACATCTGTAATACACAAATGTCAAAATTAGTATGGCATACTGGCATACAGAATACTCATACCACCCAAAATTCGCCAATATATAAATCTCAGATAACTTCGGATTCAAAACTAACTGCAAAGCATGTAGAATGGATATGATATATCCCCAACCATTTTTAAGAAGAAACATGTTATTTAAACATTGGCTAATATTTAAAACTGACAGTATCAAAGGGAAAAAATTCCAATTGTGTAGAACAAATAATATCACACTCAGAACAAACATGAAACAATCTATATTCAAAACAAACATGACATTCCATCTAAAATTCATAACACAGCATCTTCTATGCCAACTTAGTCTCACATCTGGCTTGACATACAAAGCTACATCAAAAACTACCCAAACAAATTTGCACTATTTGGATTCCAAATCCTACCTAGACACCTCCTTTGATCTGGAGATGGTGTGAGACCCCCTGAACAAATACAGCGATAAGACCCAGGCAAATTGTCACAGCGTCCTCCATCACAGATTTCTGCCTGCTCTTTGCACTCATCCACATCTGTAATATGTTATCAATTAGCATAATATTTACCCTCTGCTTCAGTAATTCACAAAGAACACAAAGTAGTCTACCTATACATAAAATGTCTACTTTTAGTTTATGCATCCCTTAAGAGTACATATGTACATATTCTTCATATTAGACTGTATCTCTACCACATTCATATCAATGCAACTATATAATTTTCAAACCTGCAAGCAGCATACAAAAGTAGGCATTAAGCAAAATGTGCGGAAAATTCCTGACTAAAATCATAAACACATCCAATATGGATGAATCGATGCAATTGAGCTGTAGCTATGAAGATGATTGCATCTGTGGGTACAAACTGTATAGGAGGAATTAAATTACAAATACATCTCAGATAGCAACAGAAGATTGCAGTACCTTTTCCACTCATTTCTTCTTTGATCATAAGTAAATATCTACAGAATATGAATATCAGACTATATCTTTACCGCATTCATATCAATGCAGCATGTATACATAATTTTCAAACCTGCAGACAATACACAATAATATGAATTAAGCCAAATTTCTGAAAATTTCCTTACAAAATCCATTAAACTACAAATGTATCTCAGCTAGTAACAGAAGACTGCAGTGCATTTTCCACTTGTTTCATCTTTGGTCATTACAGATTCTTTAAAGAAAAACTTTACTCAGCTGACAGTTTAGCTGATACTGATATGCTGACTCCTTTGGTCAAAATTTCACATTCCAATTGAATTGCTTACTTACAATTGCATCTAAAACACATATCTGGGCTGGTTTACAGAGACCACAATGTTTTGCTGTTGTGTGACATCACTGGCACTCAACACAATTAGTCACTTTATTTCCTACATGTGGTCATCAAAACATAAAGTTTTCAGAATAAATTTATTACTTTTTTGACTGTACCAGATGACATGACCATAAGAGATAAAGGATTACACTATAGCTCTTTACCTATCTAAAGTCATCTTCCTGACAGTAAGCTGGCATATGCCTGGTATATGGTCAGGTGAACAACTGCCCTATAACAGCTATAAAGGCAAATGCAAGGCCAATACAGCATTTTATTTTTACCATCACTCCACCTGAACAGTGGAGAGGTTGGGAGAACCTCTTCTGGTAAGTCTCTACCTTTCTTTAGCTTTTGATGGTTAAAGAGCTATATAGTGTTTATCTCTTATGGTCATGTCATCTGGTACAGTCAAAGAAGAAATGGGATTGCAGAACTCAAATGAACCTCCTTCTGCATCACTGAATTGAATCCAGCTGTACTGAAAGTAGAATTTTTACTGATATTTACACACAAACAAAATTAATGCCTTATAAGCATTCTGCTCTCTTAAAGATAGGACACAAGGAAGATTCTGTTTATATCCCTCCTGTAAACTAAGCCTTTCTGCAAGCTTTCTGAGCTTCTCTCAGAATAAAAGAGATCAGGATCCCAGTGGACAGTTGATCAATCTTCTAACAGTCCACCACCACTTTTCTTGTCTGCTATATCACAAACTAGGGTCAATTTATTTTCCCTATAAGAGTATGCAAAAATGGCAGTCTTAGGGAAATGATTTTTAAATTATTCTTTTGCAGCCTGAAAATTGTAAGCTGAACTATTTAAAAAAGTCAATATCTCTCCTAATTTGGCTGTTCAGTTGAAAATATACATTGCATTGTTCATTTGAAAGTATTAGTTATACATAATTTGTTGTCGTTTTTTAGCGGCTGGGTTTAAATCATTCTCAATACATAGAAGACTATTCTCACCAACACAGGAGCGCCCATCTGTTAGCAAGAGGAAGCCACTTTCACAGCCACAGCTGAAACTACCTGGAGTGTTGATGCAAACAGACTGGCAGCTTCCATTGTCATCAAGGCACTCATTGTTGTCTGCAAGATTGAAAAGACAGCATTCCAATGTCCATTGTTAACAAAGTCAAACACATGCAAACTAACCAAGATAGACTAGTTGCATAAAAAATATATATGATCAGACAGGAACAATAGCACCCTGTGTGTAATTCAAAGCAGAAAAAATAACTTATGAAAAAAATACCTATTTACTTGTGCATGAAGAAAAAATACCTTTTTGAATTCTCATAAATTAGGAATTGAATTTATTTTTATCCATAAACACCATTTTACCTTATTGAACAACAGCTAGAATGATTAAAAGTGCAAAAAATGTCACAGACCTATGCAAGTGGACTTCAGATCATTGGGCATGTAGCCAGGGTTACAGATGCACTGATAACCACCCATGAAGTTCTCACAGTGTCCATTGGAGCAAATACTGCTAATTGATGAGCATTCGTCTATGTCTGCAGAAAGAACAAAATTGTTAGTGCAAGCAGATGAGATGCTGTAAAAATTGTTTTCTTCCATCATGTGCTTTTAGGTGAACATGATTGGGACCAGTCCAAGAGAAAATGTACATGATAATCTCATCATGCTATACAGTAAAATAATAAGAATTTACATAAACACTTTCATACAAGAAAGACTTCTTTAATCACTATTTTCAGTTTACATATCAAAGGAAAATCCATCTACTCAGATTGATAGTACACCCCATTAACCAAGAAAGTAAACACTTCTCCTGTCAACTCTTTGCAATGATAAGCATCATGTTATATGCATTACACATCATGCTATATGCATTACCTCACAAAAAACTCTCCACTGTCATACCTTTGCAGGATCGACTATCCGGTGCTAGCTCATGGCCATCTGGACACTGGCACTCATAACTGCCTGCACTGTTCACACAGTTCCCACCCAGACAGAGTGATTTCTGTTCCTTACACTCATCCACATCTAGTGATAAACATCCAAGTACCTCATTAAATCTTCAAGACCTTTGGCAAAATGAGTATTTTACATTGTTTAGATGATCTACATTATATACTGTCTTCTTTACTTCATGAATAGAGCATTTTTAACCGGACTCACATTTTACAATGTTTTTCACAAGACTGTCATTTAAAATCTGCTTAACATAGCTATTTGACATTATGTGTTCAGTTAAAATAAGGTGGGTGCAAAAGCAGGACCCATGCCGATCATGGTGTCGTCACCAACAAAGAGCATTGGAAAAAAGCAAAAAGCGGCGGGGCTGGGTAAGGGAAACACCGAAAGGTGGTAAACTATAGGAGATAAATATGAAATTATTAATCAAACGGTGATAGGCAAAAGCCAAAACCAAAGGCACAGAAGTGAATCAATGTATGGTAATCAGATTTTTAAATACAAGTGGTACATTGATCGACTTCTTAGATGAAAGTGGGACATTTTATGAGCAGGTGGAACACGTGGTCAAAGATGGGATTGTCCTGTCTAAATTAGGATGTCTGGTCACCTTATTTAAAAATGCCCCTGATAATGCTACACAAAGTTTAAAATATTTTCTGAGAAATTTTTATCAAGTTGCACAAGTATCATGATATAAAAGTATGATGTATGGTACAAATGAATGACACCAATAAAATATTTGGTTTAGTACTGCTTACCAAAGCATACTGCTTATTATATAACGCCTACAAATGTGGCATGTTACTGATAAAATTTTGTTACATCAATTATGTATAATTTTCTATGCAGTATACTGCACAGAACATGGAGTCTAGCATCACAGATCAACAATCCATTCAATCCTATTCACCTCACAAAAACATATAGGAATAATATTTCATCCGCAAAGTACTGGTCATGAAACTTTAAAGTTGTTTTTTTATAGTAGACTGAGGGCAGCAATGGGATTAAGAGGAGTGCCTTCTAGCTTCAGGACTGTTATCTTTTTATTTCCCAGAGCAAGATTTTGTTCGGTTAAAAAGCAGATGTAGCCCTTGAATTCCTATGGTCAGGTCATCTGGTAAATTTAAAGAAGAAACATTTGACACACATAAAGTTTACTTTCACACACACAAAGGGCTTATTTGTGGGAAAACTCACCAACACACATCTGGTTCATCATAACACCCACATAGCCAGCATCACACTCACAGTGGAAACCACCAGGAGTGTTGACACACCGACCATTACCACAGATATCCGTCATGGAGATGTGGCATTCATCGATGTCTGAATGAAGGTGTTATACAATTAAGATATAACAAGAATAACACTAAAATGCAAAATGAATATGAAATATATTCTAAAGATTTCAGCAATCCATAGAATAATATAAAATATCCCCCACTTTCACAAGCAAACCCATGCTGATACACACATTCTCTCTCTTTTTCTATTTTTCCCTACCTCTTATCTCTGTGAAAACTCTCTTTAGTTTATCATGACACCTATTCACATAGCAAGAACCTCACTCAGTCACTGACAAAAAATGTTTAGCTCATGTCCACAATTCTTGGGGTGCCTTGAATATCTGGTGCATCTTATGGAAAAAGTGCATAAAAGTTTGGGATACAATAAACTTAAAAACATGTTATCTAAATTTGAAAGAAATGCCCATGGCATTTTCCCTATATCAAAGTTTTTATTCTGGCCATAGCATTTTAAAAATGTGAATGTATACATGAGCAAACAAATGCTCAGACAGGTGGGCTGGCCTCACCTGCTACTACATACCTGTGCAGTTAGTGCCAAGGTTGTCAACAGCATACCCAGAGTTGCAGTCACATTCAAAACTGCCAATTGTGTTGCGACATCGGCCATTGGCACATAAGCCACGGAACATCATGCATTCATTAATGTCTGTATAATAAATAAATTTGACTTATTTATGCATATATGGCAAATTTATCGGGCATGTACAAATATAAATGGGAACAAAAAATCATTTTGTGTGTGTGTGCTTGAGTGTGCTCTCACATGTGTGTTTGCAAATAAATACTATTATTATTAATACACTGACTAGCTGTGTAGACCTGCTGTAAAGTTAAGATAACCTACCAGCCATCTTACATACAATAAGCACTTTACAGTACAAACTTCCTACCTTTTGGCCTTTCAGGGCTTACACCATTTGTAATTCCATTTATAATATCTTCATCACAAAGATCTTTGTAATCATCTGTAAGGAAACAATGTTTAAATCATAATTTAGAAAGTAATATTTAAAATAGAGATTCACTAAAATGATTGAGTTGATCACATTATAATTTCAAATCATAAATGCTACACAGAGAATATAAGTGTACCATGGATATATGGTTCACAAAAATGGAGCATGGTATATCAAAACATTGTAAGAAAAAGTGAATATGCTCTATTCAGCTTAAGTTAAAAAAAAACTTTCAACTAACCCCACATATCTCACTTTGATCAAAGCTGCAAATAAATACTGTAAACTAACCTGAACCTTTTAGCGGGCAAGCATGGCATGGGTCACCAAAACCTTTGCCAATGGCACAGCAACAGTCAGCACGTGTGTATTCACCCATCAGGGGTCTGGAGCAGAGCATACTGCTATACTCCTGGAAACACACATTCTTACGCAAGTCTTGTCATGCACACACACATGCATATGCACACACACACACACACAAAAACAAACATACAACGAAGAATTCATTTATAAAATAAATAGAAAGAGCATCAGACAGTTAATGCTGATGATATCTGTGGCACTCTAGTAGTGTACTAAGTTATGTCTTTGTTTGTAAAGGGTAGGGGTCGAACAGCTCCCAGGATTGTCCCTTTCTCAGGCCTGCTGCGTACACAACAGCCAGCCTTGAACTGCCCACCCAAGGCTTCTGCAGCTGGCAAACTGGACCTATTGTTACACCAGAAGTTAGGAAGTTGCCTGAGCCACTTGGAAAGATAATGACCAGACAGGGTGGTGTGGGAGTGACCACGGGTCTGAGAAAGGTCAGGACGAGACATGGGAAAAGGGGGTGGATGGTTCTGGAATGTTCGACGGAGACAGAATAAGTAGCATAGCTTGAGAGTTGAAAGAAGTTTTTTTTGGTTTGGAAGTGAGAGTGGAGATACGGCAGGTCAGCCGCCGAGTGAAATTTCGAATAAAATCTACAGTTGTGCGCCAATTTCGATCTTTGTTTTGTTCTTGTACCACTAGCCCACCCCTACATAACTACCAGGCACTGACATACTGTTGGTTACATATACTATTAGCTATCAAAGAAAACGTAAATGAGAATATTAAAATTTACTGCAATAAACTGGAGAAGAAAGAAATAAAAAATAAAAGAGGTAAGCTTTAAAAAAAGGAGTATGCCGAATGCTCCTGCTTACCAACGCATCTACGTCCTGAACGATCCAATGTTAAGCCATTAGGGCAGGTGCACCGGAATGAGCCTTCAGTGTTGACACACTGACCTCCCCCACGACAAATGTTGGGAAACATCTCACATTCATTAATGTCTGAAAAATTAATTAAAAACATCCAGATATCTTCTGATGCCTAAAATGCAATTTGCCTTTTGCTGACATGAAAACAATTATGTATGATTCCAACAAAAACTGCACAGACCTCTTGCTGAGCTCTTGTGAAAGTTTCATTTTCTTTGAAGTCTAAAAAGCATGTGAGATTTAATCAAGAAGAGCTTGTAGACAATATCGTTAAGCTCTGAGCTTCTATAAAACTCTTTATCACCAGAAATTATTATATCAATATGTTTAAAAAAATCTATGCTAACTGAAGTGTGTTAACTATCATTAATACTGATCTCAGTCTTATTTCTAATATGTTCAAAAAAACCACATATTCAGTCTGCCTGTACTATATTTTATGCCAGTGGTTGGACTTCATTTATACCACTAGTTCTACCAAAGTCAGATCACTGCATGGTTTTTCTATAGAGTTACACCATATGCTGTAGGTCTTTAGTCTCTTTATCCACCACAAGCTAACATTAAAAACCATTCCAAGACAGCATATGTTAACTTTTGTTTCTATATATGTAAATAATGCGGTTTATATTGAATAACATACAATTCTTTGTCCAACAAATTACATGCAGCAGGAGGTGAACTTACCAACACAGGTGATGCCATTTTTAAAAGAAAACCCAGGAGGGCAGTGTCTTTCAACTGGAAATGAGTATAAAAATAATAAATAAAAATTATTCCGTTCTACTGCTGAATTGTTACCATTGAATTAGGAACATGCATAAATAATTAAAATATTGATCTGGTTGTCTAAAACACACACACACAAATGAGAAATGTAAATTTTAATCCTTCAAAGATTTTAATTGCATGCAATTAGTTTATGTGAATTTAAAGTCAATAATAAATAACCTATATGTGCATAACCAGAACTGACACAAGTGTGACCAACACTACTTCAGAATTTAAAAAAATAAAATCATAAGCATTTCAGTGAGCATAATGTGTGTTTGAGCACTTTCTTATGTACATACATACTAATCTATCATTAATAAAGTGCAGGATAAGTCTAAGCAAGGTGAGGACATCATGCCCTTGTCATAAAAAACATTCTCCTAACACTATATCTATATGAACCATCTATAAACATACACAGATTAATGGCTGGTATGTTTGGTATAAATAATGAATTTCAATGAAAAAATATACAACACGAACTTACATGAATGCTATACTCTTCTGTGTTTGAAATAAGTTACTAAAACAGTATTATGACAAATCTACAAAAATGGGAAACTTGACTTATCAGATCCAAAAGTGCTCTTTTGAAAGGCTTCAATGTTATGGGAAAAATACAATTTTGAAAAAGCCTTGTACACTTCTTTGTAGTCCTAGAACAGTCTAAATCAAAAAGGGACCATAGTAAAAGTGTCCCATGCATTAAATACTGCTTAAAGTCGATCATTTCTTAGTCTTGGTGTTCAATTTACATCCACTACATACAGTTTACATAACAGTACACTGTGTTTAAACACAAACATATACTGTACCGTAAGTTTTGATCAATTGACTGTATATATATATAAGCTGTATCCCCTAAATTGTTTTAAAATCTCTACTTTATTCACAAATAAACCGCAAATATATACATTTTCAATGGCCAGGTAAATCACCTTCAACTTTAAAGCTGCATCATAGGAATTTCATCTCGTTTTTGGAATCATGAGGGTGTGTGATTGAGAAATAATCTGAATGCTTCAATTTAAAATGTGAATAGTTAACACTGTAACAATGTGAACAGTTAACACTTCAACATGAGCTCGAGCTCATTGAAAAATTAATTGGAATCAGAAAAATCCAGAAATATGCCTCATCATTGTTCGAGCAGCAGGGTTTAAAGGTGGAGAAAAAAGTTACGGCTTATAATCCAAAACTTACAGCATATAAAACAAACAATAAACACAACCTTAATTCGTCCACAATTTTACACAGCATTTCTTAACTTATTAAATGACGCAGTCTGCAAGTATTTCTTTGTTTTCTTGTAGTATATCCAGGAAAGAGGGTATTTAGGGATTAAAATGCATAAAAAATATATGCTAGTTCCTTATTTGATTAGAAAGGTATATAGAACTCAAATACTACTTATTTTTCATTGTCATTTTTGCCTTTTGGAATGTAAATCTATCAAAATGAGCAAAAATCTGCAATATAATCCCGGAAGGGACCAATCTTTTTTTGTTATTTATTTGTTCTTGCACAGTAAGATCTATTTTATATTTGCTTTTTAAAAAAAAATGTGCTAAAACTCATGATAAAGCCTACTTCAGAGTTTACCACATTTAAGTGTGTCAAATAGGAAATGATGCTACTTCACTTGCGACTCATCCAGAATGTTATTAAATATTCAGTGCAAGGAATGAGAAGACAGAAGATTCAAACATCTCACCATCTGTTGGACAAGGTACACAAGGACTTCCCCAAGCTTTGCCAATGGACCCGCAGCATTCTGATTGTGTCACTGATGCTGCAATGCTGTTCTCACACTGGCCATTGGTTATACTGAGCCAGCAGAGACCCTTCCTATTGTCTGTTTAAGAATCACAATATGATAATGAAAAATTTTATTAAAAAAGTGATTACAAATGATTTTATGAAGGAAAAATAGTTACAGTTTTTCTAATGAATAGTAGCATTACTGTTGTTTAAGAAGTTACAGGATATATATTGACATGTTGCTAAAATGTTAAACGTTTTCTGATTTTCAGTGTAGGAAACTCTTACTACAAAAAGACAGTTTAAATGCACAGAGATCTACATGAAGGAGGTATAAATGGCTCAATTAAGAGGTAATCAGTTTTAAGTATTTGGAAGCCATCCACTCCAAAGACAGCAGGTCCATGACAGATATCTGCATCAGGATCATGATAGCAAGTGGCAATGGTTAGGCTGGACAGAGTCTGGCATAGCTGTAACATTAGGTTTACTATGGAGTATAATCTGTAAAAATTCCTCATAGTGCTGATCCTGTTTTACACATGTGAAAGGTGGACTCCACCCAATAGGGAGAGGAGAATCCAGGCATTCAAGAACACGAAGTTGGTCTGGATCTTGTGAGAAAATATACTGCGACACTAAAACTTTCAGCTTATATAAGGGAAAAATTTTGTCCCTAAAATGTGTCTGTATTTCTCATGTGCACTCTGATTAAAGATTATTTGTGTTGAAAACTAATCCATGCTGACAAAAAGTGTCCTGACTTAGGAAGTGCTTACTGCTCAGAGGGTTGCATTGGCAGGTTTGACTGTATTAAACTCCAGGGTCCTGATGCATCATAAGACAGAGCAAGCAAATCCTGAGGTTCTTCTTATAAAAATGAATGTAACCAATCTAAGACAATTTTACGGAATTTGGACCTCAAAATTATGTAGCTTAAATTTTCTGACATTGTCTTTGTGTTCAAATTATCCCACTTTACTGATTCCAATATGTGATCATTAATCTGGGATCTTTTTGGATTATTTCCTACATGTCATTTTTAGAAAAACCCTGGCATTCCATTAACTTATTTGTCAAGTGTTCTTTGTAAATTGCCATGAGCTTGCCCTGAGGGCTGGGATATGGTACTATGCAAGTTTATTTATAAAAATTTAAAAATTAAACAAAACATATTCTTATTGTCAACATAAAAGTATACACTAGCATGTACCTATTTTGTACACATATGCACACAACAAAGTTCCTTGCTTCCTCACACTCATTCACTTGCTCAGAAGAAAAAGAGAAGGTAATTATAGATCAACACACCAATGCAGACCCTTCCACTGGCATCTTTGATGGTGTTGGGTGGACAATCACACCGAAAACTGCCAGCAATGTTGACACATGTACCTCCAACACAGGGTCGCTCAGCACACTCGTCAATATCTGCACAACACAACCAGCAGCAAACTTCATTGTGCAAGAAGACAAGGTTTCTTTATAATAATCATGAGAAAAATGTATACTAATACTTCTAGATTTTTATTATTTGCATTGGACTGGTTCCTTTGAAGAAAACGATAAGGTGATGAGACCTGAGAGTTTCACCTCAATGGAGTCTGGGTTTAATTTTGTATCTGTCCTTTATGCCCTGCACATATTCTCAGAATGCATAAATACAAAAGATGATCCACATACTTTTTAAGAAATATGCTGGGCATATAGTTAGATAATAAGATAGAAAATTTTGTTTACAAATTACGATTAGGGTTTTCATCAATCTCCCACACACACATGAAATTCAGCTGCTTGTCAAACCCTATCTATAAAATAACTTCTTTATCATAACGGCGATTAAAACTTAAAGCTTTGTAATACTTTTGTAGCATCATTAGTCATCAGAGACTATTATAAGGAAAAAAATAACCTATGAACATAAAGGTGACATAAGTAAGATAAGCAAATTTTTTAAATTAATAAATAATTTACAGATTCAAAATGATTGTTAAAGCAGAACCTTAAGGCTTCCACAAGTACTTACCTTCACACATTCTGGAAGCTGTGTTGAACCTGTAGCCAGCAGGGCAAACACATTGATAACTGCCAGGTGTGTTGCGACACCGGCCACCATCACAGAGTCTGGGGTTTAACTCACATTCATCAATATCTGGATCAAACCATCAGCCACAATGTGTAACAATGTCTGGTGTGGGAAATCAGTACAAATAGAATGAATTATATATACTGCATCCAGACTGTGGTGCAAGACAATTAAATGCAGGACAGTATGAAACCTAGACCAAGTTTATCATTTTATGTCCCACCCACTCTTTTACACAAAGCTTATACTATAATGGATGAGCAGAAATTTTATCAACTGCAATTTTTCTAACTGCAATAAAATTCTATAAGATATTAAATCTCTAAATATAGTTTGCCATGTTTTTCCGTTTACCAGAGAATTAATAAATATGATGAGTAGCTAGGTAAAGGCACCCCACCTATACACTGACGCCCTGTGCTGTCTGCCTTGAAACCTGGATTACACACACAGCGGTAGCCTGTGAGGACGTTCTCACACACACCGTTTTCACAGATGTCAGGCCTAAGCATGCACTCATTGATGTCTGGAGACAGAACCCACAAAAATCTTGACAGTCCTTTCTGGCATATCTCAGTAGGCCTAGGCTGCTTACTGCATGATTCTGACCCCTATTTCATCAATATGAAGTTACTAAAGATAGTATAACAATTGAAGTCATGATCCAGGACCAAAGTATTAAGATCATCTTTTTATGTAAAGTTATTTTCTGATTTAAAATTTGTTTATTTTATTATTGATTTGATAAATGATTCCTTCTGAAGTGGGGGAAATATTAGGATGATGTGAACATGACTGCACAACAAAAGCTTGATTTAAATCAGACATGACATTTTAAATGCGTACTGATAAATGTAATCAATATGTGCAGAAACAATTTAGTAGTTATTTTATGACTTAAATGAGTTAATAGTTGTTATTAAATCAAATTAAAAAAAGCCTTACCTTTCCCATCATGATCTGTGCCTTTGCCATGGGGGCAGAGCGTTGGGAAAGTGGAGTCTGTCATCTCAGGGCAGATCTCACATGCTTGACCCCATGCATACCTGGAGCCCTGAGCTGACAGGCTGCAGCAACATGTAGACTTGGAGACTAGCATTGCTAGAGGGTTCAAGCAACGACCATTTTGCACATCTGGATAGCACAGGCCTCGTCGTTTGTCTGTAAGTAGGTAAGCAGTAACTGTAATGCTTTCAAGTTCTATAATTACTGCATGTACAGAAGCAAGTTAGAATCAATCATTCAAAGTTTAAACTTACCTAAACATGTCCTACCATCAGGGCCTAGAGAGAAGCCTTGTGGACAATCACAACGGAAACTGCCCTGATTATTGATGCACATTCCATTGACACAGATTCCTGGAGTTACCTGGCACTCATTGATATCTGAAAGAAACAAATAACTGGTGTAAACAAAAAGCATGAGTAAAAGTTACTAAGAGATGTGAAGAATGTCCCACAGATGTGCAGTCACCTGCACACAAGTCTACACTATCTGCAACACCTAGACATAAGACTGGGATTGTTTTTAATGAGGTCAGATTGGAAAGGTGAGAAGGGCTGATTTCTCACCTATACAAGCTTGTCCACCTGCAGAAATTGACAGCATAAAACCTGGGTCACAGATACACTTGTAGCTGCCCATCATATTCTGGCATCGTCCATTTGTACACATGCCTGTGGTGCGACACTCATCATAGTCTGCAAGAAAACAAAGCCACATTTTCCAAGCTTAAGTATAAAATGTTTTACATGTTCATAAGCTGAATAGCAAGTATAAGAAGCATCATCACTTCACTTTATAAGCCTACAACTTCCTGTGTAAGTCTTTGTTACAAGTCATACAAATAAGTATAGAGGTAAACACACAATTGATTTATTAGTTTTTCTGATATGAAATAGGACAGAACATGAAGGAACACAAATTTTGTTAATTCACAGAAGTGCTTTTATAGCAAAACTATATAAGAGAATGTACATAACAAGCATACACATGTAGGACATACATCTATGTACAGCATACACACTTGCACACATACTTCTGAAGAGCAAGTACTCAATTAGATGAAGATACCATGTACACTGACACTTGTTTTGAAGTCACTTCTGTAGATGCTTACTGATGCAGACTATAGGTGCTTACCTAAACAGAAGGCACCATCTGGAGACAACTGGAAGCCAGGGTTGCACTCACAGCGGTAACTGCCATCAATATTGACACACTCTCCATTAACACACAATCTGCCATTCTCTGTGCACTCGTTGACATCTGCATACAAAAAAGTAGGATGATGAATATGGAAGTGTATCTCAAGAGTTCCTTATGACTGCATATGTAAACTTATGTGACAATCACTCTACACACATCCAGTGCAAGCTTTTAGATTTCCTCCTATAGGCAGCTTAACAACTGTGCACAAGGTGCTGCAAATGTACATGCTGTGAATCTGCCTTCAACATACAATGCAGTCTTTCATTCCACCATCTCATATTATCTCTGATAAAGGAGTGTACGTAGCATTTACTGTGTGTGAATCTCTAAAAAAAAGACCTGGTAATATAAGCATGACAGTGAGAAAGAGCAACCATCTCTCAACTGCAAGATTTGTTCAGTAGGTAGATTACACAGAATCCCTAGACTTACCATAACATATCTGTTGGTTAGGTGACTGCCTGTACCCTGGATTACACACACATTTATAAGAGCCATCCATATTGAAGCAGCGACCATTGGGACACATCCCTTCAGTCTCACATTCATTCATGTCTGCAAGAAACAAAAATAACTTCCATAATCATGCATTTCATTTTTTAAAACCCTTTTCCCCTTACCATTTTAAATCAAGTACATCAGTATAATAAATTCAAGCCCTCTTTTCCTTATTTTCATGTTTCATTCCCTACAGATCAGAATTGCTTCCAGAGAGGATAAGAATGCATGGATGCATTTGTTTATCTGTGAAACTCTGCATGCATGCATACTTTTCTGACTACATTTGTAGGTAGATTTATTACATTTCATCTATTTACTTGCCTCCAATTGTCTGCAATTAACAGAAATAATAAAGACCCTTAGTTTCATGAGAGCTAAGTATACCTCCTGGCGACAAGCACACTAAACTATTATTTACAATGATATTTAACCAGCAAAAGCTGGTCTGTTTAAGAATAAAAAATGCCAGCAGGTTTATATTTACCTGTGCAGTAACTGCCATCTTTTGATAACACAAAACCTTCATTGCATTCACATCTGTAGCTGCCCTTTGTGTTGATGCATCGACCATTTCTGCAAACTCCTCGCTGACCGCATTCATCAATGTCTGAAATTATGAAACAGGAGGCTAGCTGACTTTACAACATAATCAAAACAGCCCAAATGGTACAAATTTAAACAAAGGAAGGAAGAATAAAAGGAACTTGGTAAAAGGCAATGGAAAAAGGAATGAGGAAAAATGAATTCCGTGTAACAGCAAAGACTATAAGGTAGAATAAATGGACAAGCAAGACACACACATATATTTCAGAATATAAAAGATAAAAAAAAATCAAACAGAAAAAAACATGTAAAACATTATCAAATATTAAATATTGTCAAATGGTGTAAAGACTACTGACCCACACACATGCCAGCTGTGTTATTGCGAAAGCCAGGAAAGCATTGGCAGTAGAAGTGGTGTTCTGTGTTCACACACCGGCCATTCTCACAATCCTGGTTGAAGAGCTTACAATAATCCTTTGTAATTGGCTCGCTACTCTTGCACAAGAGGTTATGGCCATCTGCACATGGATCATAATCATATTAAATACTCTGTAGTTATTTTATCAACTCCTGATATGAAGGGTATCAGGTAAAATATAGGCTTCAAGCAAGTTTCATGTTATAGCAGTTTGTAAAGCAAAACCCACAGGGACACAGCATGCAGAAGGGTCGTGTTCATAAGCTGCAGTGATAAAATGGACAGCCTGACTCAAAGGTGTAGGATCAGCATTGGTGATAGTTGATCTGATCATAGACAGTATGCACAGTAGAAGGGTTGATCTATAATGGGATAGGCAGTAAAAAGGCATTGCACGTGAGAGTGATACATAAATAAATGCACTAAAAAAAATTAGATGGTGTGTAATTAGAGAAAATCTCATCAGTCTTGTGAAATTAAAAAAGTGGGGGTCAAGAACAATGAAAAATCCTTCTGCAGGGTTTACCTGAACCAGGTGTTGGACAAGGCTGACATGTTTGTTGATTTGGGGTCCAGCCCTTTCCCATATTCACAGTACAACAACAGTCCCGCAGAGTAAGCTTCTCTGTTATGCGGTCTTGGCAGTTCATATCCACGATTCGCGTATAGCAGTAGCCAAGCTGGGCAGCTGTGAGGGCACAACTGTTATGTATCAAACTGCATTCTAGGATTAAGTCTCAAATTGTGAAAGTTTAAGTACCTGCCTGTAACAGCATCTGAAGATAAGGTGAAAGTCATTCAGCAAAAGAGAAATAAAAATTACAAACCACATGCACTTCAAAGCCACATGCTGAAGTAAACACTTAAAAAGACCCTCCATTGCCAAAAACCAGGGGCAGACCCATATCCACACTTACAGAATGGTCATTGATATTCTAACATAGAAAAGAATTATGTCAATCATGATGAAGGATTAACTGCCCTTAATCCCCATATAACATGGCAGAAAGAGTGCTTTTTTTTGAGACATTGTGTACTGCTGGTCCTGCTCTATTGTCCTCTCTGCACCTTATTTGGCTGTGCAAGCATCAAGGTGAGCAAGGTTAATGGTCTCTGAGCGGGACACTTGGAACCCAACTTTTAGTATAAAATAAGACAAAAATAAGTGCTTGCACTTTGTTTTTGGATAGAAAGGAGAGCCAAGAGTTGGTGCTCTTGATTACAAAAAAGAAACAATTTAATATACTACCTAGAGCAGCTCCAAACACCAACAGAATGTGTACATGTGAGAGACAATTTGTTGTCATAAAGCTAATTTTTCTGGATGGTAGTTCTTGCAAAGTGTAGTAGACACAATACCAATCCCCTACCCTTCTTAACACTGTTAAAATTGATGTACTCAGTTAACTCACTGGTTGCCTTTTTCTGAAAAGGCTGGTAGTGTTCACGCTTAAGTTTTATGTTGATGTCGAAAATAAATGATTAAAATGAGCACTAGGTATGGTAGGTAAATAAACCCACATTTGAATTTACATACATGTATACCTCTTTGTGTATGCAAAAATATGTTATGTCATGTTTGTCCCAGTCTAAATGACTGAGATAAATTAACGTTGGACCTTGAGTGATTGAACTTTCTGATGTCCAGTACACATAAAATCTGGAATAATGCAGTTATAAATTACACAGATTAGACAGAGAAGCCCTCTAATCTAGAACTGAATGACACACTCTAGGGAACACACTTTTGGAATAAAGCAGGGCCTTTTGGGGATTCCAAGATCAGCTGAGTGTAGATGTGTAGTAGATGTGGGTGGGGAGGGGGTGTGTGGAAGAGCACAATGCGAGGTATTGGATTAGGTAGTTCATCCAACAAGTAAGAGCTAGAATTTTAGTGAAAATTCTCTATGGGACCTTCCATTCTCTTCCCTGGAACAACAAAAAAGAAAAGACTGATTGGCACTAAGGCTTTTAATATCTGGGACTGATAGTCCAGCCACAGTGGTTTTCCATATGAAGGAGATCTGTTTGGTTACAATATGTTTCAAACAGCTGCAAAGCTGTTTTCCCAAATGGCAAAAAGCATTAAAAAAAAAAAAAAAAACAGTGTCATCCTGACAATTAGTTGTCAGAAATCAACAGCTCCCCACCATATTTTGCTTTTCTCTGAACAGCACTGCAGCAAAAGACATTTGTTTGTCTTGAGGATGATAAGTTGCATGATAACACAAAAACATGTCAGCAGGCAGATAAACTAAATATGATGCATACAATATTATCGCATTACCTGCAAAACACCTGCTGCTGGCTTAATGAATGCATTTATACACCATTATAACAACTGGAAGCGATCACCAGCATCCCATGTTTTAACAGCAAGAGATGATCATGAGATGACAAAACCCATTATGACAGATGACAGGATCAAACATATGTGAGAAGGGCATCCTTTCATCAAAACAGTCCCATGAAATTAGCAGCTCAACGTTTGGAAAAAGGAAACAAAGCACGTACATTTGGTTTGGGATTGGTGTTTTGTTTTGATGTTTTGTTTCTTTTTTAATTGATCTTATTCATTAAACAACCACCCATATATTGTTCCAATACATTTAAACATATCGATCTGAGTGTGGGATGGACTTTAAGACAATTGCTATCATGACGCTTCAGCCATTTAACCCCCTCACCTAGCACACACTTGTCTCTTAAAGAAAAAGGCTCAATGGACTCACATGTGCATGCTGTTCTGTCAGGAGTAGCCTCATAACCAGGGTTGCAGGTGCAGAAGTAGCTGCCCTCAGTGTTTGTGCACTGCCCATTGCGACAGACATCCCGTATGGTTTCACACTCATTGACGTCTACAACACAAACAGGAGCAAATATATATCCAGTAATAAACACCCAAATAAAAGACCTAAAACTTGTTCGATCTAAACTGAATGCAGCATTGAGGAAAAACTGAATACCATTTATCTTTTTTGATTTAATTTAGATGCACATAAAGGACTTGGCCATTGATACTATTTAACTGATGTCATTAACATGACTGCGTACACATTTTTTATATTTATGTAAATGATTACAAATGGAAAATTAGAATTAAATGTAGATATTATATGTTCTTTAAGAGCCTGTGTTGATGTTTTATGTAACTGTCAGCACACTTAACAATTTCTTGAAAAGGATTATTGATGTTTTGTATTCTATTTGTAATCTAGACACATAGAAACTCTAATGAATGTCATAGGTCAAGTGCTAGTGAAAATGCAACACTGATCATGCAAGAAGGTTAAGAATGAAGACAGAAAGAACACCTATATATAGTTATGAAGATAACAAAAGTGTTCTCTGCTCTTCACATTACCAGGCTAGGCAAAGCATAAATAAAATAAAGTTTAATGGGGAAGATGATGTGAGACAGCTCTTCTAACATTTACCTTTCTCTCTCACATCCCCCCCCCCACCACCAACCCATTACACATTTTAATCATGGACAACTTTGAAGTTGCAATGGGAAAGATGATTTTTCTGAAAAATATAAAAATATTTAACACCTTTTTGAAACATAGAAAAGACTGAATGGTTTGACGGGAGAATGTTTACAGATATGTAGTTTGAATCAAGTGTACAAGAAGGATTGGTGTGAAACTATATGGTGTGAATTTTGGCAGAAGCAGGACAGTGTAGTGCACTAGGAAATTAAGGTGTCTAGATGGAGAGCAGACAGTGAACACATTAATTATGCAGGCAGGGAGCGACAGATGAAGTCTTGAGAGATCACAGCCAGCTTATTATTGAATCAATCTTCAACAGACAACCAGTGCATTGTGCAGAGAGGCATGACTTGAGAGGAAGTCACTGTGGGAGTATTCTGAAGCCTCTGTATTTTGTCAAATAGATGGACAGCCAGAAAGTATAGTGTTGGCATAATCCAGTATGGAACGAACTAGTGAACAAACATGGATCACTATTTGGTGAACAGGATGCAGGGAGTACTTGTCAATAGCAGTTTGCTTTTACTCCATCACAATAAGCACTGGCTCACCTCAAGGCTGTGTTTTACTCCCCCCCCCACCTTTTGTTTATTCTGTATACCAACAGGTGTCGCAGTAAACATGCATTTCAATATCTTGTAAAACTCTTTGATGACATGGCAGTGCTCTCTCTTCTTAGTAGGCCAATAACCCATGGTGTGGCTATAGATGAATTTATTGCCTGATGCAATGACAATTTCTTAGAACTTAATGTGAGTAAGACCAAAGAAATTGTCTTTAATTTCCAACAATTTTTCACCAAGTCCCATAACTGTAATCCATGAGGAGGAGAGAAATACCTGGGCATCATCTTTAACAAGTCTTTACACACCATGATCTGCATTTTTAACACAAATGTAAAGTCAGTCCTTCTGTAATGATCTGAGACATGGCGTTTGACAAATGCCATCACTAACAAGATACAGACATTCGTCAACAGATGTCTGCGCCACATCCTCAACATCAGATGGCCCAACAAGATCTCCAATACAGACCTGTGGGAGAGAACCAACCAAACACCTGCCAGCCAAGACATCAGGAAGCAGAAGTGGGGCTGGATTGGTCATACCTTACGAAAGCCAGCCAACAATTAGACAAGACAAGATCTGGGCTGGAACCCACAGGGTAGGTGTAGGGTCGGGAGACCCAGACAGACATGGAGATCAGTCCACAGAGAGGCAGAGACAGCTGGCATGACATGGTCCCAACTGGAAAGGGACACCCAGAACTGGGTCTGATGGCAGGGTGTGGTTGCGACCCTATGCTCCACTGGGGGCGAATAGGAATAATAAGAAGAATCTTTAACAAGAAACTGCTTAGATACCAATATTCAGGCTGTCTCTCAGAGATTTTTTTCCAGCTATTTTATGGATCCCATATATAGGCATGTTCTTAGCCCTCGAAAGGCCCTCGGCCCTCAACACCACAATCGCCACAGTTTTAATCAAAAGCGCAGGGCCCCTGATGACTATCAAAAGCACAGGGCCTCTTACAACTATCAAAACTATCAGATGCTTCATCTACCTGCCCCTAAGCACGGCCCTGCTCGTATAGGGAGTGTGCTGTCCTATATCTTCTTGTTTATCTGTTTTACGACAGTTTATCAGTGAAGGACAATAGAAGCTTGCATTGTGTTGTATCCACATGCTCCAAAGTTATTGGGACAGCCCAGAGTGATCTTCCAAATGTGTTTAACAGGAAGACAGTTCTGAAAGTGCCTGCAACTCTACATGACAACAGGCATGTCCTGTCGAGAGCTTTTCATCAACTTCTATTGGACCATTGGTTCTGTGTACCTGCACACATGACCAACAGGCTGAGGCTCCTCTTCGTCGTTTCGGCGGTGCAACTTTTAAACACTATTGTGTGCAAATGAATGTAGATGTAAGCCTGAACCATGATTGTATGACAGTCTATTCGAAGCAGATATGAATTTGCTGTGGTACAGTTGTTTTGCTGTTGCGCTTTCATACAGAACTGCATTTAATTGCCCTCTGGGATAAATGAAGTCTTATCTTATCTAGTACTTACACTCACTGTTGCCTGACAAATAGCTGCATAAGCTGAATGACACACAAGTGATATAGTGGTCAAAATAAATGTTATACAAGACAATGTAACCCAGATTATGAGTAGATGATGTGTGTTATGGTTTCCCACTGATTGCTATATGTGGCAGACATAATATGATGGGCATGAGTGAAAAAAAAGAAAAGTGTTATCCCTGTTATCATCATTTATATTCAGTTTGGTGTTAGTCAGCTTGTCTGTGACACAGCATCCCTGCCCATAGGTAGTGCTGTCAATGTTAGAGTTATGGTATGGGGAATACAGTTGTGTATGGTCAGCAAATGACAGGTTGCAAACACGACATCTAAACATAACTGATGTGGGAATGCAGGTCACTAACATCTTATTATGAATGGCAGGTGAAAAACACATGGTTCAAACAAAATTACCTTCACAGATCTTAGTGATGGGGTTTTGTGTTTGGCCAGCCTTACAATCACACCTGTAAGAGCCCAGGGTGTTGACACACTCTCCACCAACACACAGGCCAGGAATGGCTTGGCATTCATTGACATCTGTACAAAAGAGTTCCATCTGTTTTCAGTTTGATGTCTGTACAAAAAAAGTTCCATATAGTGTCAATTTGATCTCCATAGAAGAGTTTCAGCTATTGTCAGTTTTGTCTTAATGATATTAACAATTTATTCTTATTAAGCAAAATAAGTTGATGAACTTTAATTTGGCTTAATTCTCAAGTCTTTAAAATGCACATTTTAACAATCTCGTTTTTGGCTGTGTGGCCTGTTGCAAAAGAACAAGTTCAATGGCAAGTTTCAGTTAAAAAGAGTTACCTAAATCACTTTTAGTTACCTTGGCAGGTGTTGGTCTGAGGGTTGATGATGTACCCACGACGACAAGGATGTGTCTCTGCCGGACACTGCTCACAAGGACGACCCCAAGCAGCTCCAATTGTAGAACAGCACAGTGTTTTGGTGCAGACAACTCCAGTCAGCTGTCCACGGCACATGTTGTTGGAAACCTGCGTGAAGCAAGGGCCTGTTCTGAAGTCTGCAACAGCCAAGTGAAATAAAATATGAAATATAAAAGAATAAACAACTGTACTAAACAAAGTTAAATAACAAATATTTCAATTGAAATAAAACATTTCAAGTGGAATATAAATATTACAAGTGACATACAAGCGCTGCAAGTGAATTAATGATATTGCAAGGGAACTACAAAGATTCTACATCTCACTAAATATATTGCCGGTATGTTCCCACGTGGTCTATTTTTATTTTTTATTATAGCTTATTAATGTACACAAAAAGCAAGCAACTTTGAGAAGCGCTTATCCTCTGCTAAAATTTAAGCATGGATAAGTTCAAGATCTTTTAGCGCAAAAAGAAAATTTAACTTACTGCTGTGAGTTCAGTAAAATTGACCACTTTCCACAACCTGAGTGAATAATGCCAATTTGTTCTCAAGATACAAGCATACAAACATCCCTGTATACAGCCTGAGGTAAAACTATGAAATCCCAATTGTCCATGGATATACTTAATCTATGATCTCTGTTCTGTGACATGAATTTGTGGAATCTCTGTTTCACCTCTTTCCATAAATGATGTTTGTAGACTTGCATCGTGAAAGGCAAGGGCTATATTTAATGAGTCTTTTGTAAATTTGTAGTAGTATCATGATCATAATCAAACTAGTATGAGGAAAAATATTTTTCCAGTGAGCTATGCATGCATGTTTAGAATGCCACCTGGTGGCAACAGAGAGAAGGGATTAGTGTTGGGAGACTCACCATGTTCACAGCTTTTGCCGGTGAAGCCATAAGGACACCTGCACGTATCCTGACTCACACACCTGCCCCCATTCTGACAGCCAGAGCCACAGTCGTCTACAGAATATTTCAACAGACAATGCTATATAGTTGTAACAACAAAGAAAAAAAGAAAGAAAGAAATAAACAGACGAGGAAAAAAGAAAATCAAGCAAGGAAATAAAGACAGAAAAGCAGCATCAGCATTATAGAAAAAGTGCCAATATCTCATCATAAATAATAAAACCCATGAAACAACTATGATAATTGCATACATTTCTTAACGATAACAGAGTCCTCCTTTTCAACACCTTTAGTTTCAGATTAAACAGGTAGATAGGTACACAGACTATAGTCGAAGGTGAAAAGGAGAGGTTATATACTAGAAGCAGGGCATAGTGGAATGCGATACAAGACAGGCAAATGTATGTAAAAAGACAACATAATACTTACGGCTGTCGGTGCAGGTTGGCGAGATCTGTTTGTTAGAACACAGACACATGCTAGGCCGCATGCACCGTCCACCAGTGCCACATCCAGCCACACAAATTGCTGCAACACGAAAACAGATTGTTGCACAGTAGGTTAACAGCCAGCATGTGTCCTTTTTATACGGCTGAAATAGTGAATATATTTTTGTAATGACAATCAAGAACGCCTTTCCTTGGAACAAAAAAAGCAAAATAAAATGAACTGTTTGCCCCACGTAAAAATAAGGGAAAGGTAAAGGAAGCACCAGACTTGGAAAAGAACAGTAGAGAGCGAGGCAAAAGGGCATCGGAACCACCTAGGCCCAACTGAAGAGGGCTGCCCAAAACCGTGTCCGCTGGCGAGATGTTGCTGTGGCCCTTTGCTCCTCAGAGGAGCAACAAGGAATAAACTAAAGATAGCACTGTGATGTTGCGGTCATTAGGACATATTAGACTTCACTTGTCTTGGTGCCAGGTTGTGTGTATGTATATGAGGGCAGCGGCAATCTTGCCTTTGACATCTTACCTTTCCCAGCCCTCTAGGGCAATGGTGCCTAATCCATTGCCCACTGGTCTCTTACTTTTGGCATATGAATACTAAGCTTCCATTTGTTTTAAATAGATAGTACAATAAAATGTAGTGAAATATTTCTCACTTATTCTTCTTCAGAACAGCTTACTTATATGAACAGCTGTCTTCCAGAATGAAACACTCAAAGCTTAAAGTGAGAACAAAAATTACTGTCATCTGCAGCACTGCCTCCAATTAGCTACATCATGAGAGTACTTGACATAAAATTATTATTAAAAAACAAAAAATCAGATTTGTGAATAACTGCATCCTTCATTGCTATTCTAATAAACTTTGCCTACAAATGCTCTAACGACCGCTAGATTAACAAAACATCTTTTCAAAAACAACCAAAATATTTTCAGGTCGAAAAATGACATGAATTATTGGAATACTAAAATGCAAGGGTCAGTATTATAATCACTTTTAATTGTTTGTCCTTAATATAATTTGTCTTTAGATGTTGCCTCTGAACTTAAGTTAAAAGCAATGTATATAAGATCGACTTGTCTATTGTATAGCCCTTGACGTGTACCTAATTTCCGGACAGGCCTTCCAGACTTCCAATAGGCGAGTGTCCTGGTCTAAGGAGTCAGGTACCCATTGCGCAGCTAGGTCAGCTGGGAAAGTATATGCTGCGTCATACGGGCATCGAAACAGAACATGCGCTTTCAGGTTGGGACACAGTTGCTTCACCGCGTACTATAGAGGCTGTCCGCCTCTCTACCCCTGTTTAGTGACAGACGATGTTTCTGAGGGGTGAGCCGATCTCACAGTACAGCTTGCGCTGGACCATGTTTCCGCTATTGGTTCAGCGTCTTGGCGGCAACGCTTCACTCAAGCAGCTTTAGCCGTGGACAATTAACAGCAACATTCCTTTGGACTGTACTCTCTTGACAGTGGTGATTTATTAAAGAAGTCATGAAACTTCTGTCTGTGACTGGGTATCCTGTTTGATCAGGACTGGGTGTCTCACTGAGAATGTATAAATGTGTAGGCGCTACTGAGACTGACAGAGTTTTAGAGAAATATTGAACTACAAGAGGATACAAGGTGAACTAAGGTGTTAAGACAAAAGAGCATTGGCACCCAAGTACTTACGGATAATGCACAACTGGCTGCCGGAGGGCTGACTCCACCCTGTGCAGCACTTTCTCCGAGATCTTGGTCCGACCCCACAAACATTTGGTCTGTACGCAAAGGCGTAAAGAATAAAGAATCAGTCTAGAAATAAATGCACAAACACTTTTTTTCTGCAAAGACGTTCATAAATATTCATTCACCACGCAATATTTTACTGCAGGGGGAGGGGGAGGGAGACCCACGCGATACGTTAGCTTTAGTCGTGCAAGCCCGTCCGATCTCTCAGCACGTGATACGTGAGTAAACACTGTACAGTCGTTCACACCCTCCACATCTGCAAGTCTTGAGACAGATGCCGCCTATAAGATTTGCTGTACTGGCCGCTACAAACACTCAGCATCTCGTGGCCAAAGCCACATTTAAAAAAAAAGTTTTCTGGCACCTGCGTCTGGTCGTCATTGAGCCAAGTACTTAATGTAAGGAGGTGTCGGTAACCTGTCTAGGAACTGCGAAAACACGTGTCTATATAGGCCGTTAACACAATGCGTTGTACTTAAACACGGAGTAGTATAAAATAAAGTCGTCAACCCTGGTTTTCTTTTGTTTTCACTCTGCCCAAAGAATGAAGAAGGATTTGAGTACTTTAACAAGCAGTGGTGTTGTTTATAAAAACCTCAAACTATATTACAGTAGATCATACTATAATATACGGATACGTTTACTGTGACAAATATAACGCTAAAAACTAAGACACTCAAGAGGAACACTTGATTTTCATCTTCAAACCCTTTCACAATGTAGTATTTGTGACAAGGATAAGAGAACTGCAACTGTATTCAGTCGTTGTGACAAAGGCCAGACACCTTCAACTGTATTCAACAATTGTGGTAAAGGTCAGACAGGTGCCAGTGTACTCAGACTACGGTGAGGGTCCCAAGTGCAGCACTGTGTCGCATGTCGCTAAAGGCCCAGACACACGCCGCCTGTGACTTCTTGTCGCAGTAGACTGCAAGATGTCACACAGTTGACAGTCTACACTGGATTTGCTAGAACTTTCAGGAACTGCACGAGAAAGATTTTACAGTAGGTTCTGAGGAGGACGTCGACCTCACAAAATAACTCCAAAAATGACAGTTGATAATGATAATAAAGTCTGCGACTGGCATACAGTTACAGAGTTCAATCCAGACTGAATAAAGGCTGCGACAGCAAGATAAAATGGCGATCAAGCAACGTGTAAGCACGGTATCAAATGAGGGGTACTATGGTGACATATAAAAAGCCATCTCCCCGCCCCACCACTACTCCATTATGTAGCCACAAAGTTCCGACTTTCAACTTTACTTGGTGAAAATCATCCACGGCAAATAAAAACGAAAATATGTAAACTCTTAAGGTTGTGTTTTCTCAAGAGCCTCTGCGCACTTCAATTTGTTTTACGTTTCTGTGGTAATTCAAATGGCTGTACATCCCCCTAAAACAAAGTTTATCTGCACTTTCTCTGCATTTACACCAGGAAACGTTGCCAGACGACGGAAGGACAGCTACTCTGCTCAGAAAAGTGCGCCAGAGTCCAGCTTGGTACCGACTTTCTCCAGGCTCCATGTATTTGCGCATCCTGGGTGCACTTTAATTATCACGCACAGAGATCAGCAAACTAGTGCACGCCCACGCAAAGGGCAAACATACTTCTTCTAACCCTCTTTTTACAAGCACTAAATTTCCTGCAATGGTCGCTTTTTCTCCTTTATGCAGTTAAAGTTGCTTTTTTAGTGTAATTGAACACTGTTTAAAAATACAGATAGGCTTGCGTAATCCAAAAAAGGAAAGATAAAAAGTATACCCTGCCTTAAGGTTTATCTGATCGTATAAAATGTTAAGATTCAAGCTCAGGAAAATACAAAGACGACTGTGTTCGGTGAACCGCAAAACGTGTGCCCTTAGTGCCCTTGGCGAATCGCTTGCCAAAGCAAACCAACCCTTTCTCCGTTCTTGATTCTAGACACCGGAAGGAAATCCCGAGATTGAAAGCGTTGTATGTTGTTTTTGTGTATACAAACTGCGTTCTCACTTGTTGTGTATCCCGATAAAGACCACCCCCTTAAAAAGGAAAATTAGAAGATTGAAAATTCTCTCTGGTTACATACTTCTCTTTTAGCTCATCACTATCACAACTTCATCCCGAACCACTCAAGTTCTCCACAAAAACAGCCACAAAAATGTGAAGTTGTTCTGGCCTAAGTTTGGTGAGAGAGAGGGAGAGAGAAGGGGGAGCAAGGGAGGTTTAGTGATACATTTTTGTGTTGAAGGCGAGTGTGGGTGTTGTCGACATGCTCATATTGCCTTGGTAGTGTCCCTTCTCTAGCATAACAGTGTAAAATGGAGCGCCCTTCGTGCATGCGTTGACTACAGTCAGAAGAATTATTGATAAACGAAATGTCTGTTACTAGATCAACTGTTAATTACCCCCCTCCCCTGGGCGCGTGTGATAAACTCCTTATTGCTTATCCCTCTGACAGGTGTTCCCATCCTTTTATCACTTTGAACTTGTTGACATCTCAACTGTCTTTAAGCCCTTACCTTAGAAACCAAGCAGGACAATTCAATTTGGAAAATATTTAGCTATAAATGCACATAAAAATGTGTACCACTAGATGTCGACAACCAATGAACATGTGTGGCTTTGGCAAGTCAGCAGCGTTGACAAGTATGTTAGTGAATTTGACAAATCAATGTTTCTTTCACAAACCAATTGCGAGAACAGTAATTTAAATTTAGTCAGGTGAGTAACAGCTAATGAAGCTCATGATGCCCATTATTTTGGCATAACAGCAACAAGGCCTTGACAAACGTTAGCAAGTCGGCGTGGTCGTGAGGGCAACTGCTTTCTCCTCGTATCAGCATTCCCGCTGTGCAAACCTCTCAAGTCAGTGCCGACACAAAAGGTAAGTGTAGTCTTAACTGATGGAACCCCAGATACCATCGGCGTCAACCGCTATGGCAAGAGAAATGAAATAAAGGCTGCAGGCACAACAAGAAAAGGAATGTTGTAGAAGAGTGGTGGAAAGAAAGTTTCACAAGACGGCAAACTGTACAAATGTTTCTCTCGTGCGTGAGGGAGGGAAATGTATCAGCTTGTCCAGGATTTATGGGCTAGCTTTTCCTAACTTTTTTAGCTTAGGCCTGACACTTTTTCATAAATGTGGCTTTGGAAAAAAAATCCTCACAGATGGTTTCTCAAATTGTCGAAACCCAGAAACATTTCAACTATCTGCAAGGAATGTGGATTTCAATAGCGATTTATAAGGCTCGTGTGAGAAAATGCTGAGTGAGCAGCTGGCATAGGGATCAAACAGTCATTGGGGCCTTGATACATTTCGAAATAAGTTCAGCCGTTTGGTGATAAAATGGTGTGTGGTTGACATCAGGTTGCAGCCACGGTCCTAGCTGCATTACGACGTCACCCGGGAGCTGGTGTGTTCACTCTGGTCAAAGTGCAACAACGTAGGGGCAAATATGTGACCCGACATCTAACCCACATCCCAGCCACTTTTCAGCCAACAGTGGAAAGGCCGACCTTTGGGGTTGGGGATATATCGCAGGCCACATGGTGGACACATCAGTGCGAGAGATGGGTGTCAAAATACATTTGTCTGTCGCGGTGTTACACCACAGCTCTTACCTGCAACTCCTTTCGCCACTGATGTTGCAGTCATGTCAGGCTCGACGTTTGCTTAAAGAAGACACGGCTGTGTGTCCTGATCCCATGAGCTACTCTTTAAAACAATTTAGAAACAGATTTATTCCATATTTACACTCATCCTAGCTGCAGCGACTCTTTCAAAGCTCTTTCTCGTTCATCCCGTTTACGATTCAGTATGGGATCGAGTCCCGCGAATGATTGTAAATCTTAGCCTGGAAAAGCAATATTAGAAATAAGATGTTCATTTTCTGTCACTTAGTTTAAGGCAGTGAAATTATGACCTTTTTTATTTTTTCTGTATGTAAACAGTTTGTACGCATCATTGTAACTCTAAGGAATCTGCGATTCTTTTGTGAGTCCTTGAGAAGAATATATTCTTGCAAATTGTTTCCGCTTGAAAATGCATGCTACCCCGCCACAGGTCACTTTATGGGCACAGCTGAGTTGATCACCAAAGTGAAAATAAAAATGTAGAACAACAAATAAAACACAAAAGGACGACGCAGCTGTCGATAATCGTCGTCTCAGCAAACTTCTGATGCTGTTGGGTTCCCATGATGACAAGTACATAGCGCTCTGACAATGCTCACTGGTCATTCATCAACCCTGGAATATCAAGACCTGCTCAAGGTGGCATGCATGCTGGGCACCAGCTCACACAGAAGTGGTGCAGACGCACTGCCAGACATCGTGAAATGCCACAAATATATCACTGCTTTCGCCCAGCAGGACACACGCCAGACAGAGCTCAGTCAGCATGAAAAGTGAGTGGAATACTCGGTCACCCACTTTGTGCCACTGTTTGTTTCGCATGCTTTACCAGGCCGCCATGAAGCAAGGGACTAGCGTAGGAGCCGTGCACGCCATTCATGTTCTGACGCCACCATTGTAGAGATTGCGTTGGCGTTTCCTCTTTCTCCAACCGACGGCGATACTTTGTGGCCAAAACAACCTGCTACAGAATGTCAGATATTCCAATGCCTGCAGAAAGACAAAAAAGTATGCTGTTTCATATTCTGATGTTTGTAGTTGTCTTTGAAATCAGAGAACAGAATTGCCACAAACCTCTAAAAATCTTGATGAGTGTAGCTGTTTTTGTCATGAATAACAAACTGCCAAAAACTAGAGTATTTTGACAGCTGTAACTTTTTGTGCAGCCGGAGAAATCCTTTTAACAAAATGTCAAATATTTTGACGTTCGTACCTTATGTAAGTCGAAACCTATGTACAGAATATTATTACCAACATCTGAAGGAATAACTCAGTCCCATCCCACCCCGTCCTCTGTGTGTGTGTTTTCTCAAACAACATCATACACAGAAAAAGACAAGAAGAAATCTTTGGCATTAATAATATACAAGGATACAGTTACGTTGTTATAGTTACAATAAAGGCTGAGCTGCTACCATATTATAATTAAGCCTATCCATGGACATTCGTGACATCACATAACCTCTTTGTTTGCGATGGATAGTGAAAATATGTATTGTGAGAACAGAAGGGGTATTGATTCCAGTTTTGTGAAGCAGTATTTTATACTCAGTTTAAAAGCCTGCCATTTGAAAGACAGTTTTGCATTTTTTGGACCTGTAGGAAGGGATGAATTTTAAATGGTATTAAAATGGGAGTAGTTAATCCTGCAATAGTGGCAGCCCTAAAATATGTGGGACAGAGGTAGCAAAATGTACAACCTCTCTTATTTTCTTCCGCAATTTTTTTCTCAAAATTCAGCTATAAACACAGATGCTAATTTTATTTACCATTGCTGTAGTTAGTAAATAAATTTAAAGATGGAGTTGTATCGTCCTGTATTCGAGCTTTTATTGTTTGTTTTATATGTTTTGCAACTGTAGATTTCGTAAACTTACATATAACATTTTAATTTATGATGCACTCAAAGAAAAAATACGATACATTAAACAGACGTTAAAGCAATAACCCTCGCTGGCAGGTTTGCAGCCCCCTAAAAATTGCGATTTCCTCTGCGTTATGAAACGCAAGGCTCCACCAAAATACACAAGTAGTATACTAGAGATGTGACTGGAATAGCGCTGTGCTGTGCCTAAGGTTTGAATTCATAGTTAGTCTCCAGCGTCTGCAATTTTTCTCATATGGTACATGTTTACAAGACTTCATGGCTTCTTTTGAGCATTCGAAATTATGCCACATTCGTTTTCCCCTGTTCCTGTCATCAATGTCCTCGTCCCCACAATCGAAATCCCCTCATCAGTTTATTGATCCCCACAGTCGAAATCCCCTCAACAATCCCATAATCCTCACAGTATGAAATCACTTCAGTTCTCTCGTCTCCACAGTTGAAATCTATGATCAATTTCATATTAACCTGGTGTGAAATAATCGCGAGGTCGAAGCTCTTTCCTTTATAACCAGCTAACTCGAACACTTGAAGCTTGTTCGTACCATCTCTATCGAAGAAAACACACTTGCAAACATCTATTCACTGACAGGCACGATTCTAAACATTTTTAACAAGCACATTTATACGTCAGTTGGAGTGTGGGGGAAGAGTGCTGTTCATTCCAAAAATTCATGGTGTAAGACTAAAAGATCCCAACCATAACTGGGAAATTAACTTATAATATTGTGCATGTTAAATAATGTTATTGTCATGAAGAATGTCCAATGTGAGGTGCTCACCAGATATATATATATTTTTAAAAAAACCTGCTAACGGAAGTGCGTGATTTAGTTATAGCCTAATCCCCAGGGTGTTTGTGAAAGCTTGTCCAAAGCTTTCAATAATGTTTATAAACTGAGATCATACACAGGTCACGACAGCGGCGTGACTCCTGCCTGAGCGCCATTAAAGATTATACGTAAGTCTAGTGCTAAGCTCGTCAAAGTATGCTCATCTACTGAAATTAACTTCTAGAAGTGCTGATAAAAATGCTACTATCTCTTAATGTTTTGTTGATTACTGAAAATTTTATACCTATTCAAAATGTTGTATAGAGGTCACACAATCTACTTCAGCCATATTTGACTAAACTTCTTCCTCGTCCTGGAACATTCTGAGTGAGGGAAGCGATCTTCGGAGTGACACAGAAAAGTTGTCTATCGTTTGAAATGTATGCGCATTCCATGTCGTCTGAAATGTTTCTGTAGCGGCACAAGACGGCGGGGCTGCACTGTCAAAAGTCTTGGTTTTCACGCAGGCATGCCAAGTAATGCATGGAACGTTTTTACAAGTGGCTTGGAGTTGCCAGCAACAGTGTTGTGGGAGACACGTAATGTTGTGTGGAACTGATGTACAGCTGTAGCCGCCGCAGCGGTGGAGGTGAAGGCGCCACCGTATGAAAGGCTGTACGTGCGCCTCACACACTGCGCCAGCACGCCGGCGTTGTGAATAAACAGTTTGCCAGTGCGGCTGATGAAAATGGTATACAGATGGGAGAGTGTAGAGTAGCCAAAACGTCGGCAGTGTGAGTTCCAGGCAGACAAACATACTTCCACTCCTTGCCCCACACACAGGACTGCTTCATACGAAGCTTTCTCCAGTCAAACAACAACAGAAAGACAACAGCAAAGGCAGCAACACCAGTAAGAGCATTGGCAATAACAACAAATAAGAAGTTAAAAAAGATAGTCTTTAGTCCAAAACACTAAGTTATCATATCCTTTAAAATGTATAATACCTTCCTAAATAAGCATGCTAACTTGCAACAATTTGTGGTTTGTTTCTGTGAAAACCCCTTAGAGTTTGTCCTTACTGAAAGCTCAAAGAAGTATTAGCCGTGGGGGTTGGCATGGTGGTCGAAATAGAAACGGAATGGACATAGCTAAGAAAGACTAAAATTGAAAGTAGTGTCAGTTACCTGATGTTCTAGGATCAGAAGTCGCCACGTGGATTGAGGTGCGATGCTAAGCGTCCTCTGTAAGAACGACGTGCTAAGCTCCAAGCAGACCTGCCGACCTTTCACCGGCACGAAAGGGACAAGGATGTGGCTAATTAAGATGCCACGACAAAACTGACTTCAGTCAGGTAGATATCCTGTCACTACCTGACGTCACTAGAATTCGTTATTTTCAGAGTTCGTTTATCGAGAGGAGAGAAAAACTTGGCTTCCATGACGTCATAGAAACAAAGGCAGGTTTGGTTACTACTAGAGTTTCAAGACTAAACGATAACAACGACTTATTAAAATGGTCAGAGGGCACAGACTGTCAGCAATACATAAACCATAGTGAACGCTCTTTATGACTTTTGTCTAGCTGAATATTGGTCTCTGTCCCTGTGCCTACATGTCCGCCCCTGCGTCAGTCTCTACTGAGTTTGTCTCTAACGGTGTTTGTGTTTGGAATTTTATGAGCTGGTTCATGCTCGCTCACTGAGACTGTTAAGCATTACCGAAGTCTAATAAAACCCTAAAGTTAATTGGGTTTATCAACACTTTTGGTGAGGTGTATCCTACAGTACTTTACTTAAATGACTTCGAAATGCCAACTGGTGGCTATAAATGCTGACATTTGCACAAAGAAGCTGCAAGGTCGACAGCATGTTGCCCTATCTGTTAAGAAAATAAACTAAACCCTTCACTGAGAGAATATGAAGCCTGATCAAAAACTGCCTATTATTTTCTGTAACTACTCGGAGTAATTTGTTGCATGTCAGTGTAGGTCCTACACCGACCTACAGGGTTTTCGCTGCAGATCTTTCAATATCAGTTCTAACCACTGTAGTGGGAAGATGCTGTTACTGACGTCACAAGAGCATGCGTGGTCGCTGCAGATGAACTCTGCATTTCTCAAGCCAGCGCTACCCGTTCTTGTTTGAGCTCGAGCCGCCTATTTAAATCGTAAACAATTAACGCGTAGTAGCTAAGAAGGTACTAAAAATAGAAAGGAACGGTATC
Organism: Pomacea maculata; assembly: GCA_004794325.1. Classification (NCBI taxonomy): domain Eukaryota; kingdom Metazoa; phylum Mollusca; class Gastropoda; order Architaenioglossa; family Ampullariidae; genus Pomacea; species Pomacea maculata. Next base: position 40,074 of record SRHC01000614.1, read on the forward strand.
TGAAGACGTTGAGCAAGCGTCAAGCTTTCGGGGAAGTACGTGGATCTTGGCGGGAAAACGAAACAAATCAGTAAATTAAAAAAAGCAAGAACAGATAGAATGCCTAAAAATAAAAATGGGCCTTTACCCAAAGAAAACAGAAATGAAACACGTGTTTACGTTGTACGCTAAAAATTGTTGCAACAAACAGAATGCTTGCGAGTTGTTTCCGTTTCTGTAAGTTTACCTCTGACAATGTTCCTCGGCATTGATCAGAGATACGGATTTCAAAGTCCTTTACTTTTCGTGTCGGACGTTCTTGCATGACAGTTTCTTCGTCTGCTCAGTTGACTTTAAAAAAAAGATCAAAACATAAAAAGCTAAATTTTGTATTCATGTTGATCTCTTTCCCTTAATAATAGAAAACTTGCCCAGATTAATGAGCACCAGATGGCACAGCACAGTGCATTATTAGCACTTAACTGCCTTACTTTCAGGACCTGTATACAGAAACCAGCTGCTACAGATATGTCAAGAACGGTGTCTTTGCTGCATCGGGTTTACATTTTTTACAACCTTATCATGAGGACATCGAAAGCATCACTGAAGTGCTGCTCATGTAACCTGATACACAGTGTAACACATCCCTTCCTAGTCTGAAAATTCTGTTACCACAGTGTTATCACATCAGGAACTAAAGCATTATACTAATCACCATAGTGTGAGGTACCCGCGCACCTTACCCCAACACATACAGTTCTTGAAGTTCTCGATTCTTGATTTACCATAGCCTTACTATGCCAGGAACTAAACAAATTAATTAATCAATCATAGCAGTTCAATATACTTACGCACACATGCACAAACATATACGCACAAACATACACATAGTTCTTGGTCTACATCTTTCAGCGCTCACACACAGTCTGTTGGAAGACGCACAATACTAAACAATCATTTTCAAACGACTCTAGAAAAGCTGAGCATCGCTTCAGGGAAGGATGCTTGTTATGACCTAAGCCTACGTCCTGAAATAGTCTTGAGAAAAGGAGGTGGTGCTGTGCAGTTTGTGATGAAATCAATTAACTGCAGTGCTTTCTTCCTCGTATTCAAGAAACATCTGGAGTTATTAGGAAGCAAGTTGTATCATCGTCATTATTAAGCTACATCATCAGACTATTCCGACTGTGCATTGTGAAGGTGCATTATGAAGAATACGAAGATTTCAGGTACAATTTGAAGTGTTCACATTACAACATGACTTTGCAAACGAGTCATAGCTTGTAGCTCCCTGAGAAATGCTTCCTATGCCGCTAAATTTAAAGCCTTCTGAAGCTAGCATAACGAGAAATGTTTTCTGTACAATATGAAAACGGCAGCAAGGGATACTGCTCAAGCTCAAGGAAAGGTATGCTATGATTCCTGAACATTTAACCTAATGGGGAGGTGGTTAGAGCGTTTGACTGTGAAACTCGAGGTTAAAATAAAGGTAGTCCCGTAACATTACAGTCTCTGTCAGTGGAGTCAGAGAAGTCACTTGTTTGTGAGGGCGGTGCCCACTTCCCCTCCTTTGCTGCTTTACATTTTCTAATACCTTAAGGAATCTGGTATCTACAGTCTGTTCAGCTGGGAGAAGTAGACTGCGTCACTTGGGTGTCCAAGCAATAGTGTGCGTGCCTTTTGTTTGGGACATCGTTCAACTAACTTCTCCTGGAACTGAAGATTTGATGTTCAAGCCGTGCTTGGCTTCCACATTCCGGGTCCTAGACACAGTAAGCAACTAATGCAGACTTACGGGCACTATCAACTGACATGAGGCGACTAAAGCACCAAACGTTACGCCAGGTACAGTTTGATTAATAATAAATCTACCACATGTCTATCACTAAGCATACGACTAGCCTAAGCCAGTACCTACGGCCTACAAGTCTTCTTGGCCAGGCAAATGTCCTCAAACTTGGGAGCAAGTTTATCAAAGTTGTGTGAAGGTCACATGAACTCTGCAGTCTTGTGGGGAACGTTTGGGACCTTGGTCAACATGCTAAGTCCAAACATGTTCACTGATTCACTGCCAATACATCTGCCAATACAATGGGATTTTAGGGCACTTCTGAGGTTTTATGCTTCGGCCCTTTGCCTAATTAAGAACGGCCTAAATCATTCTGGAATACAGAGTATTATGCTCAATAATGTTTTGCCATATATCCTTGGACTGGCGGCAGCAGCATACAGCGTCCGTGTGTATACATGTATGTTCTTATGTAGTTTCCATGCCTGCAGCAGTCTGTCAGACCTTTGCACGGATGCATCATATTACAAAATAATTATGTGATAATATATTATCATCTTGTAATGCCCACTATGCATATACTCGTTAAAACGCTGACCAGTGTAAATAGTCCTTTAGCCCTGCCCCACAAAACAGACCTGTTATCTTGAAAGTACCAAACCGTCACCCGCAAAGTGAGAATGCCATGCTCAGCTTGCTGATCACTTAGAATGTCTCGAGGTCGAATCCTTGCTCTTTAACTTGCCATAGTTAATTCTTGTAGCTTGTCAGAGCAGATCTGAGTAACTTGTCAAGGTAATTCATGTAACGTCAAGGCAGTTAATGTAACTTGGCAGAAGTAATTCATAAAACGTGTCAAAATAATTTATGTCATCTGTCAGGAATTGTTTAAATAACATTTCAGGGCTACTTCTTCCATATTGTCAGGGTTATTTTGTGCAACATGTCAGAGGTAATTACTGTAACTTGCCAGGGACAATCCATACACCTTATAAGGGTTAACATGTGTGGCTTGTCATGGCTAATATATATATACTTAGTTTCTGTAACTTGTCGGGGTTACTCTCACGGCAGCAAAGGGGTTAGCCGCTCGCGCTGTAATATGATGATGATCTGCCTTCGTACACAGACCCTTCGTTTTTCTCTAAAGAGAGAGTCACAGCACCAGCTGTCTTTAGGTGCTGCATATTGGCATGATGTTCAGTAGAAAGTCCAAGAGAACTCTACTTACCCTCGCGGCTGCTCAGTTCGGGCCTCGTCGTTCTGCTGACGCGAGCGCAATTCGCGACGTGGACTCTCCGCTTCCACCGTGGTCAGCAGCATCACCAACACCACCAGAATCGTTAGCACAGCAACATTTGCCATCTTCCAGACTGCGCTATCTTGTATCTTCATGTTCGCGATATGTCGCAAGTCCTACCTGGTACAACGCTTTTCTCCCCTTTGTAGATCAGGTTCTCACGGCAGAGGGCTGCTCCTGTAACAGGTTGTCGTGTCTCTTCTCATCTACGTCCCCGTCCTGGTTGCACGAATGAACGTAGCTCACGTGAACCGCTGGAAAACTAATACTTTGGAGGGCACGAGCGGTTGACACAACCATGAATAAGTTCGAGTTCAAACGCCTGAGTTCCGCTCAGCTAACGTTGTGTCCCACCATCATCCACGGCGGGCGAGCTTCACGTTAAAATGTTTGAGTCTACGTCCAGATGTGCAGGACTGCGTGGCTGTGGTGCATGCTGCAGCCTCATCCGCTGACTGGAGGGTCTGGTACCACAGCAACAGCAGATGTAGGAGGCGACTCGAGTCGCCACCGAGTCTCAGCCGCCGCACAAGTCCGCTTCTCGATCTCCTTCCACACTCTTCGGCCGGGGCAGCTCGCTGGCTCCGCGGCTCACTGGGGCGGTAGGAGTTTGTCGTCTGCTGCTCACGAAGCAGACGAAAGAGAGTGTGGCTTGCGTCCCTACACCGCTTCTGGGCCCGACGGGGTATATACGCAGACCGCCTGTAGTCTCTCGTCTAACGCTGCGTAGACATGCTGACACCACTGACAACGCGCGGCGCCGCGCAAGCTAACGGTAGCGACACCCGGCCCCTCGCTACACAACCGCACACGATGGACAATGTTACTTGGCCTCTGTGAGGGGATAGGGTAGGAGTAGACAGTCAGGTATGTCTGCATTCTTTCCCTCCCTGCCCTGCTAAAAGGACTTACCGAGAGTTTGTATCTAATATTGCATAAGAACGTAAAGTGCCACAGATGTGTATTTGAATTCCTTGTACCCGAAACTAGTGACTGATTTTTTTTTTTTTTTCTGACAACGTTCTGACTGCTGAGAGTCACGAAACAGCTCTCACCAAGCTAACCTCTCAGCAGATTACATTTGTGGATATGTGACATTTTAGACAAGTTTGAGGATAGAACTGTAAAAGAAACTGCTGACAAAGCTATTTAGAATGTAGACAACTTAAAGAGACTGACACATAAGAAGCAGTACCACACAAAACAGCTCGCTCCCCTCACATCACTTTGCGGGTGACAAATCCGAGGAAAACGCTAAACAGGTTAAGTCAGCAAACAAAATGAAACTTTCTTTTTGAGGGAGATAAGAAACTCAAGATCGTTCTCTAACCTTTTCATTGTGGAGGTGTTAGAGACCACACTTTTCTCGGGACTAGCTTTTTTCCTTGTTATTTTATTTTGGTGAGGTTGATGCCCGTGTCCTCTTCCCGCTTTAACTTTCTCCAACCTTCTGTAGCGTCAGGTACCCAACAGCTAAATCGAGGGGAGAAAGTGCGATAAGTCACACGGGTAACGAACCGGCGGAAGACGGGTTAGAACACCAGTGCTGTAACCATTCGCATAACGGCTTCTCAATAAGGAAAAACTCAGGTAATCAGCCTTTAGCTTGGCGTGGAATATGACGAGCGACAGGTAAACATGTGCTGTTAATAACTGACACATGGCAGGGAAATTAATTGGCAGGGAGATGTTAACAGACAAATAGTGACGAGTGCAGTTAATCACAGACTTAACTACCAGAGAGCTTTTAATTCGTTGGTATCAAACGTTCGTGGCACAGTTTTATAAACCTAAAAAAAAGTGGCACTAAGCAGGGCTTCTGCTTACGCAAAAAAATTGCGTACAGTACGCATTAAAAGTTCGGAGGACCCCTTCAATTTTCGTCAATGGGGTCCCAGGGGACCCTTCAAATTTGGGTGAAGAACAGATACAAAATTGGGTAAGTGTAGTGTCTGACGTCCAATCTATTATTGTCGTCTGCTACAAGGTGAGAGTTACTTCCCTTGCACTGAGTTTTTTCCCCTTACCGGGAAGAGTTCCCTCATGGACAGCGTGGTTAAAATCATCTCAGTAACGGAAAGAAAGGGAGCACCCCAAGTACAGTGAGCATAAGCTCATCACAGAAGCTTGCAAACTCTTCACGGCACAGAAATCTCGCTGTTTCTGACTAGACATTACAGTGCTTTGTGTGCATGAAAGGCAGTTGAACAAAGTGGTTGATTTGTTGGGGGTTTTTTTCAACTTTGTAAAGGGACCCCTTAGAGTTAGACAGGGACCCCTTAGTAATCTGAAGAAGGGGTCCCTGGGACCCCGAAGAATTTAGCCTTAGCAGAAGCCCTGCACTAAGTGAACGGAATCAAGATATTATTGCAATATTTAAAAAGTGCCTAATGCTTTCTCTGGATGGTCTATACAGCAGCTAATGATTTTACCCGAAGGTATAAAAACCGCTTGCAGTCTCATCTCTACCAAAATTTAGGACACTGCTTGATAAACCTAAGAAAATTAATTCTTCAATCTTGAAAACTGATGGAGAAATGCGTAGATGAGATAATAAATATTCGAATCGATACACATGCAACAATAGATTGTAACCAAGTGACTGGAGTAAGCGCTCTCGGCAGTCAACCAATGCACAGCAATCATATAAAATATTTTCAGATTTGGAGAAGATCTGTTAAACATAAATTAATAATAAAAAAACTTATTAACTGCCGAAGCAATCAAGTTATTTCATTGGTATTTCTTCAAATGTTTAACAAATAGTCTTATTTTTAGGTCTTAATTGTCATGTAGATTTATGTCATCGACTAAAGTTTGGTTCGCTAGGATTGAGCTGCAGATACTGGGAATAAGTTGGTCTGCCAATCTCGCCACACCGCTCGACTTGGGTGTATGCTGTCTGTTCCCTGGGGATTGTCTTAAACTAGGTACACCAAGATTACTAATGAACACTTAAGCTTGGTCTAATCTTGGCTCAATCTTGTGTGTTTGCTGGATTGATCATTGAAACTACAACAGTTTAGCAAATTAACCTTGAGAATTTCACAGTAACTTTTGTCCTTATATAGTCTGGACTGTGGATCTCGTAGGGACAGTACACCAACACCTCGTATTGTACATGGATACTGTTCTGACAATATATATATATGACGGCATTGTACTGTTGTTGTACTGCTAGTATGAACTGTATAGGTAAGTGGACACTGTACTGCCAATCTGAAATGCCGGTGTGAACATTGTCTTGCCAGTCAAAATATAGTGTGAACATTTTAAATCTTTACCGTGTGTGTAAACATTATACTACAAGCCTGCACTGTAGCGGTTCTCAACCTTTTACTTGTGACGCCCCCCCCCCCCCCCGACGAACAAAGGTACGTCCACGCGCCCTCCTTAGCCAGCAATGTAAGCTAATTTCACTAATACCGGTATAAGAAACTTTTAAAAAATGACCACCTTCGCGCCCCCCTTGTAAGCACGTCGCCCCCCCCCCCCCCACCAGGAGGGCGCGCCCCACCGTTTGAGAACCGCGGCTGTACTGTTTATGCGGGCACTGTAATGATAAATCTGTATATTTCAGCAATGTACTACCAATATCTACACTGTGTGTGTGTTTTGTTATTTTACTGGACAGTCTGCATGTGGAATTTTACAGGCAGTTGTACTACACACGTGTTACATTATCAGTCTGCTGTTTTTATAAGCATATATGTTATATGATACATCTGACATTTTAAATGTATACTCATTAGAATTATGGCATATTCTACGTAGCAGCCACTCATTTATTCTATCAAAACTGCTGTCTGCATTATTAAGAAAGAATAACGTTAAGAGCAGCAGGATGCATACCAAGTATCCAAAGCTATCAACTTTTGGCATTTAGTCTCTAGAAAGTAGAACGCCATAGACTGTTGTCCCTTTTGATCTTCAATACGCTTTGGTGATCCAACGATTTTTTTTTTCTTTTATTACTGACAGATTGAAAACAAACAATTGAAAAAAAAATTGAAAAGAAACGATTTGCAAGCTAAGAGAACTGAATATTACAGCCGTCAGGAAATGTAGAAGGAAGATATCGCACTAAAATGTGATAATATGACCACTTATATTTATACAAGAAAGAAAGAAAGAAGAAGAAAGGAAACAGGCAATGCACACCTGCTTCAAACTTATCAAGAAAGGAAGCTCATTTCGGAATTGCAGGGAAGAGGGTTCTGCTGACACGCAATGACATAGCATCTGACGACAGCTCGTAAGATATTTCACAAAGAGAACAAAACGAACAGGTCGTCTGGGGTTCTCACGTCATTTCTTAACAATCATCACCTTAAGACTTTTCCCTCCCCTCCCTCCCTGATAACAAAAATAAATTTACCTACACCATTTAGATACATCAACTGTAAACTACAATGAGTGCTTAAATAGGCTAACAACCAATCATTCAAATGATCTTTACACGAGCCATTTGATAAATGAACGCGCGTTTCTGACAGCAGAAGTTACATGCTACTTAAAAACTAAAACTACTATTTATATCAGAACAAACTGGCCTGGAAATAGCGGCAAATTACTGGAATCTTTAAAGCAAATCTAGAAAATACAAAAACACAGTATTACAGTAAACGTATAACTTTAGATAGGATCGAGGAATTTTATCCGATTTTCACACGCCTGGATTCAGCGCAGAATAACTGAGTTTCCACTCTGTCTGTTTAAAAACTGTGATAAACATTTCCGACGCGAAACGACTGGAAAAAGTACACGTTAAAATACAAAAATTAAGTAAGAAAATTAAAGTACGGTTCAAGATAAAAACAACATGTGAGTTCGTTTTCTTACATAAGATACAGAAATAAATAGGCTCAAAATTCAAAGGCAAGTGTCAAAATATTTATTTGTCCCATTTATATGTTTATGTCACTGAGCTGTTGCTATCTCAGAGAAATCAAAAACTGTCAAAAACTGAAAATAGAGGAGGAAAGAAGAAGGAAAAACAAAAAAGATAGTTGAGCGTTGAAGACACACCACAATAGAAGAAAGCATGTATTGAATTTAATTCTTTCACAGAATAATAGCAATAAAGGAAAGCCTGCAGCTGAATTTTGAAGAAAAACAGAAGAAAGGTTGTAAGAAAGCTGTAGCCTTATAAGGTGCGAGCTAGTACAAGTATGTCGTCCCCACACTGACAGTTTCTTTGTCCATGGATCTTGTGTTTAGTCTCGAAAAATCGACTGCGTGCTGCAGCTCAGAAATTTTTCTAAATTTTAATTTTTAATTTTGGTATCTGATGCTGTGGAACTCATTTTGGGGGTAGCTTCTTCAAACGCTTCCTAGTATCAGTAATAGTGTGGTGTGTGAGTAGGGGAGCAAGACGCCAGTACTCTACCGTGAGACACTCATACACCATGGACCGTACATGTAGGAAAAAAGGGCGTACTTTATGAGTGGCTTCGCTGAAACAATGCATCTGACATGAGCACATGGCAAAACAAATGCAGGCCCTCAAAACACCTATGTTAAAGCTGTCAGAAAGCCTGCCACTAGTTTTTGTCAAAAACCTGGTGACGCGCCCACAGCCTGTCACTGAGAAAGTGCTGATTCATCATCCTAAGCTTGTGGTATTATGTCGCGAATACTAATTCACGACATAATGAACGAGTCTGTTAACTAAAAGAAAGTCTCATTGAAAACTAAATTCCATTACTTCAAAAAGTCTTTTGAAAACTATTCTTTCAAAGCATTATACCCTGCCATACAGTAAGATATTTTTCTGTTGCCTATTATATTTGACTATCTGCGATAAGTCGTGCGTTTTTCGGTAGTTCGGTAGGCTGATCAGAAGTACGCGATGCTTGGATGTGATAATTTTATTATTTTTTTGTCAGTAATATTAATTTGTAATTTATGAGATGTCTTTGATGTTATTTAGCTAGAGGTGTATAAGGCCAGGTTCCAGGATCTCTCCCTTTGTGAACGCTATGAAATGCCATATTTGGGGAGGGATTGGGAAAGACCGAAATATTTATTATTATGATTATTATTATTAAATGCCGTGGAAGTAGCAAATAAAGATCGAAGCTACTATCTGCTTCACGTGACCTTGAAAGAACTCCTTGGCAAAACAAGACTAAATCATGCAGCAAGTTCTATATAATGTGTTATTTTGACTAAGTCTTTCAGATATACATGCCATATTTTGACTGTACAGTTACATAATGCCTTATTTTGAGTGACTCACGCAGTAAATCAGTTACATAATGCAGCAGCCGCTACCAACCTAAACATAAATCTTTGTTTCGCTTAACGAATTGTGCCTACACCAGACAAGCAGACCGCCAGTGGGTAAATGCTGTCAGTCAAGCCAGCCACAGCGTTTACTGGAAAATACACAGCACAGGTTGATGCACCTGCCATTCCTACACTCTTCTTGTTTCTTTTATTTGAATGAATTTTTGTTTATTCTATGAGAATGAACTGTGTCTTTTATTCTATGAGAAGATCAAGAAACACATTAAACCGTTCACCGTGAGCACAGTTTCTTGGTATGGTTCCTAAACAGGTCTTTCAGATCAGCTTAATACAAAGCAGACTAATTATAGCACACCCCTACCAGACTCAGCTATTATAGCACCTGCATCTTTTTTTTAGTTTTTCTTTTTTTCTTCTCTCTCTCTCTTTGCTATTCTTAACAGAGTCAAGCTGATGCAAATGCAACAGCCTGATTACCCGCTAATTTTAGCTGTGACCTCCGGAAAAGACAGCTTGAAAAAATTTGTTTTGCTTGAAATACATTTCAAAAGGGAGGAAAAAACTTTAAACTATCTAAATAAACACATTGACTTGCCAGAAACAGAAGAAGAGTGCACGTTCAGATGTGCGCGTTTGCAGGTCGCTTCCATTTGCACGTGCTGCATGAATTAGCGCCTGAATCTCGGAAAAGTAATCTGATCAAAGTCCCACCCGTTTTATTTATGGCTCTACAGAGGTGAGGTGGAAGCAGGAAACATTTTTGCTCGAAGGCAAGCAGCTGCAGCTTCTTCAGTAATCACCATTATTTTCTAACCATATGGGGTGAGGTTTGACGGAACGATGCTCATAGCGCGTGCGTGCTGCACATTAGAGAATGAGTGTGTGTGTGTGCACGCGCGCCTATTTGTATGTCTACCTGCATGTGCGTTTATGTGAGTGCGCGTCTGCCGGCATATTAGAGAGAAAGAATGTGTGTTTGTGCGCACGCGTGCGTGTACGCGCCCTTACCTGCATTTGACCGTGTGCGATATGCGTTTGTGACTATGCGCGTGCCTGCCTGCATTTGCGTGTGTGAAAGAGAGTGAGGGGATAAAGAAAGATATGGAGGGAGAGCGTGCACGCGTGCGCATGACAGTGATAAATTAAAAAAAAGGTTTTGGCACTTTATTCGCACTTCAGTCATGATTTGAAAATCTCGTGAGACAGCCATATCAGCGCTGGGAGCAGGTCTGCTTTCCTGCCAGGTCCGCTGTAGCATCCCTCGATTTCCTTACAGATTAACTTAGTTCAGAGGTCAAGCAACAAAATTGCACGAGCAAATGTTGCAGCTGGCGTCTCAAGAGAATTTAATTAAATCATGCAAGACTGAACTCGCTTATCTCCACCATGCTCTGGCTACGCTGGCAAAGCACAGCAGGACGAACACGAATCGTGGGTGCTCTGATTGTGGGAGGGACATTCACAGACACAAATAAAAACAAGAAAACAAGAAAAAGACAAAGACAAAAACAAAGGAGAATTCGGTTCAACAAATCCCTACTTTTACCTCAACATCAGGCCATGAAGACTTTCCAATAGCTTCATCTCTAAGTTGCCGAAAACTACCAAAAGACTTTGCCAGATTGAAAAGACGACACCTTAAAATTTTATCAAGAATTGCAGAGGAAATTCGTCTACATTTTTAAGAGAGAAAAAAAGAAAACCACGTCGACACTTCCAACACCGCCATCTCTCTTTTCAAAATCGTAAGCCAGCAGACTACTCGAAAAATAAAGACTTAGTCTTCTTATCTGAATATTTGACTAAGGCTTTAACACAAACATACCCTTTGTTATTGTCACATATCGGGCGATATATGTCTTTTACTTAGGTTTATACAGCATTTGTGAAATTACCCCAGGCCACTTCTACAACATGTGAAGGCAACATTTGGGTAGCTAGTGATAGCAAACACGGTACGTATGACTGTACACACTTGGCAGAAATCACATCGGTACAATAAAACTGACGAGCAGCAAAGGCCAATATTTACAAAAATCGAGAAAGACTTGTAAAAACGTACATTGTCAAAATAATTAAAAAGAAATATACTAAAAATTAAGCAAATTTCAAATTGCTGACTAGAAGAAGAAAAATCGGCCAAGAATGTTAATGGAAGTCATTGTCACTAAGACTGGGCTTAAGGACATTTAATTTGTTTAAAAAATAGCCAAATTGTGGATTTGCAAGAAACTGTTAAAACAGACATAAACACATGCTGGAATCGAGATTGCTCCGCAAAGAATGAGCGTAGCCACACTGCGTGCCATGAAATAGTGGGTCACGCGGCGCGGCTGTCGCACAGGACGCAATAAATATTGCCTTTTTTTAAGGGGTCGGATGCGGGCCAGACGCCAGTACAAATGGATTGTGTCTAGATTGTCTGCAGGTGAGCACAAAGGGTTAATTGTCGGCTTTTGTTTCGAGCCCTTTAGTATCTGGGAAGTACTTCAAAGCATTCCCCTCTGGAGTAGGTGGGAGGGGAAGGGGAATACACACAGGAAGCAGACGCCCTATGTGGTGTGTGCAAAAGAGGTTACTGTGTAGCGCGCCAGAACAGACCACACTAGAAACGCTTTATCTCCCCTGTGCCAACGAGAATTCTTAAAAACGTTTTCGAAAGATAACTTTTTTCAAACACCATTATGTAATCAGGAAAGAAATTAATACCCAGACTTAAATGTTCGTCAAGAGTGCAAAACTTAATCACTACACTGAGCTCAATCCACGATACTAATTCTCATTTCCTCTGTCCCCAAGAACTTTTCAAGTTTAGCCTGAGTTCGGGGCACGATAACATTCCTCAAACTACGAGTGAATTCCCTACCCTTTCGGTTCTCAAGATACAAATATTACCATTCACATGAAAAAGTTTCAGCAGTGATACCACGAATGTACCCAGGTTAGCTAACTTAGCATACGGTCATAAACTTGGCTCTAATAACTTGAAAAAGTATAAACATCAATTACGTACCTCGAAGATCTTCATTCAGCGCTTCTCTCTTCCCCCCCCCCTCCTTCTATTTCAGTCCATGGTAATGTTTGTAGGCTGTCTCTTCTACAAAAAAAAGGAGAGTCATGAGGTTATTCACACATGCTGAGTTTGAGAAGTACTAGTCTTGTTAATCTCCTTTGCAACAATCTAGGATTAAATAGATGACTAGAGCTGCTTCCTTCAAATGAACATCTAAGAAGATAAATTTATATACACATATTTAATTTCTTTGTATGGAGATGAAAAAAATAAAGGATAGAAGGGCCTTAGGAAAAGAAGTAAATATGTTTAAGAAAACATATGTTCACTGATGAAGAGATCATTATTCACACTGTGTGTGTGTGTACATACACATGCACATGAACCTGCTTTATTTGTGGAAGCATATATAGCAGCTTTGCTTATGTTTGATCACAATCAGAGAAGCATATTCACATATAAATTCAATCACATCTAATAAATCTAAATGATGTTAACGTGATTTAAAAGATGGGGAGGCTTTAATTGTGGTTAGCACACTTTACTTCAAATAAGACTCCATCATATAGCTGTGGTTGAAAAACTGTTTCCCTTCAATTGTCAGTGAGCAACTGTTATGTGCTCTATGTATGAGGAACCACTTACAGTTTAAAATACTCAGTATCAGGATATTCTTGTATACATATTAACTTGAACTTTCAAATCAAATGAAAAATGACATTTTCAAACAATTGAAAAAAAGTCATTTCAATATTCTAATGGGGAATTAACTTCCCAATAATGTTTTAATAATTATTATTATCATATATCTCACTTTCTTCATCTTACTTAAAACAGTTATTAAACCAGAACCAAAATATATTACTCAACAGACAATAATAATAAGTGAAATTCTGTGTGTATAGTTGAATAAAAACACAAGAATAGTAGTTTGAGTATTACAGCCTACTGCAATAGTTTTATTTGTATATGCATATTATATACTCTTAAAGCTGTTGTAGTATTAGTATTTATTAGCATGTCACCCACCACATCTTTCACTTCTGTTAGCATCAGCATTGCAAATAGCTGCTTTTTTAAACTGGATTTAAACTGGACTTTCTTTTCGTGGTTTTTTCCCCTTCCTTTATGGTGGCAGAATATACATTTGTTCCGAAACGCGAAAAATAAACGAAGATGTAACTATCCTAACATACACACACACTATTTTTTTACCTATATATATACACACTCGATCGTAGAATATTCAAGTAACAGTCTGAGCACGGATATCTTCTTTGTTCTGACTAAATACTATATGTAGATGTCTGATCGATCTTTGAAAATCTTTTCGTTAGGGTCGTCTGCGACGAAATGACACTACGCATGCGCAGAAGACTGTCAGGAGGTGTTAAACTCTCATCTGAATACTTCTGCAAGGAAAATAAAAAAATAAATCTCCATATTTATGCTCTTTCTTTAGCTGCACATTAGGGGAAAATTACAAAACGGCGTACAAGTAAGCAAACGACAGTTTCCGAGCTAGCTTGAGTCATGGAGTTATGGCTATTTTTAGATCTACACGCCGCAAACTATTGTCCAGACTCCAGAGTATAGATACATCTTTCTGTCAATAACCATGTCTATTGAGATTAAAAAATAAAACATAACATCTTCATCAGCAAAAATATTACAGTTAAATAGCATATAAATGTACGTGCTGGATTATGAGAGCACAGTGATCGCAAATAAAAAATTAAAATGCTGTATAGAGGTATCTTACAGAAAAACACACATCGAGCTTACAACACAAGTTTGAAGAAGTTATAAACTTTTTCTTTTGGTAGGACAGTTACATGAAGGGCATCAATTTTTCAATATCATTTTAATAAATTGCAGGGATTAGGTTCCTTCATGATATAGGGGATGTAAAAAATAATGAGCTGTCTTGAGAAAAGGTCTTCTTCTTCTTCGTTCCTATTCGCCCCCAGTGGAGCATAGGGCCACAACCACACGCCGCCATCGGACCCGGTCCAGGGCATCCCTTTCTAGTTGGGACCATGTCATGCCAGAGAAAAGGTCAGTGAGGATATTTTTAGATCTACACTCTCGAGAGAAATGTCCAAATTACCTGCGCCTGTGGAGCGTTAAATATTTTAGATACAGATTCACATCAGCGAGAAATAGTTTAATTAAATAGCAGATTTCATGATCATCATTGGCCAGTACCTGCTGTCGGGGCAACCCGATATGAAATTTAGCAGTGGTGATCGAGGACTCGGCCTGCGGCCGGTCTTGAGGGGACGCAGATTTCTCAGTGGGTGACTCACGAACTAATATCTACGTCCGTGGGGTCACTTGTCCATTTCTTCACGTTTATCAGAACCTGTTTACACACATACGTAAATACAATCACGCTTGCAGATACAAAAACATGACAGTGAGACAAAAAATCGAATAAGAAAAGGACTTTCAGCTGCTGGGTGTGTTCCCGCAAGTGGCGGGTCTTGTGCTTGAGGAGGTCACTGTGTAAAAGCCAGGGGCTCAGTGTTTCGGCCACTAAGGGAATAGAAGAAAGGTATATATAAGGTGACCTGTTTGTCTTCTCTGATACCACGTCAAAAGGCTTCAGGTGGAGGGGGTACTCGGGTTTTTCGTTTGGGACTCGCACCCCTCTCGGGTCTTTTTGAGCAACATATAGCAGACGCATTGTTGTTTGACGTCGCTGTACTTAAAGTTGCAGAAAAGTTTGAAGCACAATTGCGCAGACTTTCCACTGGCGTAGTTCAAAACACCTGTTGGCTGTAAACAACGATCAAACAAATTTGTTTTAAGGGAGAAAAAGACATCAACATTAAAAGATACCTCAAGATTTTGTTTTTCTCCTAATTCGGGCGGGGGTGGGGGTAAATGTCAGACATTATTGTCCTGTGTTCTGCATAATTAACATTCTTGCCCGGGTTATTCGAACTGTGGGAAATGTCGGGTTCGTGTTTATAGTGGAAGGGGAGAACCACCAAAGTATCCATTTAAATACACACTTTAGATGGGTCTTTCTCGTTCTCTTTATCTCTCTCTGTGAAACAGAAAGTGAGAATGAGAGAGCGATAAGCAATAGTAAAAGAAAGCCTTTATTTTTGCCTTTCAAACATCATTAATTATTGTTATAGACTAAGGAATATTTCTGAAAGCACATGCAGGAAATGAATATAAGGACGATATATATATATACACATGAAATTCGACTCTACGTGACCTGACTACAGCATTCCTCCGCTGCCAGAAATCTCCCGACAAGATCTGCGCATCTTCCAAACAACATGGCAGCTGGAAAAATGCAATGCTCCCACCCGTCAAAAAATAAAAAGAAGCTGAATTGCCGTTTTGAGGTCTCCACCCACACTTGAGGCACAATAGCGTAGGACACAATGAAAAATACGTTTGTTTACGTAGCTCGCCTGTACGTGTTTGCGATAAATTGTTCGAGACAACACTCGCTGTTCGAGTGTTTGAAATTCTCGAGACATTTCTAGACGATTTTAATCACATTGCACCAAAGCACTTATGCACCAGAATTATTGTCGGTCGGCGGGAGCTTTTTTTTTTTTTTTTTTTTTTTTTTTTGAGGGGGTAGGGGGATAGGGGATGGAGAGGAAGAGGGAATAAATAATTGTAAGCGTTCATGGAGGTGAATGTTATGCCAGTAAGTCTGTACACAGTGTAAGCGTTCATGAAGGAGAATTTTATGGCAGTACGTTTGTATATAACGTAAGCGTTCGTAAGAGTGATTTTTAATGTCGTACGTCGATGTACGCAATGGATGGATAGTTAAGTACAATACGACGAATAGGAGAGTCTCAGGCAGAAGATGTACAGAGAACAAACGTTGAGCCAGTGTGTGTAAGTTAGAGAGAGAGAGAGAGAGCAAGCAATAAGCTAGTTCGATATTCCATAATAGTTCTTTTAAAACATCTGTATCCCCAACCAAGCCTGGGGACAGGGAGGGATGGTGAACCCGGGTACGCGACTGTGGAGGGAGCCCGGTCTTTAGCAATAATATATACATATACATGATCTAAAAATATAACATATACGTACATGTTGAACTAGTGTCTCAAACACACACATTCTCTCTTTCCCCTTCTCTACACACACATTCCTAACAACAGCAGATACAATGGGTGACCCCAGGCCACCTAAGGCTAGTACAAGATGACGGCCAGTATAGTTTATCAAGTGAACGGCACGTGGAATGAATTAATGAGTTGACGATTGGTTCTGTATACAGGCATCCTCTATCTTCCTGAGGATTTGCTGATGACAAAAGGCTGCCAAGTCACTGCCTGCTTCCGGTGATGACGGAACAGATGTTAACAAGGGAGACAAGACTGTTCCTGTTCCCTAGGGAGAGGCTGTCAAACCGAGAGATGAAAGAAAACGTGATGAGACTTTCAATGAATTGTATCCAAATCTGTGATTATTGTGACTTCGTTTCTTTAATCTGTTGAGTTTTTCACGTTCCCCTGGTGACATTTCCTTATAGAAGAGGTGAGAACAGTTTGATTTTTTCCCGCCTTTTTTTTTTTACTTACTGACCACTCAGGTGTACCCAGCTCTAAAATGTTCATCTCATGCAGTCTTGTAGATCATAGCTGTGTGCACTGTTTGCTGTTTATTTAACCTACTAAATATTGTTATTGTTAGTCAAATTTTAACTTGAAAGTATATGCTGTTATATATTGGAAAAATAATAAAGGATGCAATTAATGATTAGTCGGCGGCCCTGTCCCCAACAAGAAGTGAAGACAACAGTTTCCACACGGTTTCTAAAATTAAAACGGCATGTACCTAAAACCAGATCTACCTACCTTTCGTGATCATCCCTTTTTTCTGTTACAGACATAAATTAAGAATCATGACAAAAGAAAGCAGGAGAGATGGGTGGAAAAGATGTCAAAGTAGGAGTCTTCTTTTAAACAGGTGTCCTTAATAAGTAGGTTCGTGCTGACGTTTACAGCTTGTAGAAACATATGCGAGAAACCCTTCATGATCATCCGAAGTGGACATAAGGGAATAGATTGACCGTGACAGTCAGGACCGAGTATACCAGTGGCCAATCTTGTCAGCCACTGCAATTTTGTTGTTGTTTGTTTAGTACGAAAGTGCTTCAACCTTGCGACGACTTCGCATTATAGGGTAGGGGGTAGGTGGGGAGATGAAGAGGAGTACCCAGAGAAAATTCCCGACGCCAAACCCCGAGAACATTCAGAGAGTGCCCCTAGACAAGACTGAACCCGGAACCGCTCACTGGAGTGGTGACAAGCGAGGGTTTTAACTACTACATCCCCCCCACACACACACACACTTTGCGATTATATCTCCTCGACTATATGTACCGGCTGGTCAGCAAACGCCAGCCAGCGCCGGTCAAGGGAATGAATGAAGTTAATTTGTGTAATGCTGAGGAACCTCGTATAGCTATAATCAAATGACGGGTCGAGTTGAAAGCTTGATTTTTCTAAAATAGATTGCTTTTAAACAGCAGAAATGAGTAAAGTTTTAACATTTTTTTGTCAGAAATGGAAATCACTATAATCTCACATTTCTGTAAGTCTGTGAGTATAATTTTGTCCATTCGCAGAATACCTTGCGGGAAAGGTACACTATATCAAGGGAAATAATCAGCAACGAATAAATCGAAAAGGTCTTCATGTTATTTCCCTTGTGACTTCTCCTCTTTCAATGCTGGTCTTATCCACCTGAGTAAAATAAGTGACTATATATTATCATAAAATAAAGAACATGGCAAAAAACAAAACAACAACAAATCAACAACCCCAACTAGTCAAGCCGTCTCTTATGAGAGACTGCATTCAGTTTCATTTATAATCTTTCCTTCAACTCTCGCCATGGGAAGAAGCGCTCCTGTGCTATAAACATCTTAGTGATGTGATTCCCCACCCTCAAAATTAACTGCATAACCTGCATTGCAAAATGCAGATTTTTATTTTCGTCACGTGGTTTTTAGAATTGATCAAGGAGTAATTCTGGCCCAAAAAGGCAAAATCCAAACATTTACAACCGCCCATGTGCAAACTGAAGAATGTAACAAGAGAAAAATAAGCTAGCGTAAGGAACACAACGGATAGAATATATTTTTCTCTTAAATTCTTTTAAGACTGATAATAAAGATTCTTAATATGCTCTAATCGGTAGGGTGGTGTTATTAAATTTCTGTGGCGTTCCAATTTGTTTTTTGTATTATTTCTCTATGCGAACAAATTTTCACACCGATTGCCAATAAAAATAAAATTGGGTACAAATGTAACACGTAGGTAACAACACAGACCAAAGTACATGATAAACAAGCATCTTTATTTTCATAAAGAATCTTTTAGAAATGCTTTAAAGTGTCAAATTATGTAGAGAACAGAGAAGACATATTCATTCAAAGGTAGAACACAAGCTGGATAGCCGGTGTGTTTGTTGAGTTAGTAAATCACGCACACGTCGCGCTGATAGCCGCTACCTGCAGGGAGAGAAGCCATAGGCTGAAGGAAATGTGAGTGCTTTCCCTTGGACAACATTGAGCATGAACGTCCGTCAACGTGACAAGGTATCATTTGAGTATCGTCACGTTCTGTGCTAATCGTCGCTGTCTGATCAGCATAGAAGGAAGGTCGCTGTTTTCGGAACATGTGTTTGATCAGGTAGGAGGAATTTCTTCATTGCTATGTTTTATTGTGACGTTATGAGCTTGTGACATCTGGACGTGCAGTTCTTAGCATTCATCTGGTGCGGATTGTTGACATTACTGAAATGAGTTGAAGTGCAACAATATAAGCTGTGACAAACTATTTTTTTTTCTTTGTAATATAATTCCTGAAGCCAATATTCTTTAACAATTTGCAAAGCCTTGTAATCTTTGCTTTAAAGTTAGGGAGCCATATACAGACCATCCGTAATAAAATTAACAAACTTTAATCATAGTAATGCTGAGCTATTGGCTTCAGTAAGAGTAATGTTTTCCGTATTTCCCTTGTAAACCATATTAAAAAATGTGCGTCGATAATAATTTTAACACAAGTTATAATATTCATTGGATAGTTGTAAGAACTGGTATGGTTTTATCAAAAGCCATGCACTTTACAACCATGAATAATGAATAATCTAATAAAGATATAATAGAATATTAGACCAGAGTTTATTAATTTAAAAACCTTAGTTTATTCCTTTAAACAGCCAACAACAAACAGCTATGGCAGTGTCAGTATTTATCATTGTTCAGTAAATCAATGAACATCTCTCTTTCCAAGACTGTGCCGAATCTGGGTGTTATCATTGATGCATCATTATCTGTTGAACCTCTCATCAGTACTATCTGTAAGTTCATCTTCCTTGAGCTTTACAGGACCCGTCACATCTGACCCCTCATTTCAGTTTCTATCATCAGAAAGCTCATGTTTGCTTTTGTTTTGTCTCCAATTACTACAATTCTCTACTTGTTGATCTAACTGCTTTCAAGACAAACATCAAAGGGCTCAGAATAATGCCGCTTAATCTATGCACATTAGTAAAAAAAGCATACCATTCTTTCCTCTGTCAGCTTCACTGATTGCTTGTTCCAGTTTGCTTTGAGTTGATTATGGGATTGACACACTGTGCTACTGTTGTTCTCAAGGCTTTGCCTCAGCATACCTTTCTGAGCTAGGGATGCCTTACCACCTGAGTCAGTCTCTTTGGTCTGCTTATATTGACTACCTCTCTGTGTCATGCATCAGATGGGAAAATTTGGCTGACACTTCTTTTTCCTTCTCAGGCCTCACTGTTTGGAATTTTCTTCCCTTTCTCTTCAAACTGTGTTTATGTTTAAAGTCTTCAAATCCAGCCTCTCTTCAACAGCCATCTCTTTAAGAAATATCTTTCATAATCAAGCATACTATTCTGCACACTCTTTTTTATCTATGCACTCAATTTAGTTCATGTTTGCTGTGGTGTCATATGTTTGTTGATGCTTATGCTTCTTGCATGGCTGACTGTTGGTTTATATGCACCCATTGGTGTGCAGCATATTGAGCATGCATCTATACAGCACCGAAGACATTGTAATGACCCATGTTAGACTTTGCCAATGCCAGATTCTCTGTATTCAGTAAACTTTTAGGATAAAACTGTCAACTGCTCTTTTTGAAAGACTTCATGTGTCAGAAAATTATTGTTCAGTGACATTGATAGACTGACAGAGGAAAATAATATTCAGAAAGAATGTGAGTTTGACATACAAGTAACTAATGAGACTTGGTAATTATGTATGCCAAACTCATCCTGTTTATGTGTGTTTCCCAACCAATTATTTGAACCCCCCCACCTCTTCCCCCCCCCGGGGACAAAATGCAAAACATTCTAGATTATCCACCACAACAGGAACTTTGTGATGTTGTTTTCATGATGACTCAAACAGGATCTAACACATCAAACCTTCATGGCATGATTTTTAAATTTCTTGCCACTGACAGCAGCCTTTAGCACCTTATCCATGTCACAATCTTGCTGCGTTAGATGAAGACCATCTGTGTTTATGCATTTTCTCGTTAAATGTTCAGCTGGTGACATCTGCTTCCTCTACCTAAAGTGTTGTTTTATTTCATTACAACTACTTCTGTGCCTTGAACCTGCATGCAAAATGTGTTTTGCAGAACAGATCTGACTAGAAAAATGTAAATGCTTTATCAATGTCCCTAAATATTTCGTTTTTATTGTCCTTTATGTTATCTGTCCTAGTTTAGCCCTTAATCTATCTTTGTTAAGTTTTGCCGTTTTTAAAATCCTCATACTAAACCTAACCCTATCCTAACATTTCAGGTAACACTAATCCTCATAACCTTACGTCTTTGATTTCTGTGAAGTATACGAGAAAACACACACATACATGCTTAAGGAGTTAATGCTATCTTATTAAAACTTTATAACTACAGACAGGTCTCACCTTACATAAACTATCCAGAGGTCCACTTATGTAAAGTGAGAACTGTCTATATTTGTTTTAGCATTCTGGTTGGGTTTTTTTTTTTCGAAAGATGACACCACTACTGCTTAACTGCTGTTGGCAAACATTTTTGACTGTCATTTCTACTGCTCTGGCACTATAAACAATAAATCAAAGCAGCATGATTTATTATTAATAAGAATACAAGCTTGCTTTCAGTGGCAAGTGTACCATTATTACTACTGTTACTAAATTTCTGATAGAGATGATGATATACTATAAATTAAATGTTGTTCATGTGATTTTAAGATTCACTTGCTTGATATGAAGGATGAATTCTGAAAATTATTATTACATGTCACAGCTGCTGGGACTTTGTGTTGGGAACTGTGAAAATTGGTGTCATGTTTTGTGCAGCTGGCTTGAACATTCTGAGTCTTACTCAAGTTATGTATCATATGATATGGTGCTTATAATTTTTTTTTATAAGGACAAGTTTGATGAGACAAAATATTGTTATTAGCTTTCTAAATAATCCAGTTCTAGCGGTCATTTAGAAAATGACAGCCCAACATACAGTTCCTTGCAGTTTTGAAAAAGCAGTTTAAATTAAAGGCTTTAAAATTAAGTCATTAAGTTAAGAGCCACTATTCTGCATTTCTTAGCATAGAATGAGCTGTAATCATTGACCATTTAGTTTATGAAAGAGCAGACATTAGATGCATTAGTTTATTTGTGGTCTGCTATATATTTAAGTCAGTGGGTTTGTTTTTTTCTTTCTTGCTATAGAATTTTGGCCTAGACAGACCATCTCTGCCACTTTAGGTCATCTAAGATGCTGATGGTGAAATGTGTTCTGCTGCTGGTCTGCACCACAATAGTGCTGTCAGCCTCCATTATTTCTGCAGGCACCTCTGGTGAGACGATAATGGATATTAAAATGAAGGGAGCGAAGCCAGAAGAAGTAAGCATAGAAGTGAACTGATGGTGTATTATTGCATAATTATCACTCAGTGCCCATGACAAACAGACATTGCCATACACACTCTGCTTCATTTATAAACATGTTCACATTTGTGTAAGAGACAGAAAGAGTACTTTTGAACATGTTTATTCCAAACAATATATCATTGATTACACACCAACTAAATTATAAATTTTATTTTAATATTCTGCTCATGTTTTTGCCATAATTACGCTAAACATTTTATTTCCTTTTTGAAAAAAGCATAATGAATTTCTTATAGCCATCGCTCTGTAAGAAGAAACTAGATGTAATTAAGGGAGTATAGCAAACATGAGTTTTCAGAGCTTCTGAATAGTTCAGTAACTTCATGGTATATCTGTTTCCCTTTTGCAGCCTGATGGTTATATCTGTACCAGTTATGAGGTTCCATACGATGAAGCCTATATCAGTAAGTTATAATTCTGCCTGTTGGGTGCTTTTACAACTATCTGTTGTATAAATTTGCTATGAAATTGTACAAATTATCTGTAGGTTTTTTTGATTAGAGACTGTGAATCTTAGTGCTATGAAATCAATATATCTGTGATTTACCACATTACCTTTGGGAAATTTTGAGGTTTTCTAGTTTTAGTGCTAATTTTTCTACATGTTACCTGTTGTTATCTGTAGCATGTGTCTGCAAAATCAGTGTAAGGATTTTAAGCACCAGACTTGTGGCAAATGTTCAGCCATGCAATGAAGCTGTAAAGCTTTCAGTTTATAGCAGAAAGTGTGTCTGGAAGTGTGCTTCAGTTGCTGGCTCCTTTTGCTATTCACAGATTTAAATTTTTTTTAAATTATTTGTTGGCAATACTAACTTGATATAACAGAATCAGAATATAAACAGTTGTTGCAGTCTTTAAGACATTAATTGGTAACTTTGAGAACTTAGGAGAAAGGAATGAATTATGATTTATAGATGCATTTTTTTATTTTTGATGGTGCACACCTAGAAGATTGCCAGAATTTATTGTTATCTCCCGCATGTCAATGACAGTAAAGTACGAGGCAATGGCAGATGCAGATACAGCCCATCACATACTGATGTATGGATGTGATGGCGCAGCTTACAGTCAAGCTGACACGTGGTAAGATTATTCTTTAAATCTAGATGCTTGTAAACCTTGAGTATCTTATTATTTTTTCTGTTGCTTCTGTCTAGTTTTATGTTACTGTTTTTCCTTTCTTTTGATTTGCTTTTGTGAAGCTCATTTTTTCAAAGCACCTTTTCTTTCTTTTATAGTAGTTTTGCAAAGTAGTCTATTTTAAATATAATATAAAATGGTGTGCATTGCTTGAGTCATACATTTTTGCTAGCCTTCCTGAAAACAGCACTGACTGTCTTATCTTCCCTAAAGGTAAAACTGATCACACCACTCCTCTCCTTACCACACTCCCTGTTTCTCAAGGCATTGAGTGTCCAAGGAACACTCTCTACCATGAATGTCTCAATGGCTGTGTCCCTGCCTACCACTTCAAATCGCTTCATATCTGTGCACTGCCTCCTTCTCTCTGTTCCTCTTCTGGTGCCTTTAGACTTTACCTTCTTTACACCAGACTTCTTTCTTGTGTTCTGCATTCCTTTTGTGTCTATAGTCCTCTTACCTGGAATACATTGCCACTGCACATTCGCCAGAAACCTGTGGTGTGTGTATAGGAAACCAGTTCTCTCTTCCTTCAAATTTCTCTTAAAACTTACCTTTTCTTTCTCCTACATGTGTGGGTGTGTGCAGGAATGCTTGTGTTTATTCATGTGTGCCATGAACTGCTGCAGTAAGAATATGTGCTTTATCAACATCTTTGTTTTTATTATTACTCACTTTAGCATTCATACATGTTATTATTATAGATTTTGAACCAAAGCACTGCATGATTGTAAATCTTGCATTAGGACGCACTGTGTCTTGTCCCACACATACACAAGCTAGTCCTATTTATTTTGCCTACTTGTGTGCTGTGTGGCAATGTTATACCTTTAAGTTTTTTAAGGTTGTTTTTTTTTTTGCTGTTGTTGTGTAAATGCGTGTTAGAGTCATTTGTTGGTGCTACTTCTTCCATCTTCTAACTCTGTCTTGTTTTATTTCCTTTTCTGGTAACTTAATTTAAATCTTGTGTTTGCTTTGAAGACTTTGAGCAGCCTGTGCTGTTGAGGTGTGGAGTGGTGAGAGGTTTGGGACAAGAGTCACTGTGTATGCATGGTTAACTGAGAGGTGGCAATTTGTAGTAACTTATGACGATTTTAGTGTCGAACGATTTCTTATTTATTTTTTAGATGGGGTGGGGGGGGGTCTTGTGAGTTGTTACTAGTGTGATCATAGAAACAATGAAAGTAAATATCCCTAACTTTAAGGTGCTTATTAAAATGGTATTCAGAGCAAAATAATGGTGAACACCATTGGGCATAGAAAGGCAGAGAACTGCATGAATGGCATACAACTTCAAGCGGTGCAGAGATCTGCACGAATGGGCTTGTTTTTGAGGGACTCATAACTCACTGTTACTGCTTGCCATCAGATGGATGTCATCAGCAATGGGAAGGTTGCTTAGTGGCCTCCTTCCAATGAATATCAAGGTGTGATGGTCTTGGAGTGTGTCTCACATGATCTTCATAAAGACATTGAGCAGTACCAGGAACGGAAGCCCTGGCCAATACCCACCATTGTCAGAAAAAGCTCTCTCACCTGGTTGTTGAGGAATGCTGAGCTCCTTGTACCCTTGTACAAAGCTTGATGGTTTGAATGAGAGCCTCTTTTATCTTGAATTTCTGCAGCATATGCCACATATCCTCATACCAAACTCCTATTGAAGGCTTTCTTGAAGTCAACAAAGTTATGGTAGAGATCCTTACCATGTTGTAGATGTTTTTATCAGAACACGACTGTTGAAGATATATTCAACTTTGCATCTTCCAGCTCTACAGCCAGCCTGCTTTTTCCCAAGCTCAGCCAGTCTGGTGAGGTGGTTTTTAATCACCTGCAGCAAATCTGCTCAGATGACTGAGCAGGCTTATTGTCTAATTGTTCTGGCACTACCTGTTGTTTCCTTTATTCAAGAGGGGTCTGACACAGCTATAATTTAATAGCTTTTTGTTATTCACCATTCATTGTATTATAAATTACTCTCTGTGGCAAACAAATGTAGTGTTATTATTGACCAGTGTGTATGTGATCATTCCACTTAATATTGATAACTCAGAAAATGTAATAATATTATGCATTAAAATCAGTTGTAAAATCAAAATGTGCATTAGTATTTAACTGCATTGATGTTATAATCAGTTTACAAGGTGTCCTGAATAATTTGGTCCTGAATGCATAATCCAGCATGAGACTAACAAGCACATCAAATATTCATGTCAGTGCTTTCACGTGATCTTTCTTACTTCCACTAGTTGGCCTTGCCTTGGCAGGTAGTATTTTATTTAAAGTGCATGGTATACAGCTATTGTACATAGGGTGGAGTGGAGAGAGATGCTTCAAACTAGGATTTTTTTTTTCAGGAATTGTCCTGCAATGTGCAATGATATGGCATCACAGAAAATTATATTTGCATGGGCCAAGAATGCTCCCCCAGCAGTGCTGCCACAAGGTAGTATTTCATTCCATTCTACCATTATGTAAGCTTTTGGATCTCTCACTAATGTATCTCTCTGCATACAAATGTTAAATCTCTATAAAGATTTGATATGCAACAGCCAGGGTATATAACTCTGCTTTATGTGTATTATGTGCGGCCCTATGCTCCTCGAGGAGCAACAAGGAATAAACTAAAACTAAACTAGCTTATGTGTATTAAAGTTTTAATCTCTATAGAGATGTGATGTATAGCTGCTTAGGACAGATACTCATACCTGGCACTTTGCTTTCCTCACTAAAACATTATTACTTTGCTGAAAGTGTTGCATATAATTACACTTATTCCATGTGTCTTGAGAGGCAGACATTATGCTTGAATGAGTAAATCTCTTACTGTAAAATGAGTGGTTAGCTGTATTGCAACATTTGATATAAAGAATAATGTCAGATTTGTTACAACATTGGGAAATAAAGGAACAGATTCTTAATGTCTGAGTTGTGAATGTTTGCACTCGGTCGGTTATTATTATCAAAAACATTATTATAAAACCTGAAAGTCATTACATTGTAGGTAGAAGTCATGTTATTAATTTGAAAAGAAATGTAAAGGTGCATGGTTATATCGATAGGCCTGAAATTATCAGGTACATTTATCATTATATTTTAAATAACACTTGTTTATAATGCTAATAATATAGGGTGAGATCCAAAACTGCTATCTATAATCATGGATTTGCTTAAGATTCAAACATGTTTAATTGTCAAATCTGTTGTAAGGATGGCAACTTATATATTTATGTCTTTCAGGCACCTTTAAACTTATTTACTGCTTAGCATACATAAATAAACATTACCTGCTCAGCAGCAAATACTTATATTGTTTTGTTTTCCCCAGGTGTTGGTTTTAAAGTGGGTAGGAAGTCCACTATTAAAACCATAGTCCTACAAATTCATTACGCTAAATCTTTCAGCAGTGAGTAACAATTTCTGCATGTGGTTATATGCTTATACTCCTTCTCTCACACACCAAAACACATGATAAGATCAATTATGTAATAAAATTAAAAGGATCAGTGTTGTGAGAATGATTTTAAAACTTTCTGAAATTCATTACCTTGTGTGTGTGTGCGAGAGAGAGATAAATATAAAGGGACTGATATATATATATATGATTGTGTTTGTGAAGGAGAGATACAGGGACTGATATATAAATATTATGCCTGTGTGTTTTGCACATTCAGTTTAATTTACATTCTCATTGTCATATAATGTCAGAAAGAACTAAGATAAGTTGTGTATTGAAAATTTTTTAAATGTCACAACACATGTGTTCTGTCTTTCAGAGGATGAACAGCCTGATCAGTCAGGTATACGTGCACACCTGACTGAAGTAAGGTAAGATCTACAATTTTTCAAGAGCATGATGTCACTGAATAATTTCAGTGAATTGAGAATGGTTAGATCTCACACAAAGCTAAGAAATACAAATCATATTAGTCAATTCCTCTGATTAGAAATGAGATAATGACTGTTATAACCTCAGATGCTGTTTTGCAGGCAGCCATATATGGCTGGAATCTTCTTGCTGATGGCTAGCTATTTCCAAGTGCCAGGTCAGACACCCAGTGAGTAGCCAAGCAGTCTATGTATGGTGTTTTTTGTACATATCTAGTCCTTCTGAAACCTCCTTCCTCAATTGAAAAACAAAAATTAACCCTTGAAATTAGAATTAGTGGGAACTAAAGATATGTACTCAGGAGTACACAAATGTTGGCTCAGGAGTAGTGAACACCAGTGATAGGTACTGTGGTCTGTAGCACCCAGTATTGTACTATTTGTGGTTTGCTGTTAGTAAAGCACATTATTGTTTGCTGTAGATAAAGAACTATTCAGAAATCATTCTGTATGTTTGTCTGTATCAACTTTGGGGCTTTTTCCCTTGTCTTGCCAGAGTTTCATGTGGATGCAAGCTGTGTGTACAGTGATGAGACTAGCATGTTTCCCTTCGCCTACAGAACTCATGCACATGCCCTGGGTGAGTGCATTGTTTTTTAAACTGTTTAACATGTGCTTAGAGAGGTGTCTTTCACAAGGCATTTTTATTGTATGCATATATACAGATAGATGTGTATAGACATCTGTCCATAGGCAGATATCTGCTTTGAGTTACCCACTGGACTTGGAATCTTCATTTTGAATACATCTACAAATGTGAAGCGACCTGAAATTGTGCACATATGGCTTTTTTTTTTTTAACATTTTAATTATGTGTTGAATGTGAGTTGCATGCTGTTTTGATTTCTTAGGAACTGTGATTACTGGCTACCAGTACAATGGAACATTCCAGCTGATTGGTAAAGGAAACCCTCAGTGGCCACAGGTGTGTAGAAACAGTGGTTGATGTTAGTAATACATGGGTCAGAAACAGCAGTTCATGTTGGCTAAGAATAGACTATTAGCAATAACTTAAGTCTACAGAATTAACTATGCAGCATCATTTTATATGCTTGTAGTTGTGTCATGAACATATATGCATAGTGTCTGCAGGTTCACAGTTTTATTAGTTGGTTGGTGTCATTTCTTCCACCACTATTTTGTTTGGCATTCAGAAACCTGCTGTTGCATTGTGCTGTCATTGGTGCAGCTGTGCCATTGTTTTGCAGGCATTCTATCCAGCTAATCCCAGCATAGAAGTGAAGCCTGGGGAAGAGCTGGTAAGTTAAGAAACATTGGTGGTATTATTTCTGTCATACCAATTTGTTTAAGCTTTGAAATATATGTGGTAATAAAACTACAGTTGTAATGAAGGGCATTAAGTAACAGAATAGGGACAATATGCATTCAAGATGTCTGAATTAGCAAGCAGCCTAGATAACTTTTGATGTCTTCATCAAATGTTGGGACAGAGCAAACACATAGCTACTTAGTCTTTTGTAAGGCAGCAGACAGGTAAGAAATGTGATGTCAGCTCTATCCAGAGCAGAAAAAATGTCGTTTGTCACCTTAAGCAGGCCAGTCTCAGTGTTATGGAAAGGGTAAATTGCAGACTGTGATGGAGGAATCCAATTTTCAGAGTTGATAGGATAGAAGTTACTTGAGAACTACTCAAGGATTTTGGAAAGAAATGGCAAGTTTGAGACTGGGCGTGTTTAGCACATTGATGTCAAGGGTAAGGCTTTTTAACAGCAGGTCCACTAGGGCTGCTTTGAATGTAGATGGGAAGATGGCAGAGGACAAGCTATCATTTACTATTTCCGTGAGGGCAGGGAGTAGGACATCAAGACAGTCCTAGCAGTAGTTGAGTGGGAATTGGGTCCAGTAGACAAGTTATGGGTTTCGACAGGAGTATGATGGTCCTAAGCTCACTTTCCAAGATCGGTTGAAAGAAAGCAAAGAAACACATTGGCCCTGCCAGATTGTCAGCATGTTTAGCAAGAGCTGAAGGGTTCATAGGCAGGTGATCAAGTTTAGCCCAGTTGTCAAGAATCTTGTGGACAAAAAACTTGCTAAAGGTCTCAGTAAGGCAGGTGAAATGACCATGGGCAGTTGCAGTCAGTTCATGTGGCCCAACAGGTGGGTTGCAGGTTCTAAATAGGCTCTTACTCGATGAACAAGTACCGATGTGAGCACAGAGGAATTCAGTTTTGGCAGAATAAACAAGGTGGATGATTGCGCTCTTGGCAGCAGCATCTGTTAATGGACAGTCAACCCAGTCATGACCTGCAGAAGAATTGGGTTCAGCCATCGATGATGGTATTACCACAGCTGACCTTTATGTGGGCTTATCAAAACTGTAAGAGTCTGTAAATCTTGAGAAGTTTTTTAGACAAAATTCTAAATGTTTAAAAAGTTGTTTTCTGTTCTTCAATTTTACTTCCTTTTTTAGCATTTCATCAATTATGCTGTAAAAGTATTGAAACTAATAATTAAGCTTATGATAATTTTGCCATTTAAGCTTTTTCAAAGTTTTTTTCTCTACAGATTGCAAGATGCACGTACAATTCTACAGGCAGAAATCGAGTCACTTATGTTGGGTAAGTGCCAGAGGGGTTGGGTACAGGTGAATTGTGGGTATTGTATTTTGTTTTGTTATCTATGAAAATCCTTTTTTTTTCTAATGTGACACTATTTTGTCTAGCACAAAGTGTGTTCAACCACAAGACAGGAGACCTTGAACGGTCATTGTCATACACTACACTGACCATCACCACAACCATCACCACCAACACAACCAGTATTACCCCAACCATCATCAGGACCACATCAGTCACCATCACCACCACAACCATTACCACCATTATCTCTGTTACTACAACCACATTTAGTTCCATCACCACCCCTATTAGCAGCAACACCATCATTACCAGCACAACCATCACAGTAGCGAGTAGGAACAACCACAACTTTTACTTTATCCACCATCATTATCATCATCACCACCACTTTATTTCCTCTGTGTGTGTGAGAGAGTGAGAGAGAAAGAGGTAAGATGAATTAGCTTTATCAATAATACATTTATTTTCTTCTTGTTTCACCAGTGCCACTGGAAATGATGAAATGTGCAACTTTTACATCATGTACTACACAAATTCTTCATTGAAAGAACCAGGAGGGGAATGTGCCACCAATCAGCTGCCATTGCTGGCTTCCATGCTGCCTGCAGACTCTGATGTCCCTCTTCCCCCTAACCCCTTGCTTGATGAGGAAGCCCATGGTCACCATCACCATGCTGGGATGACCATGACAACTTCAGCTGCCCGTCCTACTTTGTCTACAATCTCAGCAGGTAAAATCTGTGTGGTGCACAGCAGTAAGGATATAATTATGAACCCAGGGTTACATAAAATCTTATGTGATGCTGACATTAACTGATAATGTAGAAGCTGCAGTAACATTTATGACAGTGACTTTAACATACCTTGCTAATAATGTTAGCAATTGCAGCTTTTTTCAAAGTGACAACAGGGCCATCACTAACTTTGTATAAACATGACTATCACCTGGTGTAGCTGTATGTCCTGATATGGCTAAAACTCCAATGACCTATCTTCAGCTTTTTAGTCTTTATGCATACATGCATCGTAAGAGAACAAATTATATATATAAAAGTTCATCATAATATAGATACCTTTTAAAAATTCCTTGAAAGCAGATAGTTAAAAAATTTAAAGAAATTTATTTTTTAGAGAAAAGCTGTGTATTGGTTACAAAGGCTAGATATTGCTGGAGGGCCAGAAGCTTATCACTTATAGGTACAATATTCTACAATCTGTATTTGTAGGTAAGAATTTTCAAACAGTAAAGTTCATGGCTTTATCGTTGATGTAAGTTGTCGTCATCTTCTAGATGATGGTGGCTGCCGAGGTAATTCTAGGCTGCAGCCTTGACGGATTCTCATAAAATTTCGCTGAAGAGCACATAGTTTAAAGGTCACTGTGACCATGCGCCCACAAAAGTACTATGGCTGGTGCACATTTGAACACACGATGGGGCACATGAAAAATAATTGTTGTCGTTCTTCATGCTGGTTTAAAACTTCAGTGACGCTGTGATGCGTAAAAATTACAAACAAAAAAATACCAGAAGTCTACCCACTCAAGTAGGATAGTGAGAAACATTTCAAGTGACAAGATACAGGCTCTTTTTTTTTTTTTGATGAAACATGAGCTCATAGCCCAATGACATGGACACAAAGTTTGATCACACCAATAATGATGAAAGATGATTTAGCAATATAAGAGAAAAAGATATCTATGTGATTAATCTTCAGTTTCTTGTGATTAATGAAATATTTTGCTGTATATCAAATATTTATCAGAAAAAGCATTGAAAATGTGTTTGTTTCAAGGGGCCCATTGTTTAATTTGAAAGGCCTTTTTTTTTATTGAGAGGGCCTTTGGGCCCCTCTTTATGAAATTCTAGAATTACCACTGTGGCTTTCATGTTATTTCCACAGTCACCTCTGGTGAGATGATCATCGATGTCAAAATGAAAGGAGCAAAACCAAGTGAAGTGAGTTTTACCTTAAATGAGTTACTGCATTTTTTTTTCAAAGTGATAACAATTTCTGTTACCAACCAAGCATAGCCATAATAGGGTATTATTAAACTTTGGTGTTTATTTTGACTAGCTTCAGCATGTCTTCAAAAGATGATTGTCTATAGAACATTATTCCCTAATGGTTCACAGCATTTTACAGATAATAACATATACTAACATCATATCATAAATAAAAGTCTTGGTATGCAGTGATCAGTAAACTGTTTTTTCCTAGAAATATTCATCACCATAATTTTACTTAGTTGTAGATTCTAAAACAAAAGGATCTGAAGTAGTCAGTAAAAAAATTAACTTTATGAACCTCTTAGGTTTATATTGTTATTTGTTTAAGTATGTTGACTTTTGTGTAAATGTAAGAAATGTAATTTTAGGATTTCTAAACAAGTTTCATTTGAGCATTATATTTTTAATTACATGGCATTTCAATTTCAAAAGTTCTAACTTTCCTCTTAATATTTCTTGATAGATCAGATAAAATTAATTACAGTATTCTAATTTCTCAGAACTAAGCATAATTTAGATGAATATGTTAATGTATTTACTTTGAGAAAGACTAGACACATTGTAGAAAATATTATAAAGATAAGTGTTCAGAGGTTTAAGTGTTTCAGCAGAAATTTCATCCAAATATGTCTCCTTCCCTTTTGCAGCCTGATGGTTATATATGCACTAGTTATGAAGTTCCATATGATGAAGCCTATATTGGTAAGTTATTTTTGCATGTTTGCAGAGCACTTAGTTCTTTTTCTCTTGATTGTAGGTCTAAAATTAAGTAATATGCTGAGAACTAAAGGTAGAACCAAATAAATCACAAACCATTTCATTCTAGCTCCACCACTTTTTTTATCTGACTTGCACTTCCTACTGTGGATCATGCTGTGTGGATTTTGAATACTGCTCATCGGGACAATGTTTACAACTGCTGCATTTGCTATTTACCTGATGACAGATCAGTAGGAAATACTCTAGGATTGCTTTTCATCATGAGTTATGGAGGCTTATTTCTCACTATAAATAAAAAGCCTAAACGCAAGGCGATCTTTTCTTGAGTAGGTTTATTTGTGAGTATTCAAGAGGAGGTTGCTGACAGGAATAGCTACAGAGCCTTTCACTTTGTTGTTAGCAAAAGACAGTGCTTGACCTTGTGAAGCAGGGGTAGTGTAAATGTTACAGTCATCAGGAGAGTGTAGATGTTATGGTCATCAGGAGCATATAGATATTAGGGTCAGGAGAGTGTCAGAAACAGTCTAGTTCAGACTTTTATGCCTATAACTATATCTACAACTGTGATAGTATTGGCATATTTTAAGAATATTGAAAGAGTGATGTTCAAAATGATATTTGTGATGGTGTTCAATAGATCATGGAAATAGAGGCAGGTGGGTCCTGTTTCTTAGTGAATGTCATGATAAGCAGGCTTGATGGGTTTCGATTGCAACTGGTTAAATGATCTGCCTTCTTGTAGTGTGTATTGCCGAAGACTAGTAATAATGTTACAACTGGCCAGATTATAAACATGTACAAAATCATCAGTCTGTACACAAAGTGTAGTAAAATCTTAACCATGGCTATACTGGCTATACTAAGGAATAACAAAATCAGGCAGGTCACATACTGTGAACTATTCAAATCCTAAGTCATATCAACTCAGACAATTTATTAAGGACTGTACAATAGGTTGGATATTGGTGTACCATGTGCTGTCTTGAACAAAGCATTTGTTTTGCATGCTTTCAATTTGTGGTAGAAAGTTTTCTCATCACTAGCACTTTGAGCATCATGTAGATTCATGTCATGTGAGATCAAATTTGACTTTTAACATGTTGATGACGGCCTTGACACACAGAAAATAGCAGTAGTAGCAATTGATAAATGCCTATAACTCTTCAAGGTGGGGAGCAGCTATGACTTTTGAGAAGTGGAGAGAGAAATTGTAATTAAACTGTTGAACTGTTTGTTGTGGTTTTCATGGTGCAAATCAGTTTACGAATATTAATTATATTGCCTGTCAATGACAGTAAAATATGAGGCACAGGCAGATGCAGAAACAGCACATCACATACTGATGTATGGATGTGATGGAGCTGCTTACAGTGATGCTGACATATGGTGAGTTTGATTCACTTTCATTGCAAAACATTCTTTAAATTTGTATTCTTGTTACTGTTTAGGATCCGCCCTATTCTTTATTTTTGTTTTGTTTTTTTCCCCTTCTTTGATACAGCTATTTTTCAGCTGAAGTAAAATAACTTCTACACAAAGTCTAAAATGATGTGCATACATATTTATAATTCATTTTATGTATTTTAAGAAAATCTGCATGCTGGATATGGGACTTAAATATTACGTCATAAATAAAGCCTCCAGGAATGCCAAACTTTCAAACACATGTGTGATGGACTATCATCTGATGTTTATGGCTTATGTTCTTAATCTATCCTTGACTTCTGAAATGTTATGAAGCTCCTTAAAGCCTGTGTATGTGCTTTATTGTATATATACTTTTTGTGAAGGATTTATAGCATTATTGTTAATGCAAATTTACTTTAGAACAGAACATTTGGGCCAGTGACTGAAATACTGCCCACCAAACAGTGATGGTACCTGATTTATAAGGGAAGGTAAAAGATGGCAGGAGAGAGTTGGATTCTGCCTTTCATATGCCATCCCCTAGATGTGATGAACCTCTTACAGTTCATTGCTGAACAGTAGACTAGTTAGTAGGTTATGGGACCTTTTTACTTTTACCATGCATTTTGTGGTCCAGTGCCATTTATTCTTTGGGTTTTTTGTTTTCAGTTTCATTTGATCTTTTCTGGGAACTAGATTTACATTTTTTCAGTTTTCTTGAAGGGAGAGGAGAAATACTCCCTCAAGGCAGGGATTTTACACATTTGGGAATTGGATGGGATGGTTGGTTGATTTGGGTAAGTGAGCAAGGAAGATGTAGGGGATTTTTCAGGTGTACCATACTTGCTGGTGTCAGGTCTTTGGCCCTTATTTAAAATTAAATAATTACCTGGTGATCTTTTAGGGGGATGGGGGGGCTGTCCTGTCAGCAATGAAGTCTAACCAGTAGGTATAAGCGTTTATTCGGCTTGGAGCCTTTGTTGAGGTTATAATTTGGCGAATTAGTGAAATTACAAAAATCCCTACAAAAAAAGAAAAAATGCAAAGAAATATACATCATAGGGATGAAACACAGTGAAACACATCATGGGTTCTGTTGTCAGTGCACAATGGAGAGGTTGTGAGAAAACTTATCTGTACTGTGTGTTGACAGACCACCCATCCAGTAGTGAGTCCTGCTTATTTGGAACAAATGCTTTGATTTATGAAGGTGTTTCCTTAATTTATAGCTTGTTTTGACTACCATGAGGGAAAATGCTGATAAGTTTGCTGCTTGTGCACACTTGCTGGTTTTGCACCATTAAAACTTTACCTTGCTGTTTTCATCATTTCTTTTTGGAGGGATATTTTTCTATGAAACATATTTAATATTTTCATTCTGATATCTCCATTTTGTGTTATGTTCACTCAAAATATGTATACAAGGGAGGGTCCAAATGTTTGCAGAATTTTAATATAAAATAGTTGACATTTTTTTCTAAAACCTGAAGGTTTACTTCATTAACACTTCTCAGCATAGTTGCATGCAGGAAATTTTAGTCAGCCATGAGCTTTAACACATAAAACCAAATTTACAGCTTCATGCAAAACATTTAAAGTAGAATTTTTTTGGACCTCCCCATGTATGCATTTTGTCATACTACATGTATATTCTTTACAAAACACAGATCACTATTTGAATTCATCAAACATAGTTTGCTATAGTTCAGCAGTACACAAATATGCGGATAGTTCAACAGATTTTAAAAGATGACTAAAGAGTTTATTTGAATAAATTTTATAATTTTATGCAGTGTCTTTATTGAACTGACTAAATATACCATCCATAAGCTGATTATCGTATATATAGATGCACAAAAAAATCTTTTAAATTGAACAGGCATCTACAGACTCTACATTGTGGAAATAGTGGGGACTATATGAGGTGCATATACCAACATTTTATTGACCCGAGCATGTAAGCAGCTCGTTGACCATATTATCCTTCCTTTTCACCTTTGTCACAGCCTGTAGATGCTCTGTTGCATTTTTATTCAAGAACTTAGTTTTATAAAATAACCTGATTATTTTTTTTTAGGAACTGTCCTGCAATGTGCAAAGATTCAGAGTCACAAAAAATTATATTTGCTTGGGCCAAGAATGCTCCACCAGCTGTGCTACCAAAAGGTAAATTAATATTTCATTTTATTCAAGATAGGTCAGAGGGATCTTGCTTTCTTGTTATAAACTGATTTTTGGTTGAAATGTGAATCTTGGTATGAGACAATCACCAGCACAGTGAGGATTATTCGTTGCATTCAGATCTGAGCCCAGGAACATTATTTTTAAATATGGTTTCTGAGTGTGACATGTCACTTGAGGATGGTGTAAAATACTAATCACCAGTTTCATAGAAAATATTTATATATTTTTCCAATGAAAGGCTTACTGTAGTGCAACATATGTCATTATAATTAATGTCAGATTCATTAACCGGTCAAGTAACAAATTTGCACAAAGTCATATCAACACTTCGAAGTCATCAGATCATATTCTGGACTGAAGTGTAATACCTTAAATCAGTGATACCCAACCTTTTTCGGCCTGCGGGCCATATCCATTTCGGACATCCGTGTCGCGGGCCATATCCATTTCGGACAGCCGTGTCGCGGGCCACTTCACCGCAAAAATACAAAAGGGAAAAAAAAATAGAGCAGATACCATTTTTTTAAATTAGAAACAAGTTGTACTTACCATTAATTATGTAGTAATTAGTGGGATATTTAAGTTGTTTTCCCGAAACTTCTGAATCTCCGGCCTCATCGTAGAGACACCAAGTCGGAGCACTGAATTGAAATGTTCGTCCATCGAAAAAAATGATTGAGAGACGCCCCTACGTAGGGATAAATACTTCTTCTTCCTTTTTTTTCATTTTTTTAGGTCTTCTTTTATTACTAACATGCCGATTTCCTGCACTGTGGGCAGACGTTTCGCGGGCCGGATGGCACCGCGTCGCGGGCTGGATATGGCCCACGGGCCGTAGGTTGTGCATCCCTGCCTTAAATGATAGTGAGATTTTGCTTTCTTTTTTTTTGCCAGGTGTTGGTTTTAAAGTGGGCAGGAAGTCCACAATTAAAACCATTGTCCTACAAATTCATTATGCAAAATCTTTTAGTGGTGAGTAATTCTTCCTTTCTTTTGGGATTTAAAGCATCCATGTGCATGTGGTGAGAAACACATAATATTGCTGTGTGAGCTATTGAAAAATATTTTAACCATTATTGACTTGGTGAGTCACTGAAATTAGGCATAGTACATTATTTACCAAAGATTTTTGGAAATGTAACCATTGACATTGTTTTGAAACATTTGGATCAGACATTTAGTCATATGCTTTGGGTGTTGCAGCTGATGAGCAAGCCGATTACTCAGGAATACGTCTACACTTGACTGGACAAAAGTAAGGAGACATTTCTTAAAAAGATAATATTGCTTATAAAATAAATTAAATATTAAATTGTAGACAAAGCTTATAATTTGATGCAATGTCTAATGCATGGCAATTTTTAAGTTTAATTTGGCTTTTTGAATCAAATAAGCATTTGCAATGACATTTTTTCAAACATTGTTTTACACTAATATAGCTTCTATGATTAAAAGCCAGTCAGTCCTTCATGTGCTGTTTCTTTTTTGTTATGTATTTTCCAGGCAGCCATACATGGCTGGAATCTTCTTGCTGTTAGCCAGCTTTTTCCAAGTGCCAGGTCAGACACCCAGTAAGTAGTCAAGCAGTCTATGTATGGTGTCCTTGTACATCTCTAGTCCTTCTAAACCCTCCTTCATTGAAAAAAAAAAATTAACCCTTGAAATTAGAATTAGTGGGAAAGAAAGATATGTACTCAGGAGTAGTGAACACCAGTGTCAGTTCAGTGTTTCCTTAGCTCCTGATAGGTACTGTAGCACCCAGTATTGTACATTTTGTGGTTTGCTGTTAGATAGTCAAGCACATTATTGTTTGATGTAGATAAAGAACTATTTAGAAATCATTCTTTATGTTTGTCTGTATTAACTTTGGAGCTTTTTCCCTTGTCTTGCCAGAGTTTCATGTGGATGCAAGCTGTGTGTACAGTGATGAGACTAGCATGTTTCCCTTCGCCTACAGAACTCATGCACATGCCCTGGGTGAGTGCATTGTTTTTTAAACTGTTTAAAATGTGCTTAGAGAGGTGTCTTTCACAAAGCAGTTTTATTGTATATATATATAATAATAATGATGAGGATTTTTATAGCGCCTTTCCAAAAAAAAATTTTTGCTCAGAGCGCTTTACATAAATCATATATAGTCTGGATCATAAACAACCAGGCACCCATATTCGCATATAACAGACATACTTCTATTATAGAAGCTACACATACACAGACTAAATACAGACGCATGTTATGCACGCTCAAGGTCACGATAAGGTCACCGTGAATTCGTTTAGAAAAGATGTATCTTAAGTTTGGACTTAAATGTGGTAAGAGAATCAGGATGATGAAGGCTGAAGGGTAAAAGACGTCTGCAGATATGAGAAATATGCTGTTGAAAAGTCAAACGCTGATCGAGAATGACACCCAAGCTGCAGACAGAGGTGGAGAAAGGAGTAATTGAGCTGTTTAATGACAGAGACCGAGGGAGAAAGAATGGCTTAAGAAATTTCTTTAGACATTCAGTTTTCATTCAGTTGCAGTCTGTTTTGGGGTATCCAGGACTTTAAATCATCTATACATTTCTGTTTCCATGTCAGTAGTCCAGAGAGTTCAGTACGTGGAGCTGACTGATAAAGCTATACAAGAGAAGGTATATAACACAAAAAAGTATTGGACTGAATACAGATCCCTGCAGGACACCATATCTCAGGACAGAAGCATCTGAGTAAACACCGTTCACACATGCAGTCTGGATTCGGTCCATGATATGGGATTGAAATCAGGACCAAGCAACATCATGGATACCAAAAGACTTGTGTAGAAGTATAAAATGATTTACAGTATCAAATGCATTGGACAAGTCTAACAAGGCCAGAAATGACACTTTGTCATCGTCAGCATTGAGGAGTAGATCATTCACAGCTTTTATAAGTGCAGATTCAGCACCATGGCCCTTTCTATAAACCGACTGCGAGGGATTAAGGAGATTTCTTTTCTCCATGTACACAATAAGCTGGAAAAGAATAATCTTTTCCAGAACCTTAGACAGAAAGGACAGGTTTGAAACTGGTCTTGCTTAAGCAGTTATAATCTAAAGATGGTTTCCTTATAAATGGGCGGACAGTAACTGACCTGAACTCTAGAGGAAAGTGCCCAGACATGAGAGAAGCATTAGTGATATAGATTATATGCGGTAACAGGATATCTAGAAAACAAGTACAGATGATGGAATAGGATCAAGCTCATGTTTTGGGGCTGCTCTTCAGACAAATTTCCTGAACAGACTTTTAACTGGCTGAAAACCACATAACATAGGACCATTGTAATCTGCATCTGACACAGATGAAGGTGAAGATAGAACAACATGCGCACATGATTATTCTTGATGCAAGTTTATTGTTTGTTTTATTATATATATGTAATTTGCCTTCCTTTTACCTGCTAATGTACATCTTAACTGCACCTTGCAGCAAACTTGTTCTACTTTTATTTTTAACTTTACTGTAACTAGAGCACCTTCCCATCTTTAAATTGCCCACTGGGACAAATAAAGTTGATTTTTGTCATTATTGTCATTGACAGCAGACTCAAGCTTTTGGAGTATCAATACAATCTTATTGGTGAAGAACTGCACAAATTTGTGTATATACAGATAGATATGTATAGACATCTGTCCATAGGTAGATATCTGCTTTGAGTTACCCACTGGGCTAAGAATCTTCATTTTGAATGCATTAGCAGACTTCAAACAAACTGAAATAATTTGTGCACATTTGGTGGTTTTTTTTTAAAAAACATGTTAATTATGTGTTAAATGTGAGTTGCATTCTGTTTTGATTTCTTAGGAACTGTGATTACTGGCTACCAGTACAATGGAACATTCCAGCTGATTGGTAAAGGAAACCCTCAGTGGCCACAGGTGTGTAGAAGCAATGGTTGATGATAGTAGTATTATACATTAAGCTGAATATTAGAAAGACTATGTTGATTTTTGTTTCATTGTACAGAATCAGCTATGAAACATTATTACACATTACATTTGTCATTAAATTTGTTATGTTAGTGTTACAATTTTTTTGTTTTGTTTTGCGTGGGATATTTTTTCTGCAGCATCAAGATGTTAGTTAAATACCTAGTTGACAGAGCATGTGGTGGGACAGTATTCTGTTAGGTTAAAAAAAATAGTGTGAGCAGTTATATACAATGAACTCTGGTCATTTCTTGTGTAACTGTTTTGCTTGGCTCAGAAACCTGTTGAAGTTTACTGTCATTTTTGCAGCTGTGTCTTTGTTTTGCAGGCGTTCTATCCAGCTAATCCCAGCATAGAAGTCAAGCCAGGGGAAAAGCTGGTAAGTTGATGGATGTCAAGATTTTTTTATAACCAACATTAATGGCAAACTTTTATTTCTGTGCCGGAGCTGTGCACACTGTGTTTTAAAGTATGAGATACACTTGGTTGTAGAACTACAGTGATAAGGCAGGGCTTTCGGTAACAGAGCAGAAGATATAAGTAGAAATGTTATATCACCTTACAAACAAGCTATCTAATGTTTGAATCTACCAGTGTGCTGCATGTTACCCTTGTTAATCTGTAGGTAACTGTGAAATTAAAACTTATAAAAGGTCAACAGCTTTCAGAATAGTGACAGCAAAATTTTGTTTTTGTATTGTTTTTTTTTTTTTTCTTCTTTGTACTGTAAGAGGACATGACTATATTGAGTTAACCCAACTAGCTACCAGAATTCCAATAAACTCTCCTCCAGTTGTTTGCCTGGCTTGTGTGTTAGTGTCAGGGACACACAATGTGAACAATACAAACCAGCAAACAGCGGGTCCCTAACATGTTCTTTCTCACAATAAATCACAAAGATCTGTCCATGGGCTTCACGTTTTCTATTGTCGGGAGTTTTGATTATCTTTAAGGAGAGACCAAAATAAAATTACTCTAAGAACATACCAATAAAAGCTAATGAATAACAAGTTCCGGCATAATGCATCCATTACGTATGTCACCCTTAAAGTCATAAAACCTCTACATACAAAAGTTAATTCTCCATTACACATAAGTTTAGACTTTCAACTTCTACAGTCTCTCAAGTCTCTCAAGTGGGGAACCGCAACTGGTAACACCAATATCTCACACCAGCGTTCCAGTGCAAACAGATTAGTGAAAGATAACACAGTCAAGTGAAGTCTGTATTTGACCTCCCACATATGGGACTGACAAAGGCAATGCTACGACTTCTATACTCCTCTCTGTTCCCGTCTTACTTTATCCCCAAGTGATTCCCGAAATCTTTACCACACAATAAATACAAAATTCAAACGTTTATCTACTCTTTGTTACAACAGAAAAACTGTTTTTTAAATAACGAAATCTCCGACCAGGTGTTAAAATTCCACCTCATTTTTTCACCGACTGTTACAAAGATAGCAAGAAGAATAATAATAAATAGAATTACATATGCAATACCTTGTCTAGGCAAGGAATCGCTTTCATTCCCAGTCTCTTTCACACAATGACAAT
Source organism: Pomacea maculata (assembly GCA_004794325.1). Taxonomy (NCBI): domain Eukaryota; kingdom Metazoa; phylum Mollusca; class Gastropoda; order Architaenioglossa; family Ampullariidae; genus Pomacea; species Pomacea maculata. The sequence continues at coordinate 81,839 of SRHC01000614.1, forward strand.
TCTTTATTAATGAGAGGTAAAATAAGCAAGAAAATGTTTTTTTCCATTTAGCCCTCGCCCTTTACGGGGAAAGAATAAACTAAGTAATTGAAGTAATTAAGTACTATGAGAATAATTAGTAGTAAACAGAAGGTATCAGGGAGAGGGGAAGGTGGATATGTACAAAAGTAATGGTTAAGAAAAACATATATTTACAAGGTTTCCTGGAGTTGGGAGGTATCTCTAGAGGTCTCATATAATTTTCTTGAATGTAGTTAGGTAGATGGCATCAAAAGCAGTTCTGGGAGTTCAATTGCTTAATATGGAGAGGGAGGCCGTTCCATAGCACGCTGGCTGAGTATTTCAGACGCAGAAAATCTTAAAGTCTTTCTACAAGGATGTCCTCAACAACTACAGGGGTTCCAATGAACATTTCATTCCATCATGCGCACTTTCATAAATCATGTTCACTTTCATTCATTCTTACCATACAGCCAAGGGTGACAACCCTTGCTGCCTGAAACAATCAGGGGTGACAACCCATGCCCCTGACAGTCATCTACCTGTTTCTACTGTCTTTTGGATAAGCTAGATAAGAGAAAAGTAGAGGATCCGGGAGGGGGAAAGTGGCTATGCATCATATTTCTTTGTGCTTCCTTTGCCCGTACTATGCGTGTCCCTGTTGTGTCTAGTGCACTTCTTTATTTAGATAATTAGGAGTAGAAGGTGTGTGTATTGAACAACTTTTATTATGTGTTTGCAAAAAGCAATGGTGTTTCCTTCTTTGCTTGGTGTTCCCTTCATGGATGTACAGTTGGTGGCTGTTGGCCTAACACCTCCACCCACCTTGAGTCAGTGTGTGACGCTTGGCCTTCATAGCCATGCAACCAGCACTAGGAGAGAGGGAGGGTTGATGTGCTTGAGTCACATTGGTGATGTCATCAGCACTTTTAGGCTACAGGCCATATCCTGGGAAGTGTAAGTGTAGTAGCAGATTCCTTGAGGAGATGGAAGATCATTCCTTCAGAATTATTTCTCCAATTGAAGGTGTTTTATCATGTGTATAAGGTGTTCTTCAAGACACTGGTGGATCTGTTTGCCTTACACTGGTTACTGACCTTTATGTAGCCAGCTCCGGACCCAGCGGCCTTTGTGGTGGATGCCTTGCCCATACTTTTGGAGGGCCTCAGTATGTATTCCTTCCTGTGACAGCATTACTGTCCAGGGTTCTGGCACAAGTGAAGGGAATCAATGTAATCTCCTTCTGGAGGCATCATTCACTTTGGGTTGCTTGCAGAGCTCTGATCTGGTAGCTCTGTCTCTGACAGTCCACTCTTTGCTGTTAGATTGCTTGAAAATACACATATGAAGAGTGTTATCCTTTGGAGGGCCTCGTCGATGATCTTGGGTTTTTCCAGAATTAAGCAGCCCCCAAGATGTATCACAATATTTTCTCTGGGTAATCTTCCTGTAATCCAACACACTTAATGAGCCTCCGTGAATGGCTTTGATGGCTTTAAACAAACAAACAATAGATAGTTCCGCCTGCGGAAAAGCCTTTTTGGGGTAGAACCTCTGTAGTACTGATACGTAGTCCCACTGTCACTGCATCAAAGACTTGTGGATGATTCACCTACTTTCCTTGTTTGAGGATGTCTGGGCATGTAATTCCTCAGTTCTTCTTTCCTAAATAATTTCTGATCAATTTACTGATATTAGTTCTCCGGCATAATATTCATTTCACTTCTGTGCTAGCTTCAATTATATCTTTTTTTCCACACAGTTTTCATAAATTCATTTACTCCTTGATACTTATTCATTTCCTCACATCTTGTATAGCATGAAGTTTCAAAAGACAAATAGATAAGAAATAGGGAATTTGCAAAGGTTTACCTTTGTTGGGTAAGGAACTACTTTCTTCCCCACTCTTTCCTTCTCAAACTTTACATAAGTCTTTCTGCCGCACTGGCCTATTCGAGAACGGAGTAACTGAGTTCACAGTGAATACGGGCCTCCCTACTGAACACTATTTAGTCACATGGTCTCGCACTCACAACAACATACTACCCATTCCCAGTCAGGGGTGATAACTCCCATCCCTGACAACATCTGGATGTTATCAGGAGTTCAGCTCAGCCGCTAGTAGGAAGTTTTCAGGTAAAGTAGCAGGGCGATTCACTAGAAGGCCCCCATGGTAGCCATTTAAGAAGTTAAGTGCAGGATTTTTGTCAGTTGGCTCTCCTTGCAAGGACTGAAGCCCTCTGTTTTTGTGTTCTCCCTGTTCATTGGTCAGGCCTGACCAATTGAGAGTGGACAGCTGGAATTTAAGTAGCTAGTTGGGATAACTCCATATCATCATGTCATCTGGTAAGTACTTGAAGAGAAGAATTTTACCATCAAATAAATTTTTTACAGTTTTTAATTCAAGCTGATTTCTTCTATGAATCTCATGAAATCTTCCCACTTTTATGGAGATTATTTTCAAGATTTGTTTTTTTTTACAGATTGCCAGATGCACATACAATTCTACAGGCAGAGACCGAGTCACTTATGTTGGGTAAGTGCCAACGGTTTTGGTGAATTATGGGTAATGTGTGGGTTTTTTTTTTTTCTGTATAGACAACCTTTATTTGTTGTATACAAATAGTGGTCCACCAACAGATAACCAAGATACTGCAAGCACTTGTGCAGCACCATTTGCACACTTATACCGACAATCACTGCCACCACAACCACCATTGCATCCATCATCACCACCACCAAAACCTGTTGCCAGCATACCTATCTGACATGTTAACATCCTGTCAACCAAATCGATCTGGTCTGCTCATGTGTGAACCTGCTACATATGCCTCACATCAGATTAGACAAAAATTAGCTACCACTCCTTTTTTTCTTTTTTGGAATACCTTGTCCTTTGCAGTTCATATCTTGAAAGCTTTGAAGGCTGGCTTAAGAATCACCTCTGTCAGGAACACTGTTCTTTTGTTCAAGCACTTTGAGTTCACTGTTTAGGAGGGAAATATGCTACATAAGTGATTTTTATTGTTCAAATAATACCATCAATAAAATCTTCCTCCTCCTTGGGAAAAAGTCCCTTTTTACTGATATGTTTCACTCTGTGTGTAGGTGTGTGTATAAAACAGAGAGAGAGGTTAGATGAATTAGTTTATCAGTAATACATTTTTTTTCTTATTTCACCAGTGGCACTGGAAATGATGAAATGTGCAACTTTTACATCATGTATTACACAAATTCTTCATTGAAAGAACCAGGAGGGGAGTGTTACACCAATCAGCTGCCATTGCTGGCTTCCATGCTTCCTGCAGACTCTGATGTCCCTCTTCCCCCCAACCCCTTGCTTGATGAGGAAGCCCATGGTCACCATCACCATGCTGGGATGACCATGACAACTTCAGCAGAAGGGGGTGCCACTCCTTCATTGTCTGAAACCTCCACAGGTAAAATGATGCTGTGGTTATGAATGTACATGTTAATGAACTTTTGTAACTGCTGAACTCTAGATGCTCTATTCACTGAACTCTATCTAGATCAGGGGTGGGCGAAGTTTTCTTTTTGTGGGACCGTCTCAAAATTCAAAGCTGTGCAGCATAATACCAAAAACCCAGGCCAGGGGACTACACAACAAACTTCGTGATAATGGGATTGACAACAGAGTACATAATGGCGCTCAACTACAGAATTTATTGTGTAAAGTGAAGCGGTTTGAATTCGCTCACAATAAAACTTTAAAACCAACCTTTCCTTTGAAGGAAGCCACCCCCAATTCTCTCTAATGACTCCATCAGACTTGTCAGCCTGTTATTTGTTATCTTTGTACTTTGTCTCAGAATGTTACTAACTGCCAATTTCTAATGCTGCTGTGCTTGATAAATTATATTTCAGCCTAATTAACTGAGGCTGAATAAAAAAAGAAAAATAAGTGCACTTCACATTTTGGCAGATGGGCTTTCCAAATTTTTTAATTTTGGACACATAGTTATACCAAATAGTAATGCCAGTTCAGTTTGGATCTAGACAGTATGGAAGTTTCAGGGGTTTTTTTGCTGGTTTATTATATTTGTTGTACTTTGTTTGGTTCATCATAACTTTTACAGTTTCTTGATCTATGAAAAGTTGGTCGTAGCAGGCAAGTTGAGCAGACTTTGTAATTCTGGTGGTGCCATGATATTTAGTGTTTGATAGTGGAGGAAAGGGATGGGGGTTGTCTGTCTCTGAAGTGTCAAATATCTTCTTCACTCAGAATGAGATCAGTCTGTTTCTGCAGAGCGTGAAATGTCTTCTTAACTGTTATTTAACAACTGCAGGAGGGTGATCAGGATTTTCAGTGACCTCCAGGTCACTCTCACCATCATCATCATCACCACAATTTCTTTATCTTTCTTCACAAATTCTCCTTGACAGCAGTTATCAAAATCAGATAGATCCAGATAAATCACTGATTTTTGTTATGCTTTAAAAGTGTGTGCTTTGCTTGGGACATAATTTCAAAGACTTAAATCAAGACTTAAAGACTAACTCTAACCCTGCCTTTACATCTAGCACCCTTCATAAACAGTATCACCTCCACACCATTTTTTCCGAAAAGAGAAAGGGGAGTTTGAAAAATCTATACGCCTCCTTTAACTGTCAACCTGTTTACCATTGAAGGTATGGTAAATCTATGACCCATTTGCACATCTTGCACTTATGTAAAATAATTTTAAAACACTGTGTACAGCTTATTTATGCATCATAGCAACATTAGGCTGCATATCACATATGGCATGCTTCCACAGTAAGTATTTCTAACTCCAGTTGCTATCTTGCTGACCTGCTGCAGACATCATCTGTACATTAAATAATCTATACTGAAGTCCACAGTAGTTCTTGGTAGCCTAAAGGCACTATCAGAGTTCTGTGGCCTAAAAGGCAATATCAAAGTTTTCTGGAAGCCAGACAGCAATGGTGTCATGTTGTGGGCTGTTGGATATTTATCATAGGACCCATAGTGATCACTGAACTCTTACAGATACCTCATTTTTAAGACATCACTTCCTTTTCCTCTTAGGGACTTTCTTGATATAATATATCATTGTTGCTGTCTTGACATAAAATATAAATAGCTAATCCCCTTGCCCATAATGTCAACCAGGCTGTAATTAGGGTCGGAAGGGTATGCATACATGCACATATATGCATGATTACTCATACATGCATATGGTTTGCTTGAGACACTTTTTCTATACTTTTATTTTTAAAGGCTATTTATTTAGACACAACCTTTGATCAGACCTTGGGTTCTTTCACCAAGTTCATGTAAACATGGTCAGACAACAATTTCTCATTGCTTTTTTAAAATGTATGCATGAGTTCATTTCAGAAATATATATTACAGTGAGGTATTAAGATGCACACCAATACAACAGAAGCTGCACTGGAACCTCATGTGTGGTAAAGGTTTAATAGCAGATGTGGCATGTCTGGAATTATTTCCTCAGTGTTCAGTCTTCCTATCCACTCAGGTAAACAAATAGGCATTCCAAGATCTGCAGGGTCACAAAGTCAGGGTCGACCTCAATATGATTATGGAAGAAAATCCCCAGAGCAAAACCTGTGGCTGCTTATTTCACAAGAAAAGTACCCAGCTGCAGACTATGAGGACTCATCACTAGAAGCCAGGGAGAGTGAGAGACAGGATCTACACTCAGAGAGAACAGGTACTAAGGAGCAGCTGCCAGATGAAGACTTGTTTGAAGAAATGCTGGACAGTCTGGGTCCCATCAAGATGCAGAAACGCTTGGGTAACGAGTATTATGACGATTATGCAGCAAACGATGAGAGGGATGAGAGTGAACTTCCAGAGGAGAACCCAGGACTGAGCAGAAATCGCAACAAGGCTTTTGAGGCTATCAACCAGGAGCTGCATGACTTCCAGCACATCAAGCCCCATGCTAACGTTGAACCCAGCACTCGCTGGCATCATGATCCCAGTTCAAGCTCTCAGAAAAAAGATGGGTCAGTGGTGCTGGGTCAGGCAGACAAAAGTCATCCATGTGAGTGCTACTGTCAGCTGACACCCCGCATTGTTGTACATGTTGTGGCCTGCATGAAGTTGATGACCAGCATTGTCATACATGTTGTGGCCTGTATGAAGTTGATGACCAGCATTGTCATACATGTTGTGGCCTGCATGAAGTTGATGATCAGCATTCTCATACATGTTGTGGCCTGTACCTGTCTGATACAGTCATCATTGATGTTGTGGTCTGCAATTAGTCGATGCAGAGCATTGTCACAGATGTAATGGCATGATTGTTGTAACCTGCAGTTAGCTGATGCACATTGCTCTAGGCACTGTAGCATGTAGTGAGCTGATACACATCATTGTTATAGGCACTGTAGCATGTAGCTAGCTAATATACAGCATTGCTATAGATATTGCACCAGTTTTACAGTATTACACAGTATTATCATACTGTAGCCTGCAATAAATGATTGCATGTGCTGGCATTGTCTGACAGATATCATAATGGGTACACAGCAATACGTCAGTACAGTTCTACTTGAAGTTTTAGCACTGTAATTGTGTGTGTGTGAATATTTCCATATGTAATGTTTTCTTTCTTGATAGGCAGCTTTTTTTATTTGTTAGTTTTCTTCTTTTCTTTTGTTTTTAATGCATGTCTGTTCTCTTCATAGGACTTAATGGTTTGTGTCTGAATGTGTGTGTGAAGGGGATGGGGTAAAGAGTATATGCCATATGGCAGCTTGCATGTGAATAAAAATGTAATGAACATACAGATAGTACATATTACAACCTTACAAAATGACTAGAGCTGCAGTATGGATGTACATGTTGTATACATATTAAGCTATACAGCTGAGCAAGTCTGGCTAGAGTTCAACTGCATCATCAGTGCTATACCTAAGCTTGAGACTTTATAAATTTCCTCTTATTGTCCTTTTAAAAGTGTCTAATCTGAACTGACTTAACAAGAAACTGGACATTCTACAGCTCATTGCATTGATTAATAGAATTTTCCTTAAATCAGATGCAGAATATTGCAGCAACAGTTTTTCTCATCAGTTCAGTCTAAGCACTATTTTGTCATCAGTTCACTCTAAGCACTATTTTGTCATCAGTTCACTCTAAGCACTATTTTCAAATGAATGTTCATTACTCGACAGTGGAGCCACTGTCAGGACCACTTCAGTTTCAATCCGAGTGGCCAGCTGTGTCTGTTCGAGTTGGGCAGGTAGGAGGCCTGGCAACCGACAAACAAGGCAATGTCTACGTCTTCCATCGTGGCACACGTATTTGGAATGCACAGTAAGCAACAGAAGATTACGAGCTAGAGTGAGCATTGATGGCTGCACTGAACTGTTTTATTTGGCATACATTAGTTTGCTGAAAACGAAATAATTTCTGCAATTTTTATGATGTTGAAATTTTTAAGGCAGCATTTTCCAAACCACTTTGGGATGTGAGACAGAACTGTAGCATCTTACTGGCATGGGACACAACTGTGACCAAGAGACAGCCATAAAAGGATGCTACCTGTTACTAATGGTTTCCCTTGTTACCGGAACATAACCTTTTGCTACAAAAATTTTTTTTTCTCAATTTTGGGCCTTAAACATTTCAGAGAAGATTTGTCATGTCAAAAGAAGTGGAAAATTTAACATAGTGACCCATTGTGCTGTGGACACTTGCATGGTTCTCACAGCTTACTACAAGAGTTGTTTGGACAACATGTGCATTACAGGCACAACTGGTAAGTATGCATGAATCAAGTAAATTTTTTTCTGTTTGCAGATCATTTGACTACAAGCACCAGTTCCAGTTTCAAAATGAGCCCATAAAGGAAGACACTGTACTCATATTTAGCAAAGATGGCAAACTGCTGCGCACATTTGGTGCTGGCATGTAAGTGTAAGATTTGTTTTTGGCCTTGTAACCTAATGAAATGCATTCAAGATATAAAGGGGAACTACTCTGCATTACCATGTTAATGTGCAAGCTGTGTGGTTAGCATCTGAAGAAGGATACAGATATACAACTTGCATATTTCATAGAAAATGAGATATTACCAGGCATAAGATTTGGTCACTCTGTTGGGATTTGTTACTTTATTGGAGCAATCGCAATAGCTCTGCACATTTAGAGTTTGATGTCCACTCCTACACTCATACAGTCACACATTTTAAAATCTGAGGGTGAGTGTTAGAAGGTGACTGGCAACAGAGTTGGACAAAAGGTTCATGATGGTAAGGAGGCTGGTGCTGAGAGATTTTTGTGTTTTGCCCAACGCTGAGTTTGGAGCAGCATTTTCCATGAGGGCTTATAGCTTGCACTCTCTGACATTATCCAGTGACTTTTCCCATCTTCTTGCTTTTCTTCTATGTCATGTGGAGTTTCAGTGATTTTTGTCCTAGACATCTTTGTACCAAATATTATATGCCATGTGGCATCACAGTGATTTTGTTGTATATTTGTGTGTGTCAGGTTTTATATGCCACATGGTATGACAGTGGATAACAATGGCAACATCTGGCTGACAGATGTTGCACTTCATCAGGTAGGCTGGTTAAATTGTTGCTTTGTTTAGTTCTTGTTCTTAAAATCAGTTTTCAGGATATTGTGTTCTGACTTCAGTGAAGATATAGTAGGTAAATAGATGTACCATAAATTTTGGTCTATCGAGTGACCTGTACATAAGCCACACCCACTAAATTTTTTTACTTTTTTCACAAATAAGCTAAACTGGTTTATAAGCCACAAATATATACGACTTGAAAGCTGCATTGTAATCATTTTGTCTCATTTTTGGCATGATGAGGGTGTGTGCTTCAGCAGCTGATCTGAATGCTTCAATTGTATGCGGTTTTGATTTAAAAATGTAGACAGTTAATACTTTAAACATGGAGCTCATCGAAAAAGTAATCAAAATCTGAAAAATTTGGAAAAATCCACAAAAAAGCTGTATCTCTGTTTAAGCTGCAGGGCTTAAACCTGGGGGGGGG
>SRHC01000062.1:0-24972 GCA_004794325.1 Pomacea maculata
TCTGATATTATATAAATATAGATAAATTTCTATTTAACTTAATGTTATAGTATAATATTCCTTTTTTTTTCTAATTGAGTGATTAATCTTTTTTGCTGTACAGGAAGCAACAGAAGGTCAGGGTCCAGATGTCATCCTGGAGATGTTGTCTAACGTGAATCTCCAGCGTGACCTTGAAATAATCAAGCAAAAAGGACGCGTAGTGGTCAGTGCTGAAAGTTGGAGTTGTAAAAGGAATTTACAAAACGACAGAGCAATTACACTTTTTCTCATAATTCTACATCTTGCTAACTGAAAACAAGATGTTTTATTTCCCTATGGAGAAATCATCAAAATAAGAATCTCCTTTTTAAAAAAAAATGGCTTTATACTGCCTTTTTCCCAATATGTACACACATGTTTACATTACAGTGAAAAACAATCATTATTGTCATTATTCTCTAATGCATGCATGTTCCAGTATTTGCATAAAAGAGGAGATAAAACTGAATAAGTTTTCACTGGCAGGTGATTGGGTGCCGTGGTACCATTGAAATCAATCCTCGTCTCATGATGGGCAAGGAGAGTCAGATTCTTGGCATGATGTTGCCAGGTGCAACTGAAGTGAGTTTCAGATTTTCTCATAATTTTCACTTCAGTGTTGAGTGGTTTGTCTATTTTGATGATAAGGAAAAGATTTACAGGTTTTCATACATTAAGAGAAAATGAAACAGACCAGATGTTTTCAGGAATACCTGAAAATGGATCTTCCAGATTTGTTGTGACAGCAGAAAGCTGTGTGCATGTGTGTGTGCGCCTGCATAAAATTTCTTCTTTTCTGTCAAAATGCTCAAACCGATGTGAATGTGCCATGGCATAAAAATATTTTTCTTCTTAGCCTGAATGGCAGGAGATGCATGCCTATATAGAGGCAGGCATGGAAATTGGATGGTTGCAGCCTCATGTGGGAAAGGAATATCCACTGGAGCAAGCAGCACAAGCGCAAATTGACGTCATCAACAACTCTGGAACCCTTGGTAAACTGGTGCTAACTTTTTAAAGTTGAGGCTCATGAAGCTTTGTAAATGCCAGCATGACTCCAGGGCTGGTGCAAAAAATTACCATTGTTCCAATCAGGTTGGACCATCAAGATTTCCTTTTTCTGGTTATCTTTGTGCATGATTTAAAAAATCACCATCACATAGTATAGAATACTAAAATCAGCACTCCATTTGTTTCCTATCTGGCTGGATGGAGCTTTTTAAATATTTTTGTAATATTCTAACAGTGGAATAAGACTGCAATTGATGATAATATTTCTAAAGACAAAATTTATGTTACATATAAATCTTGCTTCATTACCCAAGAAAAAGTTTTATCCATTTGAGTAGATTGTGTACTTGGCTGTACCAGATTATGTATGAATACAAAATTGTTTATTTGTTTGTTTTACTGTGTATAATGGGCCTTCATTGTGGGCAACGATTTTTTGTTGGTTTTTTTGTTTTTTGTTTGGTTTTTTTTTTTTTGGGGGGGGGGGATGGGACAGGGTTATGATGGTGATGATGTGTGGTTTGAATGAGAAATTTTAGTTAATTCTGTGCAGCTCTGTGTAGACATTGGGAGCAACAATGCAGTAAGACTTTTTTTAATAATGGACTAGGGGCATTCTTATTAGATGAAAGAATGATTTCCTCAATTATGTTTTGATATTACCAAGTTATATATATGATGGTACTTTATTTCATTTAACATGGATTTTAGTTATGGGTTATTCTGTGATTGATCAGGATTATATGCCTGCATGGGGTCAGGTCTACGTAAACAGATGTTATTGTGCTAGAGTTTCAGCTTTTAATCAGTATGAAAAAAATTATTTAGTTTCTGATAATAGAGTTGTTATTGAAATGCATTACTGGCAGATATGTGATAGTCCTGATGTAAAATTCCTGCAAGCATAATAAGCAGTTTTGTAAACCACAGTATCAAAGGATGACCAGATATTTTTTCAAGTATCTAAATATTTTTTATCTTTGATTCACTTGCTTCATTGCAGCCTCGCTTCACAGTCATGTAGAAGATTTATCTTCCTGAAGAAATCTAGTCGAAACAAATTTAAGTAATGAGACTGATTTGCAAGTGTTTAATGGGTGACATTGTGAGAAATCTAGTGCTAAAGAGTTGTGAGAGAATAATGATTTATAACTGTTTGGATAATAAAATATTGTAAAAGAAATTCTAGTAACTCTCTTTGCCTCCTATTCACCACCCTGCAAGCTTGAAAATGTCAGATTGCTTTGCCTACATCATATCTATAAAACTTTCTTCAGAATTTTATCAGTTGTGCTTAAAGTGTAATGTAGGAGTCTAAACAACCTTAATATCCAGCACAAACAGCAGTAAGCACACCCTGAATTTATTGATCATATATTGGGGTGATCAGTGGTATATGAGCTTATGACCAAGGCCATGAGAATCATAGACTGTCAGACTAGTCTCTATGGGAGTTGCAAACTCAAAATACAATACATGATAAGAATTCTCTGCGACAAATTTATAAAAAGTTCAAAATGGATGATGGCTTACTATAAAATTTAGTTTAATAAAAGCTGCTTAGAAATAAACGCTAAAATACAGTTACCGAACTTCGCCGTTCACTCATCTAGTTTATATATATAGCTTCAGACAAATCATTCATGATTGCCATGGTTACATCCATTTGATGGCCTTTATGTCTCCTGTATGTTGACTGTCGGTCTTTTGTAGTTTCTAATGTACAGCGCATTGAGCACGCCTCCACATCGGGAAATGCGCTCTTCAAATTCAATTATTTTTGTTGTTATTATGTTATATATATTTGATGGCAGAAAGAGAGTCGATAGAAACATTAAGTACAGTACAGCTATTACTGTAGCCCTGCCTGGGTCTCTGAATGAACATCCAACGATAACAATTAATAATACATGCAACAACAAAAGTTCCCAAAGTTGCTGGGTGTGTTTAAATCTTCAACGGAAATGAAATCCTGATTAAAACATCTTCAAACAACATCTGAGATAGCGCAATCTTTGTTTGTTTGGGCTTTTTTTTTCTCCTTAAAAGCTCGCACAATTGCTGAAGACAGTTACCTGAGAAAGACGGGAGAGAGGAGAATAAAATCAATGCAAACTAGTAGTGTGGTAAATACGTTAAGAAGGTCGGCCACCAGTGCAAGGTCTTCTGTTCAAATCTCGTTTGGCGACACACATCCGGATACTCCGAATTCCTCGCGCCCGCCTCCCCTACAAAGGTAACAATTACCACAAAGACACTTTTCTTGTGAAACAAACCAAGTAACAGTAGGTAATACTTCAAGCATTACCTGGTTGTTGTTTTTGTATGTTTACGACAATCCACAATCCACGCCGATAACGCGTCTTTGGTGCAGAATTAATCACGTTTCTGCTGAATGGGTGGAAGAGGGACGAACACTTTCGCCTTCAGGGGGCGCCTGAGTTCCTTCTGAGGTAGGAGGTAGATCTGCGGCAGTTTGGCGAACGCCGCTGTTCCCCTTTTGTCCTTCTTGAACCTTGAACGTTCACCCGGCTTGCCCTTTGGCCTCTTCTTGACCTCCAACGTTTGACCCCTTTCCACCTCGCAGTGGTCATCGTTGTCGTGACATTTGTTCCCGTCCTTGACCTTTATATCCACCTTCAGCTCGATCGTCGGTCCATCGTCAGTTTCTATCACCGTCGGGTCAGTGGCTGTTGCATCCGACTGTTCTGCAGCGGCAGGGGAGTTCAAGGACGTGGCGGTGGGGCTCCTCCAGCGAACGACCTTGCGCTCACGTCCTTGACCTAACCCCAACGACTCGATCTTCTGCTGGCAAGCAATGGGCCTCCGCAATCGCTCCACCAGCTCGCGGACTTTCTCTGCCGTGAACCGGTCGAAAGCCGGAGCCCGCGGGAGGCCCACCTGGTAAGCCGGGTAGTAGTCGTAGAACCTGGGTGGATACCGCTCCTCCAGCGTCACGGGAACGAACTGGGATGTTCTTCCATGCTGCCTGGGTGCAGGGATAAACGCCGGTCTCGGGCGGACAGAGTAGATGTGCCGAATATTCCAGTTGGTCAGCCTGTTGAACGAGATTCCCAGGTCCGCCATGTCTTTTTGGCACCCAGGTGATTGAATAAAGTTCGAACTTGCCAAAACTTTCTGCTTGATTAATGGTTAGTTTAACAAGTGCCAGCAGCATTCGTTAGTCCCAGGTAGGTCTGCACGTAACACAGCAAGTCATCATGGACAACACAGTCTGTGTTGAGGGCCGGGAAGGGAGGTAGAGGAGTGAACAAACAAGACATCTGACTCACTTGTGTGATATGTAAGAGGCCTCAAACTTGGATAGCGAATTAGTTTTTTGTCTCAACTTGCGCACACTGAGTCAAGGTCTGTGAACACAGTCTGTTCTCCCTGTGTTGTAGTCAGGTGTGGTTGTTACCCGGACACAGTCAGGCTGTCCACGATCTTTTCATAACAAAATCCTGTCGGCGCCAGGAAGACAAGGTTATGGTCGATACGTGGTTACTTCACGGTGTCCAGTTTCCTGAACCAGGAATTTTGCATCGATCTTCCTCGGCATCCATCGAGGGGTGGGATGTCGGCATTGTCAGTGCCTAGCGAGTGTGCCGGCCGGCTGATGCGTTGCAGATGCGATGATCGAGAAATCGCCAAACGGTCCGCCGATCTGTGACGTCATTTTCATGCTCTGTCGTCGTCGTCGTCGTCGTCGTCCCCTCAACGGCTATGAGGACGCTGATGTCATCTTGGAGTTGACTGTCTTTTGTGCCCACATATTTCTGCGATGTACTGGAAACGCTCGTCAAAAATAATTAAATAATAACTGTTGAGCAAGTGGACGACTTGACTTGTCATTCGAAGCTCAGGGTTGTTTCTCCTGAATAAATATGTAAATGTATTGAAAGTCAAACCATCGAAAGAAAATGAGCGAACGTTAGTGTGGCTTTCTTGTGTCTGTCGTCCTTTTAATCCCGCCCTTCGAGACGGACACTTCAAGTGAACGACGGCCTTGCGCGCGCAAAGCTGGCCGGGTGCCGTGCCGATTATATCTCCCCCGGGTGGGTCCTACGTCAACTTCTCAACTTTTTAATCACCTGTGGGGTTATCAAGAACCTGACGTGCCTTTCGCAGTATGCACAGTGACCAAAAAAAAAAAAAAAAATGCACCGAGAGACCAAAATAAATAAATAGTGCTGTTGAGTGAGCTAACAATACACTTCGGTTTGTTACAAATATATTAGTTGAGAATACTCCTTGCCTTGAACCAAGGTAAGCAGGTCTGTCTGTTTCATAGGGCTTTTGTCACATCTGTATACCTCGTAAATTTCTCTGCTATACAAAATATATACTCAAAATAAACATAACATAGACTAAAGCATAACAAATATGCAGGGGCACCATAGCACAGCATCAAGACCTCGTGGCCAGGTGGAAACGATTTTCAACACTTTGTGTGAAGTTGTGTTTTAATTGAATGGCTGTCAATTCTTTGCCTCAAAGAAACATTCATGAATACGATAGCAGTCTTAGAAAGTTCATGGAGCAAAATTAAAGACAATCTCGTGAAGAGAGATGGCAGAAAACAAGAATAGACTACAAGAACATATTTTACAGTATAGAGAAGATCTTTAACAAGTACAAATAAACTTCTGCAAGTGAAGAAATGACAACTGTATGTCTCGTTTCGATATCTATGTATATATTGCTTTGGGAACAGGAATATTTTTTTGTGTATTTTTATTCTGGTTTCTTATTCATGAAGGAAATAAAGACATACTATAAAGTCATAGACTTCATATTAAGAAAACAAACTTTCTCACAACAACGAATCCTTGACTGTCCATTGCAGTTAGCATAGCCAATCCCTCTAAAAGAAAGTATTTCAATGGTGTGTTCAATATAAGTGTCAATCAGTCCGTTCGACAATCGTAAAGCGTGAAGTTGACATCAATAATCACCTTGTTATTAGGCGACGAGCAAAGTCAGCACGCATGCACAAAGACTTGGAAAACATTTTTTAGAGTAGTGAACCCTGAAAAGGTTTTGCTATTCATAAATCAGTATGTTGAGAAGGAAACTCAGCGGTGATTAAGCCCACCTGAAAGTCGGCGAGACCGTTAATCACACCCACATTGAGCAAAGACCCGACAGGTAGCGTGGGCTGATAACTGCACTATTTGAACTACCCCGGCAGACACCCGTCTACAGATTATTGTGTAAACACACAGGACAACACGGGGACTACGATTAGATTATCTTTTTCAGTGTTTACAGCCGACGAAGGGGGGCGGGCAGCACCGAACAGATCGAAGTAAATGAAGTGCTTTCACTGCTCAAAATCTTCACCTTTGCCCTTTACCATTCGGAAAGTTTGACCTGGAAAAATTTAACTTTTTTCCGCAGGCGTTATCAAATTTCGTGGTGACGAAGGTATGGAGGACTAAAAGGAGCTGATAGAGGGAAAAGAAACAGCCTGTGACTAGGGTAGCGCATGTGGAGGCTTAAACTTTGCCAGGAGCTGTCAACATAACAAGCAGGTGACCTTCCAGCTGCTCAACTGAATCTTAGCAAGCGACAACGGTGCTTTTTTGCGGACAAAGTAAGTACTATAATGCTTTCGAAAAATAATAAAGAAGGTTAGAAAGCATTTTTTTCATCTTTTTTCTTCTAAGAACTTTACTTTTTTAAATAAAAATTGCTGTTATCGTTCACTTTCAGTTTTGTATGTGAAGCCTCCATTGTTCCGTCCAAAGCTGTTTATTATAAAGTCGCTCAAAAGCTTGATTATTTCGCAAAAATTGTTTTTTTTTTAAACTTATGCACGACCAAAGTTACTGAATGACCCAGAGGATAAGACCAGAGCAATATCAGTTCGTTTATTTCCGCACGTTGTTTTCACAAATATAAAGTATACATAAAACTCTCAATTGGTACACAAATGTCGCACCCCGGCAACTGGTAAGAGGAGTTAACAATTACAAGAGAAATGTTTGAAGGGATCTGCGAGACGAAGTCGAATCAGCTTGAATGTGGGAGTCTCCTGGTTTTGGTAGGGCCTACGGGGACGCAGTGGACAGACCCCTGACAGAAACGTGGGTAGTGGGGGTCCAAGGACAGTAACCTACCTATAGGTACCTGTCCATGGTGGGATCGAATCTCGCCACCACCACACGTCATCGGGCGTGGCACCTGTTACACAGAACTAGACTAGAGATATGTGAAATAGCGATGACAATGACAATGAACAACTTTATTGATATTGATGATTGATATCGTGATATTCCTTATGCCAGCGTTGAATAAAATCTGAAAAAGAAAAATACGAACGAGGAAAAAATTTTTCCTTTAATCAAAGATGTATTTATTACGTATTCTAATATAATATTTTGTGCATCCTCTGTCTTGTCCAGGGGCAGGTCCATTAACATTTTTCCTCCCTCTTACTCTTTCATACTTCTACTGACCCAGGTCATATCAGCTTTTCAATGAGGTTTATTTCTTTTAAATCTTTTAAAAACTACCTTAAATCATCGAGGACATTATGCCGTTCATACTGTTTGTTAAGGCTCTAGACGCATGCAGGTTTCTTTTATTTTGTTTTAATAACTGGGTAAAGTTCAGAACAAGATATTGTTTCTCGGAATTTAGTCCCCATTCGACCCTTCTTGAGATACATATTTAATTGCTTTAAACAATATCATGCTGAAAGAGAGCAAAGTCTTGACTTTGTACATAGTGAACTGTCCACTGGCTGTAAAATTCGCAACATAAACATGATGTAGTAGTAACAAGATTGACTTACATAGCTCCATATCTCGGCCCTATGGGCAACTCATGGCGCTTTTTTAAAGTCTCTTTGTACAATGATGACGTCAGTGTTTGAAACCTCTTTCTGCTCATGGGGATGTTTCAGACATGTATCGAGAACGGAAGTAGAATAATTAGCCCAACTTAGGGAAAGTATCTTTCATACCCAATCATCAGAAAAAAACATTAAGTGATTATTATCAAAGTGATATGGTACTGAGTTAAAGCAAACTCCAGATGTATAGAAGAATGGTCTCCAGCGTAAGTTGTGTCTTCACATAGATGGCCTTCAGCGTGTCGTATCACGATCTGCTCGACAAAAATATCCGCCACATCTACAGCAGCCTTCCCTCCAACATCCGGTTCCGGTCTGAGCCCATCCCAGGGGTGACTTTGAACCCTCATCATGGCTGCCTGTCTCTTCACAGCCGTCAGAACCTTCAGCAGAGTCGAGTCCCGGCGCTCCTACGTCGTCGCCTCTGGGCCTACAGTCATGACTACGGGGTCACCCTCCCCCGAGCACCTGCCTTTAGGCTCATGTCTACTGATGAGGTCAAGGCTATCGTTGATAGGTCAGTTTGAACTAAAAACGCAAGGGAGAGAGAGAAAGAAAAACTCGGATGATATATAAGATGCAACCTAAACCAGAAATTTGTCATTGGTGTCAGGATATTTAAGTTTTTATTTTTGTCTGGAAAGTCAATTTACCCCCAAAAAGAACAAAAAACAAAACAAAAACAAAAGAAAGGCAAGAACAAACATTTTTTTAAAAGTAAAAAAATATAAAGAAACAAATAATAACAGAATGTTATGAACAAAAGAAAAATAAAGAGCGTAACAAATAAAGAGTGTAAAGAAAAAATACACACAATTATTTTAAAAATGTAACAAACAAGAAAACAGTAATAGAAAAAGAAGAAAAAAATAATAAAAGAATGTAACGAGCAAAGAAAATGAAAGACGCAAAAAGTAGAAAATTGTTGGTATTATTTCCATTTTTACAATATTTAAACGCATTTGACGCACTGTAGTGGAATCGCATATGTAATTGCAATGAAATATAAGCATTTTATATGTGTAAGCCTGTGTGAAGTATGTGTGTGTCTGGGGGAATGGTCAGTTAACGTCTTGGTATACGAAACCGTCCTACGGGGACGAGAGTACAGTCGTAATAATGGATGTTAATGCCAGAGGTAATTTACTTATACTTTAAGGCAATTTACTTATACTTGAGAGCGATGTCCCTTCGCTTGCTGGCTCGAATGGACTGCTCCCCGGTTGTTGTTGCTTTTTTTTCCTTGGATTTATGTTGACTTTAGTGTCTCTTACTGCCCGTTTTGTTTGGATTTTTTTGTTTGTTTTTTGTTTGTTTGTTTGTTGTTGTTTGTTTTTGTTGTTGTTTTTTTTTTGTCTTGGTATGCCATATATACCTCTTTCTTGATCGTTCTATGCCTATGCCAAATCGTCTCACCTGTACACCAATAATTTCCCATGCAGTCTATTGCCAGGGTCTTCTTATATTTATTAGGCTATTTTTTCCACCGCTTGATCAATTACTTCTCTCCATTTCTCTGCAATTAAATCTTTTTATTTCTGATCTCCCAGTCATGCACTCTTCACATTTTCTTGTTCTTCCTAGCTACATTTTTCCGCCACGTGTTCAGGTTTTGAATCTGTGCGTGTGGCGGATGTCGTCGAGTGCG
Organism: Pomacea maculata; assembly: GCA_004794325.1. Classification (NCBI taxonomy): domain Eukaryota; kingdom Metazoa; phylum Mollusca; class Gastropoda; order Architaenioglossa; family Ampullariidae; genus Pomacea; species Pomacea maculata. Next base: position 9,543 of record SRHC01000062.1, read on the forward strand.
CTCCCGAAAAGAAATTTATTGCTACTGCCTTTTGTTCCTTGGATTTCTCGACTACTGGATAACTCGAACTTTCTCTTTCCCAGGATCGACGCCCTTGTCCTGTTACCTGACTGCTGACGACTTGCCAAAGAAAAGTTTATTAAAGGACTCGGCCCTGATGTTATGATTTATGTTTATTACCAGGGTCAGCAAGCCGACGAACAGCCAGCAACGCCCCCTGTGCGTGTGTCGTCGCGAGATGCTGCGGCAGCACTGGGAGAGGTGTCCGTCCTGCCACGCAGCCAGCCACGGACGCCGCTGCAGCAGCAAGCAGGAGATGTCGGACCTGACGACCCGAGTGTCGCGCCCCACACACTCCGCGCGCGTGCGCTATGAACTCAGGGAAGGTCACACCGCTGACCCTGTCCAAGTCGTGCTCGCCCGCTCCACTTCCTGTCGAGAGGCTGCTGGTGCCGACAACTGGTAGCTCGCCGAAGAAAACTGTTGTTTTAGAGTTTTTTAATCATTAAAAAAAGGACAGTTTTTTTTTTGTAATTTATATTGTCATTAAAAGATTCTGCATAGCATTTTTCGGTAAAGATCATCGTTTTATATCTCAGATGTACACTACATTGCATCATCACGACAATCATCAATCGTTATCATCATGGCGGTCGTTGTCGAACGATTAATCACCTTCATTTAGAAATATGACCGTGATATGCAGCTATATGCAGGCTATTTCCGACCCTCGTTTGAGAGCGCGCGCACACACACATACGCACAGAATTTCAGTTCCATGCATGCACGAAAGTTCTGCCGAATCGCATCGTCTTAGATGAGTATCGTGCGTGTAATGCAAGGATATGGATATGAACACAGTACATGACATGTGACTCGTGCAGTCCATTGCTACATAAACGGTTGATTTGAAAGACAACTTTCCTACAGTGATTTCACACCACGAAGGTGCAAGAAGACTTAGGAGGCGGAATGGTAGGGTTACTGAACATGTGCTGCATGCAGAACAGAATACTATTCCAATACTATGGCAGACAAGTGTTCACCGCTGCAAAGTCGATCCCACTCACCTCTCACCCCCTTTCTGTTCAAAGCCAAACCGCAAAGCACCTTTAACTCGCGCCAAAAGGCGTGAACAAGAACCGACAACCCCCGCTGATTATTGCGAGTAAGGAATTGAACTTTGTGTAATCAGTATTAACCTGTCTGTCTGTGATTTCTAGTCGTTCGAAGAGCGTGTGGCTCTGTTCCTAAACAATGATTTATGACATACCCCCTTCCTTCACCGCCTCCATCCGCCACCGATAAGGTGCTGCCTGGCATTGGGTTCAACATGTGCTGACGATGCAGTTCACCTGTACTGTCAGGCCTCAGCAGTCACGTGATCACCTGGCTAGGGGTACAGTATGTAGCTTCCGTGTAAAATGTCGGCTAAAAAAATAATTGCGAGAAGCAAAATTTTTATTGGTTCCTCTGTTAATTATTTGTCTTATTTGGTTAGAATAATAAAACTGCTGGGACGAAAAAGAAAGTGTCATACTGTCATGTAGCTATGACTGTAGTTTCTTGTCAGCAAGTATATTCAACAGGCTTTAAATCTCATTTATGAACGTTTACAAGCTCTGCTCATTGTCTCAAAAATACACACACACTGATTACTGTCTCAAAACACACACAAACACACACACACTGATCACTGTCTCAAAACCCAAATACAAAGAGAGACACACCTGCAAAGAAACAACATGCACCTCGTTTTAAGATTCTTAAACCATTTTTTGAAGCTTGGTACATTTGTGTCCTGTTTGGATTCGACCCAACTTGAAGAAGGAAGATATTATATTGCAAAGGCATGACTGGTACGAGGAACTAAGATATTATCAGTAGGTTAAAAAAAGAGAGAGGGGGGGGGTTGTCTTGAAGGCGACACTTTTTTCTGTAGTTACTGCCCGCACCACCTGGCATGTCTCGTCTGCTTGTCGCTCCAGGTTGTCGCCAGTTTGTGAGCACTGTGGCTGCTTGAACACCTGCAGATGGCGAGTATATCATTTTGTAATCTCTCCTCTCTTCTGTCCACTGTTCACCGGTATGACTTCATTACAAGTTATTCTCTAAGGAGTCAGTTACTTTTCGTTTCGCATTTTTCCTCCCTGGCCATTGAAAAGTTACACTATAACAGGCACCGGGTTCATCGTACATCACTTGTATAAAAGAATTACTCTGATTAAATGATTGCTTAAGTCCTGACATTGAAAATTCCTGTGAGTTTCACTGAGTGGAGGAGCCCAGTGATCATGTTTAATGTTGAGAAAACTAAATTCGAACATTCATGCAACAAAAATAGTGTGGTTGATCCTGATCTTATGTCTGGGTGACATATCTGGACAGATCTTAGCTGTGTAATGTACATTCTTTGGCAGGTCTCACCTTTATGAAGTAACATGCTCAGGTAGGTCTCATCTGCATGATTTACATGCTCAAGAAAAAGTACCCAGCCCTCAGACCTCTGTACACCTGTTTCTATACTCAAATAATAGTATCGTCATTGTCATTCACGGTCTGTTAGGTAGTGCAAGCAATCGTCACCTGTACATGTCTGTTACATGTCTTACTTAGTCCAGCATTCACACAGCTGACATAAAAGACTGCTGTAGGTAAAGACTTCGCTCTAAGCTTTGCCGGGCGTCAGGTGAAAGGAAATAGAAGACGAAGAAAATCCTACTTGACATTATGGCAAGTTAGGACGACTACTGGAAGCCTTACACACAAAGAAAATTAAAATACCGTGACCTCCATTCTACCGTTTATTTCTGTGCCCATTCCATGTTCTCGAAAGAAAGAGAGTTGCTGTGCCCTCTTGGTTTTCTTATCGTAAGTGACAGCCACGATTGCTGTAGAAGCAATGAAAAGTTAAGTGGCTCGTCGTTTCTAGAGCATGGCATACATGTGACAGATTCCAAACCCCGCCTCCGCTGTTTTCGTCGTTGTATACCTTCCCAGGTACAGACTGCTGCTGGGTGAACAAGTAGAGGAATATTTCTAGTCGCAGGACAGGATAAGCCTCCAACTGCCGACTTTCTATTTCACAGTCGAGCACATAATTGTTGTTATTATTATTGTTGTTGGTAGTGGTATTGGTGGTGGTCTTTACTGGAGGATAAAATAGAATCTCACTTTCGTCAAACCAATGCCCCCCACCCAATAAACAAATGAAAGAAAGAAAAATTGGGAGGTAACAAGGGGGATAAATCAAACTCTCTATTCGTCTTTGGATGTAACAGTCCCCGTTGTTTAACGTGACAGTTACTCTGATAAGGACGTCGTGTCATGCACGTTTCAAGTTTCCTCCCCTAGCGACGTAGCCACGGACCTACGGGGTGGCGGCGCCATTTAACCTCTCGTGACGATAAAGCCGGCTTCACATGCTGAAACTCAGGGTGGTTATGAACTAGTGTGACTGCACGTCCGTCGCATAACCTTGCCTTAACTTCAGTCGAACTGGACTATGTATTTGTACAGAACAAGCTTTATTCTTCAAAATCTACCTCCCCAACACCTGGTCCCCGCGAGGAGAGTTATATGTGGGATAAAAAGCTTTCGACAAAGACTGAAACGGTCGTGTTGTTAGACTATGTCGTACAGTGTGAAGCAGGCTATTGTAAGGAACAACATTTACAACGCTGTAGCTGCTGTAGTCGCCAAGTCACAGCCATTCTTACCTCAGCAATAGACACCAGGGTAACCTTTATGCCTTGGGTAAACAAACATTCACACGAGACATCTCCACTCCTACCGATACACCGACTACTCACATTTTTATGACCGCATCTAATTGTAGTATGCTATGTCTGAGGAAGTTCTACGGGAAATCTTTTAGAAACTAACAGGAATATGAATGGGCAAAGATGAAATGGAAGCGAAATAGCAGAATTTATTAACCGTTGTACGGATCGAGAGAAAATGAAAAATGAAAGAAACGAAAGTTAACCCTGCTTTTCCTTTTTTTCCAGAATAAATCGCGGAAGATGGCCGTCAGCCGGTAGATGATGGTCTGGTTCTTGTGTCACGATATCCCTTGTCCCGGTGTCAAACCTGACAGTTGTTAGATCGCGAGCAGACGATAAGTATCGCACCTTCAAACGTCACCATACGTGAAACTGGTGCCGCCCTCCCCTGCCTTCTACTACAACTCTTCTCAACTTTTACACCATCCTTCCAGACTATTCGCTGGACAGCAAAAATGGCGTTCAATCTCACCTACCACAACATTCTGAACAACAACATACGGCATGTCTATTACGGCAAGCCTCTTAATCTACACTACCGACAGTCCAGCGAGTATCCCAACATGGATCAGCTTCGCAAACGGCGCGAGGATCAGCTGCTGAAGAACTACGTCCTGCGCATGTCGGAGTACTGGTCGGACTACCATTGCCTCATCCCACGCGCTTCCGCTTTCCGGGTCCTGTCGCGCCACCTGGTAGACGACATCGTCAAGCGCTTGTATGAGCCGCCGCCCACTAACACCTCCAGAAGCATCGAGGCGAGGAAGAGCCGAGAGAAGGGGTCAGAGGTCAAAAGGAAGACCCTGTCGAGGGAGCAGAGGGACGAGGTCTTCAAGCGGGTATTGAGACCTACGGCCATCAGCACGATACGAGAGCATCCGCCACAACGTCTGGTGGCAATGGGGCTGAACTTGGAGTATGTGAAGGATGACACCGACATCTGATGACAAGGGAAGCATTGACTGCTGACCTCTCAGTCAGTGATGTCAAAATAGTTGCCTTATCCCCCTCCACCTGCTTAATTGTGAGATCGTTCAGTGGCCAGCAGTTTCCCTCTGTCAATTAACTGATGTGTTTTAATATATATTAATGCTGTTTTTATGTTCTAGCTTTGTTGCTTGCATTTTAATTCATCTTTAAGAAGTTTTGGGGTAGGACTGTAATGGAATCTTCTGCATATGGCATTCAAGTGATGAATGGAAATTTTAGACACCGATGCACGATCTGAAGTCATTCGTATATATCTCCACTGTATGAAATAAGGTGCTCAGGCAGATCTCATCTGTGTGATTAACATCACTATAGAAATCTGTATACATCAATATAGACCTCCGATCAGTGAACTAAACGAACTTGTAAATGGTGTTTTCTCAAAATCACAATCTTACAGTGTGTGTACGTGTTGCCTGTGATTGCAAGCTCTTTGATACTTAATGTGCTGAGCTGGCACAGACTTCAGTTCACATAACATTCTGTTTGTATGCATTTTTTTACACATGTAATGAGAAAATGAGCCACAAACTCAAAGAAAATTTGGTATATTTCTCTTCAAATTTAAATTACATTAAACTCCTGCATCCTTGTTGCCCTTCTGTCGATTGCTGCTTCCAATAATTCCACCAACCCCAAACTCCCTGCTATAATCTTAATAGAAGACATGTCAGCTTAAAAAAGCATGGATGCTTCAAACAGGCACACATCATCTTCATCACCAACGACTACACTTCAGAATAAGTATTTATTGAAAAATACATTTTTGGAAGTTAATAAACAGTGTCTATGAAGCTCAAACAGTGTCTAACATCATCATCACCATGAAAAAGGAATGTATCTAAGTGGAAACATATGTACATCGAAGGTGTAAAGTCCAACAGTTCAGAATGTTGTATGCAAAGCATTCAAATGTAAATACATATAGTATTAAAACAACGTTTGTTAAGTTGTTGTGAACATCTGCTACTTAAAGATCCAGATTGCTGACCATGTTTTGTGAGCAAAAATTTGGTGTTTCCAATTGCAAGTTAAATAACTTTCAACACACTGAAGTATTCCAAAATGATAAAATTATGAATGACACAAATGTATGTTTTTACTGCAGCAAATATCTTCCTCCACACAACCATGTTTAAGATTTAACCCTCTGTTTGAAGAGAAAATTCACTAACATGCATGCTCAAATATACAAAAAATGTCTAAATTTCACTCAAAAGTCTTCTAATTAAAGTGCACTTATATTTGAACACATTAACTTTTTCAAGGCATGGAAATGTCCAAAAGCAAACTGTTAATGCTTATATGGATGTTTGTACAAGCAGTATGGGTGAGGTGTACATGCACTGACTCTCTTCTGGGTCAGGCTTAAAACACTGATTTCCCTGTCAAAAAAGAAAAAAAAAACCCCAAGCCTAGTTCCTGTGAATTGCTATTGTTGAATAGCACACAAAATCATGGATTTCGCTTGTAATAAAAACTTTCAGTTGGTAATACTGGATCAGCTGACAAATTATTTGAATGCACCAAAACATCTAAATGTCATAGACTTTTGGTTGAATAAATGGAAAACTAGATCACATTTGTCAGACTGCTAATACTTTGCATACCTGACAAAACATCTAGCTACAAAAGCTATAAGCCTTTTCTTATGCATCTAGATAATATTTAAGCTAAAAATATCTACATCCAAATGAGATACATGTCTACAGCAGCAAAACCCTACACTGCATTTAAACAACAAAGAGTGATTTTCATACAGCAGCTGAGCTACACTAATAAGTATGTGAACTATGGGGATGGGTGAATAGGAGTCAGGAAGAATGGCTGGAATATTGTACATCGGTAACAGTATCTTACTCTAATTTATTTATTAGCATTAACAACATGAACCAAAGAGTACACTGAACAATTTAATATCTGTTATGAACCTCAAATGCTCATTACAGAGTGATGACGTGAAACAAAGTTTCTGAAAAAATGTTGAAGATGTAATGGTGTCTGTTGAAAAAAAAAGACAGGGGAAATGAAATATGTTTAATGCTGCAAGATGAACATAAATTTCTGGTTATCGTTTTTCTGCACAAGCTATGGTATTGCTAGAAATAACAATCAATCAGCAACAAAGGCATCCAGTGCATTCAATATTCAATACAAGACCAGCATTCTCTTTTTCTTTAATCTTAGGCATAATTTCAACAGAGTTTTGAAACTGTGGCAGCAACAGCTATACAGCTTTAACAACTTAAGAGCACCATTATACTCAAGTAAAGCAGTTTAAAATAATTTATGCCACTTAACTATTATCTTTACAAATTTGTTCTTATAAGGAATAAGAGATTAAAATGTATTTCAATAGCTTCATGTGCAGTGTGCTGATGCCAAACTTTCTGCACATAAGGGAAGAGAATATGGTAAACTAGAAATAGTTGTAAAGGAAGCTACAGCAAGACTATATTTAATATAAGGCCTTTGTTTTTATTTTTTTAAGAAGCTTGTGCACTAAAGATGGGGGACTATATTATGACAGTAAGTTGTAATACTACTGACAACAGACATGGTCACTAAAACAAGGAGAGACACCCAGATATTCAGTGTAATTTAATGCAGCCAAAAATATTTTCAAAAGGACCTTCCAAGTGGCCAATATGGCTACAAAGTATTAATTTTCATTGAATCACATTTGAGTACAATGTTATCAGGGTGTCATCTACCTACTAGCTTAAATTTCAAACAGCAACAACAGCATCAGATGTGAACTCCTGAGCAGTAGTGAAGGGGGAAACAAGTTGGATGCAATTGCATAATGTGTGGGCATTGATAGGCACATTTACGACATTGATGAGTGTCCGAATTTTGTTCCAAAGATTCTGGACTGAAGTATGGCAAAAATGTGTGATGTACAATGCACCCTAGCTTACTTTAATGAGACTGACAATGGACACAACAGGATACAAATTCAAAAGGGTCAATAAGGCTTATAAGCTATTATCATGGAAGAACCAGTTTTTAAGGGCATTTACATTGTTCCATTCTAATAGCCTGAAATAAAAATGTGCAAAAAGATGGGCAAATTACAAATGAAGAAGAAAAGAAAATCTCATCAGGCCTCTGAATGGAAAACAAACAGTACAATGTTTGGAAACACAATATGGCGTTTTATCATCTGTTGTTGACAAATTATCACAAATGGGGAAACACATCGAAATCAAAAGCTCCTTTTCGGTTAAAACATGATTAATGCAACAAAATTTAAGATTTATTACACCATGTGTTTTAACTACAAAATTCAAAAAACAAGAAATGTGGTTGAAAATATTACAACTACTCTCTTGTGTAAAAGGTCTTATGCTTCTGACAACTGGAGACATAAAACATATTTACTGTTTAAGGGTCATTACTTTCCCCTACAATCCTTCAGCCTTTGCGATATTCCATATCAAATGTACAAAGCAACATCTTTCAACAAACTGAAAAGCAAAGGAAAAAGAAAGAAAACAAATCCAATAAAGCTTGCTCTGACAACTTGTAATACAAGCAACTAGTATAGCAAGCTCTTTTGCTACATAAGCAGAGGCATATATGAAAAATGAAATTTTTTTCTCTCTGCATCTCTTGCTCTTTCTTCTTTTTTCCCCCAGTGTCAAAGTTGTGCCAAAACAGTAACCAACGATGGATTCTGACCACCAAAAGAAATACCCACATTCAAAATACTACAAGCAGAAAAAATTGCCTCCTACAAAAAAAAACCAAAACAATCAAGAACATAAGCCAGACATTTTAGTCTCAACTTCAACAACTGAAGACTTAAAAAGCAGTCAGGAACCTAAGAAAGGTGTTTCAGCTTCATATCAGACACCTAAAAAGCAGTCAGGAGGGGGAAGGGATTGATGTTTTATGCTGAGATAGCAACTAAGGCTATATCACGGCAAGGCAGCCAGGCCTGTAAACACATGCCACATATAGAGAAAGAACAGCGTGCCCCAGACAAGAGCTGATCCCAGGACTGCCAACCTTCACTGTATTGGTGATAGGCACAGCTTCACATCAGACACCTAAAGACCTGAAGAGTAGTCAGGAATGTCACCCATGATTCACTGGATTTTACCAGAGATACGAAGAAGACCTAAGGGGGACATGTCCACAAGCTTCAGTTTACCAGCCAGTTTAACCCACAAGTCTGGATTTCCACCACCCAGGAAGTACATAACAGAGGGGGACCTATCATTAACAGGGAAACAGATCAAAACACATTCAATCTTCCATGGATCTCCCAGAAGTACATAACAAAGCTACCTCTGCTCGTGGCCCAAATGATGTTGTATGACTATTTGGAGGAAAGAAGTCATCATCAAACAAACAGCCATGATTTATTGCAGACAACCTATTCGTAGAAACTTGCCCTGCTCAAGTGATATCTTTGCACAACAGTGTCATTTCTATACTGTGTATCTTGTTTCAAGAAGGTTCTCTGCATGTGACACCTGTGCACAGGCCTGGGTATTAGGTTTTTTTCATGGCACTTGATTTTTTTTTTTTTGTATACACCTCTTACCCCATAGTTAATTAATTAACTTCTTTCATTCTTCCTTTCCCCCCAGAAAATCATGATTCTGAAGTTTCACAAAATTGTAAAAGGTCTTAATATTTGCAATGGAGACGAAAAAAATTTATAAACAAGCCTTTTTGGTTATGAGTTGGTATCAAAAATAAGTTTCAATTTACTGGGCAAAAGACCTCTGGATCTTTTTCGTTCTTTACAGCTTTGCATTATATTCTCAAGTATGAAAATACACAATATTCATGGTTGTCTCATGGAAGTAGATGAACATTTCCACCAATAGATTAAATAAAACTGTTGACAACTCCCCTCTTTGAGGAAGTATGCAAGTGACTATCTTGGCAAAAGTGGCAGACATTGTCATCAAATGGCAGACTTCTCAAATCTTACAACTAGAAATTAACCAAATTAAATGCCAGTTCCCATAGTCACATCTTTATACCAATTCTTATTTCAAAGTGCACAAATGGTAATATTTAAAACATACCTAAACCTTGACTTCCACAATACCTTTCTAGAAACTGAAATTTTATTTGGTCAATTGCCTGCCATTTTACATTGGGTTTTTTCCAGCAGGCAAAAATAAATCTTATAGTATTAATGAAGAACTGTCCAGGTAGTGTAGGCACCCAGATCAGCATTTGTTATGTCTGAAGAGAACATCTTTGGTGCACGCTGAATGTTTATGGGGATGAACAAAGAGCTTAGCGTACCCCCAACCTTTCTCAGTTCACTCATCTGCACATGGTGGCGTGTGTAAGGAATCTTCTCATCCAATTTCTGGAAAGTAAACAATTGTATTAACATAAACTGTAAGTAAGAATTAAAATGTCAGGTTATAATGAAAAGAAAGTAATTACAGACTTACTTTTCCAAGTGTCACAAAAGCACTCTTTAACACAATACCAGCAGCCTGCAGCATGTAAGGAATCTTCTCATCCAATTTCTTTAACTTAACCTTAAGTATAATTAAGGATTAACATCTCTGGTGACTGTAAAATGAAACTGATTAAGCTGCATACCTTTTGAGGAGCACAACAAACTCCACCCACAGATAACTCACTTCCATAAACACAACACAGCACATAACAGAATCCTATTTCAGAAAAAAAATGCTAACAGCTAAGTAAATTGATGGAAGTTTCAACACACACATCATCTGACTTTCAGATTTCCCAAAATGAGCTCTAAAACTTTTCTTCCTTATAATTTCAGCATAGAAAACTTTTTAGTCCCGGTAATCAAAGCAGCTAATTATTTTTTAAGCAAATTGCAAGAATGAATAATATAAAATCAGACATGCTTCTCGTGGCATTCCTTGGGAGAAAATGACCGTCACAATACCTAAGGAAGGGAGGAGATGATATGCTTGTAGTACTTCAGCTTCAGTATAGGCACAAGGAGACGAGACAGGACTCTTTGACCGGCACTTAGATTGCCAATTTTCATTTCATGCCGCTCCAAGTCTGGATCTGCCAGCTTCATCAACTCCTGTGTATTAATGTGTGCTGAGATGTACCAGTTGTTAAAAAAGTTTTGGACATCATTCCCAGAAAACAGATCATGCCCGAGAAGCAAGGAATCATTTCAGTTCCATTTTTCTTTTTCATGCCAAAAAATCTCTTCCAACATGCCAGCAGCCAATTCAGAGAATTTCACTCAGGTTAGGGAAGTTTCCAGAAACAGGCCTCAGGGCAAAAAGTGATCCATGCACCTTCTATTTATTTCCACCAAGCTTTCTGTTGAAAGTCTTGGTAAGCCGAGGCTAAGACTGCAGGCGTCATGCCATGACAAAGCTTGCTTACTCTTAAGTGAAGCTTGGTTAATAGAAGTGTGACAGAAGTGCTAAAAGATTTTCATGCAAAAGATAAAAAACTCAAAAGTTCTTTTTAAAATACAAAGTTGCTCTCACACATAAATATATATACACATGAAGAGCTCAAATGCTTGATTTCTTATATTTAAATAGATTTTAGAACTTAAGATGCCACCCATCTCTTCATCACTAGTTTTTCTCCTTCAGCAGGATATAATGCTACAGAAACTGTAACACTTGTATTTAAGATTAATTGTCAGAAATTTCTTAAATAGTAAAGGGCAAACTTTTATTTGACATGTTTACATAGTCTTTCATTGTTCATAAATATATTACTCTTGTTCTTGACCAAAAAATTTCACATAATAATAGTTTAATATTATAAGATTATTACTGACACAAGGCACTTCATCCAAAACGATTATTAAAATTCAACAAAACTCTTGTCACTTACAACAGCATTTACAAATATACAACATTATATTTGTATTAAGACAACAGAGGTAATATACACATATCCAGCACCAAAATTGCTCAGGATTTTTGGATGCTGGTTCTCTGACTAGCTTTATGCTTCTCCATGAGAAAACTATCCAGGTAATTCATGCAGCCAAAGTGTGAGAAGCACAAAGAGAACTATCAGTGGGAAAAAATCTTGGAATGCAGTTGTATGTGCTCACGCCAGAAACGAGTTGATAATTTGCAAGGTAGTTTGTTCTCTATGATTATTTTGAATCACAAAATGTTCCCACCATAAGGTTACAAAAAAACAATTTCACACTCCAAAGTAGCATGTGTTATAGCTTCTTTGTCATCACATCCAATTCATAGAGCTTGTATTTTTTTCACAAACCAGAAGTTCTTGTTGAGTTAATTCTTGATGTTATATATTTCAATTACCATGAAAGCACTTCCAATACATTAACATGACAGTGCTATGTTGACATCTCTACTGATATTGTGCATGCAGATGCAAATGAAGAAAAGTAGCTCTGTTTGTATTTACTACTGCTGTCTTTATGAGGAAAATATGATTACCCCCTTTAATTCATATTTACTACTGCCTCTTTATAAAGAAACCATGGTTAACTCCCTCTAATTCATTATTTAGAACTGCCTTCTTTGTAAAGAATTAATATTTAGTTTTTAATCTTTTTTTACCCTTTTTATTTTTGTTTCATGTTATCTATTTAATGGCTTGAAAACTGAAGAATGAAGTGTTGTTCTTCTGGAAAAAGTTAAGAACAACACTGCTATGTCAGTGTGGCTATTAGCATGCAGAACATCAGTTTAAGGTACTAGAGGAAACACCAAACATTAGCTACTTCTACAAAGTCATTGCTGTCCGGATACATTTTTGAGAGTTTAATTTCTTGGGAGTCTCTAATAACTCTGAGTTATTTGAGTTAGGGTGGTTTATTGCCACACTCTTTTCACCCACTATACAAATTTCTCATCCAAACCTCTGGACAAAAAAAAGAGCATCAGCTAACAACACAAAACATTTTTTCAAAGACACCATACAAATGAAAAATTCTCATAAACTAAACTATGAGAACCTTATTAATAAATATGCCTGCATTCTAAGTGATTTCAGTCATGGACATAAAACTACAAGCTACACTGAATGAGAAAAGAAAGCCATGGAAGAAGTAAGACCAGGTACAAGGTGAATAGTCACCCTTTGTTGGATGCTAACGCCTTGCGGTCAACTAACATGCTTAAATATTAATTTAGGATTAATAATTTAGCCGACTGCTTAGAGTTAGCATCCAGTTAGTAAAACTTGGCCCCTGAAAGTTCTCAACTCAGAGGCAGGATGGTTCAACATAGTTTTTTCTTTTAACTATAAATTAAAATCAAAAGTTTGAAATGTCTAACAGTATGTGTTAGTGTAGCATGTTCTCTCTCTTCCCCTACACACACACCAACATAAGTTCTCTTTTAATAAAAATTCCCTGACTTATTTGCTGGGAATGGTGATATAATTTGAAGTTTATATGCAGGAATTTGCTTGTATATATATATACACCCACACAGTGTTTCAAACACTTGTGCCTATGTGCAAAGAATCAAAAAGACATTTAGTTAAAAATAATATTTCACAATGATGGAGCAGTCAACTATGTGCTGATATGATTTTATCATGTGCAATATATGTTTTTCCATATGCTACCTTCTTTAAATAGTTAACAAAAACAATATAATTCAAACCATTAAAATAAAAATGAGAGCTATCAAAAGGAAAAAAATATTGTTTTCTTTCTTAACCCAGATTCCATACAAAATTTGATAAAGGTTTCTGAAGGGTATCACCTTTACTTAACTCAGTAGTCAAGAAAGTCAACATGATTTCTGGAGGAAAAAAATTATTTTTACATTTATCTGTGGTCTAAATAGGCATAACAAGTATGCAAATATTTGACACACCAAATGTGTGCACACACACACACATATATCAAATCCAAATGCTATTGGTTAGTCACTCCTGGCTTAGTCAATATATAGACATTAGAGATTGTTTTTCCACTTCTTCTTCACTTTTTAAAAATAAATTTATTTAAGGTTTTTAAATGGCTAACCTGAGTGCAAACTTATGAGTGGGTTAATTACTTAAAAGATACTACAATTCCTAAAATCTGGGCAAGTTACAAGCTTTTGAACGCGGCAGTTCTCACATGGTCTTTGTTTTCTTGCAACAACAAAGTAGGTGTACGGACTGGACAATGCCTCACGAACACACAATGCCTCATTAGCACATGCTCAGAGTGCTCATATTGATAGTCCAGTTCCACACTTTCAATGTTTAAGATTCAGGTTGAAACACGTGCTTTTCTCAACAAAATAAATAAAATAATCAATAGCTATAACAAATGATAGCACCATGTTTTGATAACCTCAGTAACTTTCATTTTGAACTCAGGTTACCATTTAAAAACCGTACACGAAGACCCCACTATGCTGATTAATCTTGAAAAAAAAAAATCTGACTGTTATTATGCCAAAAACTCAAGATCAACCAAACCATCATTATGTTATAAACTCACCCCATAGCTGGTGTCTCCCATTTCAGTACGAACATGATGAATCAAACGTCCATTGATGTACAACATATCTGCTGCCTCCCTTGAGTCCAACTGCATCACTTTGTATGGGTAGCTTGCAACATCTTGCATTTTCTGATAAAGGCATAAAATATGACAATATGAAACTAAAACAGAAAATGATACACAGCAATAATTTTTAATCTGCAAATGTGACTGACAGCAAACTGAAATGTAAAAAGAAGAAAGTGCAGTCTACCATAGATTCCCCAGCTGTAACCCATTGATAACTGTTTATTACACAACAATAGGTTTAGTATCCTGGTCTGTAAATAATGGAAATTGAAATTGAGCTAGCTAAGGTTGACTATGGGCTGACAAGCCCGTGAGAAATAGTTTTGAATATTTATAACTATTAACCTACAAAAAAGACAATCATCTGTGATGCACTGTTGTAAAGAGCACTTTTTAAACATTTATGTAGCGTGACTTTTAAGAAATATAAGTTTTGTTTGTACTAAATTCAAATGGAAGATTGTAACTGTATGGGACAGACAGAAGACCAGGAAAGCAGGTCAAAATTTTCACAAAATATTTACACATTATATACAAACATATAGTGTCAAACAAATTTTATTAGAAAATATACTAGAATTGAAATATTACTATTTGCTAATAATTTTTGGTTGTTGGAGTACAAATCTATGTTTAACTGAGTAAACAGCAAATGCCACGAACACGATGCTTGATCAACAGAAACTTTGCCTACTTTTAAACAAGACAAAATACCCAATTCATTGACTTTTTCAGCTTTAAGGGAAGTAACAAATACTAGAACAAGTCCTAAAGGTAACAGTAGTATTCATTCACAGTGCGATGTGATGTTCGAAGCTAACCTAGCTGAGAAGCGTTCACCCTAAGAAGGAGTAAATTGTTTTACACCTTGCAACCAGCTAAAGAATTGTTTTGGAAAAGTCGTTGGAAATACCAGATGATACTTGGGATTTATTTGAAGCAACTGTGTATGTGTGCTAAGAAGCCTATAATATGTAATCTCTATACTGAAAGGAATCTTTTTTTAACTTAATTAAAAATGAAGAAAATCCCCATCAAACTATCCTATCAAAAAAGAGCTGCATATGATTTTTATTTCACGCAAAACATAAGTCTTAGTTACAGACATGTTCTTTTAATAGGATGCTGATAAGAATATTACCTCTTAACATTCAAGGTA
>SRHC01000062.1:26594-60297 GCA_004794325.1 Pomacea maculata
CAGCACACATGAATTAAAAGTAGTTCATTCATTTGATTCATGAAAAAAAATTGGTAAGACAAAAAAAAAAAAACAACCCCAAAATAAATGCTTAACGTTTTTGTTTCAAACATTAGACATGAAACCTTGAGACAGGAATGCTCAGAAAATGCTGTAATGTCATCCTGTGTCTAATATGAAACAGAAAGGCTGTAACAGAAATAACTGGAAAAAACTATTTTCCACTTCCTCGATACTGAAATATTTTATTTTCATTTCTATGAACAATGTAGAATTACTAAGATATATAAAAAAAAAACGGAAACAAATGACCTGTCAGTAACTCGATTTTCTCTAGGGCCGTCTACTCGTAAATGTCATCTATTTACTGTGCCGCGGCAGGTCGCATAATAGCGTGCAGTGACTGTATGTGTGTCAATGACTCTGTTCCTGCATTTGCTATAGGTATGGAAACAGGAAATTAAGTTTCATATAGTTTCTCACAAGTTTTAAGTTTACTGAATGCTATTATCCCTAAATAATAAAATAACATACCTCTCCTGTTCGTGATGGGTGTCCGGGACGAGTAACAAGTGCTGTACCCCCGATCACAACAGCGCAGTCCTCAACGAAACAGCAGTCAGGATAGTTTTCGTCTTCCTGTAGTTCGATTAAATTTACGTCACAGTTTTTCAGGACCTCTCGAATCGTATCATACTCTTCTCTTGCTTTCTGCAGGTTCAGGCCTCCAGGAATATTTTCAGCTCCGACTGATCGCTGAGCAAAAGAGTCCGGAATACGGCAAATAATCGCATAGTTGCACTGGAAGGGATTCGCCATTTTGCAAACACTAACCTGTCGGCGACTTCGCTTCGGCGCTCTTTTCACACGTACGACTTATCTCCCTTGAAACACTCTTCCGGTTGGGCCTACGATAACCTCAGTTTTAAAATGCAGACACGCCCAAACCATAAAAGTTGTTTGCTTCTCTTTTTCTTATTTTAAATTGTTTATTTTTCATAGAAACTTATAAACAACTCCCGAAAAAGTAAATAAGAAATAGAACAAAGGCTAAAATCTTACCAAAAGCAAATAAACAAATGACCGCAAACCGGTTTTCCGTTGAGTCATCAGAAACCAACCTGACACCCGCGCAATGGCATATTTTAAAAGTGACAATATAAAGTGGGTTGTTGTTAACTGGCAGCCACTCCTTCGGTTTCCGTCAGAGGGGCAGTAAATAGCCGATTTATGAGTGTAAAGTCGGCTTACTGTGGTCGGTCTTACTAATAGCTACACAGTTTAAAATTCTGTTTACAAAAGTAACTTCACTTAGCAGACGACCGAAAACTGTTAGCGTCGAATCATACCTTTTTCGGTAAGTCGTCCAACACGGTATAGTTGTGTAAACAACGACACCCCTACATACACAAATAGGACATATTTATGTTATTAGTAACACAGAACGTTGACCAGTCATTTCTCCCAATAAAATAAAAGTATATCTTTCAATAATTTTGTCTGTAATTAAGCTATAGCAGACTATAAAAAAGCTCCGAATAAGATCTTATAACCATATGATACTCAAGAGTATAATACACCTACGACCTATAATTCTTGTTGTCGAAAGGATATAGCATTCTTGCCATAACCGATACACACACACATCGCACTCAGTGTAAGATGTAAGACGATTCGAAAGTCACTGAAACAATTGCATGTATATTTGGTACATATATAAATATATTGCGAAGGTTGTTTTTTTTTATGTTCTCGGTTGGTTTCTTTTAGCTGCTGTCGTTATCAGGTCTCACAGTCAGGCCTGACGAGATGGAGGAGGGGAACAGTACGTGGGGTCTGCTGTTGTACCCGAGCCCGAGGCTGTGAAGGGGGCTCGATCGGCCTTGGTCGGTGAATTTTTTCCTTCTTTCTATAAAAGACAAAGATCGAGGACTCCTGTCTCCCACCTTTTGCTACACCGGGTTAGAACCTGCCTTTAGGCAGCTTATACGTATACTCGGTATGATGCGAACCGGGTGTTTGCTCTTCGCCCAAGCAGCACGGGATAAGGAGATAAGCTCTACCCACCATCCGTCACCCAGAGCGTACCGCGGAATCGTTTTTATCGTGCGATAGTTGTATTCAAGGAATCTGTCACATATGCTGCTGTATATAGTTTTATGGTTGCTACGACATTTATTTTTCGAATAATCGCATACTTATATTTGAATGTCGTTTTTAAGGAGCTTACATGTAATGTTATTTCTTTCATGATGAAGAAAAGAGGAGGAAGGAAAGTTTATAGATGAGTTCTGACACAGACGTTAACTTAGTTTGTCTAGTTTTTTTTATTATTAAACTGCTCCTTTTCTTGACAGGCACAGGCAGATTGTGTTGGCCTTGTTTTGGTTTAGAGGTCAGTGACTGTACGTGATGACAGCAACTTCCACCCATGGCAGAATGCATTGCATTGTTGTTGCCCACCTGACAAGAGGGGAAGGGAGGTGATGCTTTCTGGAAGTTTCGCCGAGATGGGATGTTTCCTGTACTGTATATACTGCTAACAGCTACCTTTATCACACCTGCAATAGGCTGTTGGAAATGAACATTGTACTGCCTGTTGCACTCTAGCCGTTTCTCTTATCTGTCGAGGTTTTGACATCGCTGTTGACCTAACATTCCTCACTCTGGGATTTTTCCTATAGAGCGGGTACTACAACTTTGATAATTTAACGTCATTCTAGTGCACTTGCCTTAATGTTTACAGTCTATATTACGTTACTGAATGAATTGTAGATATTGATAATTGAAATGTAAACAGGGCAAATAATTTACAATTTCAACGGGCCCGGGGAGTCGTCTGACCCGGGGCCCGTGCTGGCTCTCGGCGGGCCTGCTCACAGTAGGAAAAAGGCCGTTGGCCCAGATCGGTCGTTATATATTTTTATCTTCTCTTTCTCTCTCGTTCGATTTGTGTGCATCTTACGATTGTGAATCACTTTTAAAAATATAACTTTTCTTTTTCAGAAAATGGCGCATTGTCTGAAGGTCGGGCAGAATGAAATGGTCGTCCATGACTTCACTTGTGATTCATTTTCTGCTCTCGGCCATAATTATAAACTGTCTGCAAGACTGCACGACTTCGTGCTACTGATGTGCGCTGACGAGGCCTCCAAGCATATATAAGGAAGAAAAACTCGCTTTGCCTGCTTGCAACCAAAACGAGAGCACAGGTTGAATGCACTCCTATCGGCTGGACGCCCGACCAATTGCATGCTTGGAGTTGCTTCCGTTTCTATGTACTGATGGCAGCTGTTTCCTTATTTTTGAAGGGGATGAGTATGGTGTGTAGAAAATATCTTTCACCGAGGAAGTTCCTAACGTCATCATAAAAATGGCGTCCACAGTGACTTCCGCAATGGTGGTGGATATGCTCGATTATGGTTCTCGCTCCTTTTAGATTACAAGGAAAAACTCACCGACATATCGTTCAAAAACAAAGAAGCAAGGCGTAAATATTGTCAACATATTTATTTCTTTCTAGTATCTAAACCTTTGGATCAAAAACCTGAAAGAAAACTCCTCGGCATCTGATAGGCTCCTCCTGGCCGTTGCTTACAGTGTAGTACTCGAGTCGACATGCGTTGCCACACCCACGAATTCTGTTGACGAATGGAGAAAAAAATTTTTTGTTAGTAATCACCAGTTCTACTAATTATTGTTATACGATAGTTCTTATGATACAAATATATTAAGGTTAGGATTAAAACTAGTCTGATCACGATCATCTCAAACTAATTGTTAACATTGTAATGTCGTATTCCATCTTCCTTCGTATTTTTTGCTAGAAAATTCTTTATTTTATTTGCAAAAGCAAAACCCACAAAAAACAAAAACAAACTGGGCAAAGCTGCTGCTTCAACATGCACTTTAACTGATGAGATGGACTTGCGAGGCTGATAGAGCTCTGATAAAGTAATACTTGTTTCGTAACAGTGCATCTGTGTGTGCCTGCATGCGACAAAAAGAGAGGGAAATAGCGAGGTGACTGATCAAATGAAAGACAAATTGCAGGTTTCCGTGCCTTGCAAACATTGAAACTAGCGATCGTAGTCAGATCCTTTGTCTCATTTTTTACCCTCGCCCCACCATCCCCCGCGTGTGTTAATGCATTTGGGTGACCGAGAAGATGTGTGTGTGTGCGAGATAGAGAAAGAGAGAGAGAGAGACTTTTTATGAGATCGACAATTTAGGAATGAGATGTGAACAAACTGGAAAGATGATAATGCAGGTAAAGATGATAATGCATCGGATACCTTCACCCGATGATTTCATACGGCTCACCTGCACGAAGCAGCTGACTGGGATGGACACCTGTCACACCTGCAGGTGGGTTCCTGGCCACCAGGACACTCTGCAATTAATTAAAGTGAGAAGTCACAATGCGTATCCAAGAAAAAAAACTATCGCACGCGAGCGGGTATACCACAAACACGCACCCCACGATGAAAGAGTTTTTTTTTTCTAGAAAGTTTTTTGACGTGTCGATCAATATTCGTGTATCTACAAACTCGGCTACTCCTGTATATATGCATGCAGACAGGTATGTATACGTGCTGGGGGAGGTGTTTACCATCAACTGAACGAGCAGGTAAGCATTGGTGCGTGACTCTTTGTCCTCCGACAAACCATTCCGCCCGGCACGCGCCACACGTCATAACTCTGCAGCAAATAAACATCATCATTTAAAATAATGATATACATCGATACCAGAATATTAGTAATGAATTTCCTTTATTCTTTTTTAAAAACCAACGATGATATTCAAAGAAGTGCTTGTCCGTTGGTAGGTCTTAATGAGGATGGTATGACCTTCTGTACCTACATGCCTCGTGGGGATAATAACATTGCAGGATAGTTTATGATCCTGAAATTATTCTCCCTTTTTTTCCAGATCGAATTATTCGTCCTTTTTCTGTCAATATAAAAGTTTGCGTAACTGAAGCTGTGTAACGGATATCAACTAAACCGCTAAGAGAGGGAAAAATGATATGTCATTATTGAAAGAAAATGCATTACATGTATGCAGTTGAAGAAATAATACAGTAATAACAATAACAAAAAATTTGTATAGCGCATACTCACACTCGTAAGGAGCATGCTCTTAGCGCTTGAGAACAAAAACGAGACGTGAGCAACATACGAGGAACAGAAGAACAAACAACAGATAAACAGTACTGGTGATGAATAAAAACAAATACAGAAAAAGCAAAGATGACAGAGTTTCATTAGTCCCATAATACCTGCACACAGCCTCTGGAAATGCCTCGCAAGACTGAATAGCGCAGGGGTTGATGGGACATCTGGCAGTCATCATTCTTAAGGAACAGGCTGCAACACAAACCAACTAGAAATTGAAAGTTTCTACTTCGAAAAGTTTACTTAACTGAACCTTTGTCAGGAATACTAATTAAACCTCTACCTGAGAGGATAAAAGACCTCAATATTAAACGGAAATTCTGTCACCAAAAAGATTGGTTGGTTGGTTTCAATTAAGCGAAAGATATAAAAGGAAGTCAGTTTATAATCATTAACGATCACTGTCGGTGAGCCATGTTTACTTCGGCAAGTCACTGTGGACGGAGAATGAAAAAAGAGAAATTTGAGATCGTGAGAATTTCTGTTTAAAGAAGAAGGAATAACGGGAAATTAAAAAGTAACAATACTGCACCTTGTTGGCACTGAACAATGTTGTCTCCTATGTACCATTCTGCGTGACAGCTGCCACAGGTGCCAGCTCTGGAATCAGTATCAAGACATCTTTATTTGTGTGTCTCTGTGTGTGTGTGTTTTCTGCAAACTGTGCATTATGCGTTGTTTAAAATTCAGTCTAGAAACGGAATCTCGAGCGACGACGATTGATGATTGAAAGTGGACGTTATGGATGAAGAAATTAATTACATGTACGTAGTTGTGTTGACATTTTTAATAAGTACCTGCACCAGATGAAGGAGCTACGTTTCCGCCACGTACCTGCATTGAGCGCCAGCTACGTCACATGTTTGTCCTGCGCAGGGGTCCACTGCACATGTCACTCGTCTCACACCAGCGCCGCAGGTTGTAGCTGCTGCAATGTACGACAAACAGGTTGTGACCTCGTGTGACATTGATAATCAGCCCCAACGTGTGCTAACCACGTGCACGGTTTTTGTTAACGAGATGCTTAAAGAAAGAAAATAACTCGAAGACATTTAATTAACAAAGGTTAAAGGTAAGGATCCACAATGACAACATAACGATCTTAAACAAGCACAATTCTATCTGACAAAATCAACAATCAGTAAATACACAATGATTAAATGTTGTATAAAATATATGTGCTACATTTATTTAAATAAATGTGTTTCCTTCTATATTAATTTTCAGTGAAATTAGCAAATGAGAAAATACGGTTATGAATCTACACAACTGGGAAAAAACTCCGATATCCAAATTTAAAAATCAAACCAATGTTGAGGGATCAAAGGGAGAAAATCGAACAAGAAAATGTCATTGCTGAGTCATCTTTCCCTGCTTTCCTTATTGCAGCCTATATGTACCCTCCCTCCCCATCCCCACCCATTCCCATTATATCCATCGTCAGTATGACAGGGGAGGATAATACTAGCTTATCGACGCATTGGAAATGCTGTGAAAATATTGAATTACGAATATCATACCAGAAAAAGTATCACATGCTGATGTAAGTACAATGTAATAAGAAAAATTAAGAAAATTTCGTCGTTTCCGAAATACTTAGTCGTAAATTATCTCGACTGAAGTTATCTTGACTCCAACCTGATGTAACTGGAGGCGAAGTGCTGGTCAGGCTGATGTTGGAATTTGCGTTTGTCACCGGAAGTGACGTTTCCCGCATGCTGGAGCTTGCAGGTGTTGGTGTTGTGACATTTGTTGTCCGAGGTGATGCCTCCTGGCCGCCGCTGGAAGTAGGAGACGCTAGCGTGGTGACATTCTGAAGCTGCTGAAGATCCTTCTGTCCTACTTCCGGCTGTTCCACGACAGAAGCGGAAGCAGGAATCTCGAATGTGCCTCTGGCCTGTGCTTCCCCCGAGACTGACTGAAGCGTACCGCCCTGGAGGAATCTGTTTCGAGAAAGGAATCGTCTTGCTGGAACTCTTGTAGGGGTAGTTGTTTCAAGTGAAGATCCTTCAAGGCTGCCATGTTGCGTGGCTGACGTCACTATGAGCGGTATAATGGTAAGTCGGTTGGGTGACTCCGTGGTAACGTTTGTGACGTCATGACCGAGGGGCATGCTGCAGTTTACACGGCGCTCATCCAGAAAAAACTCCGCGAAGCATCCACCGCAGTAATTTGGTCTTTAAACAAACAAAAAGAAGATAAAAATGAAAAGAAAAAAAGAAAAGAGCCGCGAATGTTGATAATTAATTTTTTGTGTTGCTTTTTCTGTAAGGAGAAGCGTGGGTGGAGAAGAAAACAGGAACAACAACAACAACAACAACAACAACAACAACAACAACAACAACAAGAAAAGGAAATTCACTTTATACTCCTAATTTGCAAGCTCATGATTTTTTTTAATTACTGAAATGAGGCTGCAAATGCTTTAAACACCACTGTTCCAATTATAAATGGATTGCACAGGTGCGAATCATATTTACTGCTCTAATGTAGTCTGCAGAATGTCTCTTTAAAAAAAGTAATGAGTTCACAAACCAAACCATAAAAAGGAAAGCAGTGCATCTCTACCAATATAATACTCTCGACACAAGTTCGACTTGTCATCATCCTTCGTGCATTGCGGATCCATTTGCGTACGCATCACTATTGTTTTGGTCTAGTGCTTTATGAAGCTCCAGACCTTTACCAACCGATGCCTACGCCATGTTCTGGGAATAAGATGGCCTGAAAAGATCTCGAACAGCAGCCTGTGCAAAAGAACCAACCAGAATGCCACTAGCCAAGACATCAAAAAAACGCAAATGGGGCTGGATAGGACACACCCTGCGCAAACCAGCTGACACCATTGCCAGGCAGGCACTTGACTGGAATCCTCAGGGGAAGAGGAGAGTTGGGAGATCAAAGCACACTTGGAAAAGAACAGTAGAGAGCCAGGAACCACATGGGCTCAACTTCCTAAAACCCAAGACCTGTCACAATATTTTACTCCAATATCAGCTAAGTACTCATCTTACCTACAGGCGGCAGCAGGAAACCTTTGACAGGAAGTGACGTCACATGGATTCACAAGACACTGCACGCGGCTTACTCCAGGGGGACACTCGCCATTGGGCTGAGGGGCTGGCGTGGGCGACGTGTTGTTTCCTGCACATCAGCTTCATTATTTACATTATGTTTACATAATACGGAATAAAACATGTTGTCAAGCTAATATCAGATACTGAAAGCAATATGTGTGTTTCACGTACGTATGTAAAGTAGTCAACTCAAATATGACTATTTTGTGTGTGTGTGAGAGAGAGAGAGAGAGAGAGAGAAATAATTTTTGGGGTGTATAATATAGAGCAAATATTGTTTGCGAGTGTGGGTAATTGTCGGGTATGTGGCAGCCATCATAAAGCCTAATTCATAATGTAACATCATTTGGAAAATAAACAAATCCTCTAACCCTGAAACTAATCAAGGTCTGACGAGCAGACGACACTTACGCTGTTCCGTTGGCTCGCAGGAGACCCGTTGACCATTTTCAAACCACGCCTTCTCGCACCCGCAACCTACTTGCACGTGCCTTGGAACAAACAAAAACAGCATTTTGTTTTAAAAAGTATAAAATATAATCCCGAAAGCCGTCTTTGATGTGCGTTCCACTTAAACGACAAAGATGCTAGCCTCCACACACCTACTCCCGCGAATTTTATTTACAAGCCACCGAAAACACAAACTTACTAAGCCCAGAATGATCAGCTAGCCTGCTCTTGTTTTGGTCTGGTGCTTGAACTGTCAAAACACTGCTATAATCATCTGTAGAAAATTATATCATGAAAGACAGACTACTATTTATTTTCTTTCCCAGCTTACTTTCTTTTCCCTTTAAGCATGAATTAAACGAACTAAAGACAGAAATGCTAAACCCCAGATATATATATACGAACTGACTGAGCAGGGATAATAAAATGTCCAGAGGTAGAGACCACGATGAAATGCAAAGCTAAGTCAATAAATTTTGACAAGCAAACATAAAAGGTTAAAAATTTCAAAGAGGATGTGCTGCACAGTGGTCTTTGTGAAATATATAAGGATGTGAGAAGGGCTTGAGAACTACCTGCACTGTGCATGAGGTCTGTGAGGACAGGGCAGACATGGCAACCAGCAAGAAATGCGGTCTCCGATGTTACAGTCTGTAACGGAAAACACGACAGGTTTTTTTTAACGTCCTAACATAATGACAAACCGTTATGCGAACGTAGGCTTATTATAGAGGCCAGTCCTTGTGGTAGCTGAAGGAAACGAGCTTCTTAATGAAGAAAATACATCTTTATCTTATTACATTTAACCTTGTATAGCTCTTTCTCACACACACACACAGTGGTACTGAAACTCCTAGAATAAAACGGAACTCACCTAAGAAAAAGTTTTGTGCCTGTGCAGCCTGCTGTACAACTGAAAAATCAACAGATCATTATAATATATTTCTCTCTCTCTCTCTGTATGAGAGAGAGAAAACAACCATAAAATTTATTGCTTTTCGCGACTTTAGAAAAACTCGCTATGTGCTGGGGCTGAAGGTACATCTTAACCGGGACGAAAAAACGACAGACTTTAACAAATTTGAGTAGACTTTTTGTATATGGCTGTCATTTAAAAACTTTTCCAAGATTTGTCATATTTCTCCATTTATATTTGTCCTGTTAAAAATGGTCTTAAGCTGCTATTATAAATACATACCGAGTTACTCTAAAGTAGCTTTATCTCTGGTGTACAAGACTAAGACTAGTGGCATTTATTGCCATGATGATGATGATGCTCACCTGAAAGGAAGATAACAAGGAGAGAGCACTTCACCAAAAGAGAAGTTCTTGGCTGGGAACGTTCCATGGCAATTTGATTAGGCAACGCAGAAAATGTTATTAAGTGTGTCTCCAAAACCAAAAATAGTTGTTCCTCAGCTCCGATGTAGCATCTGGATCCGACTAAATTAGTAAGTAATAATCCGCTTCTCGAAAAAGTCCGATTTTATTTTGTTGGTTTTCTGGTTAATCACACCTGACTAGCCTCATTGTGCGATTTATAATATTGCTATTGGCGAAACTTTGACATGTTGCTAATTCTAACACAATTGTTTTGGCTTTGTTTACAATGGCTAAGGTATTTACAGTGAGAGATCCCTTAAGACTAAGCTCAAGAAGATCTTTTACGCTTTGCATTCCACCCCGGACTCTTTGGCAGTTGCAGTGTATTGCTTATATATCCCTCGCCTCTCGTAAAACTAACAGTGTCCTCCCACAACTACACTTCTAAGGGGAAATTTATGAGAAAGGAGTTGCTTTTCGTTTCATACGTCATCGGTCCCCTTCCTGCTTCCATCAATAACCGCCGCATCGCGCAAAGTCCGCGCTTGGTGTGTTCAGCGAGCACTGTGCCCGGCTTAAAAAAAAAAAAAAAAAGAGAGAAAAAAGCTGCTTTATATATATATAAAGTCACGAGAACCATAATTTGATCGTAGTTATCACAGACATTTTTCACGAGCGCGCGCGCACACACACACACACAGGCACATGCGCGTGCTCGCACTCAATTTCTTTTTCTTTTTCTGAAGAATAAACATTCTTGAAGTCTCCGCATTTCCACGCTCTACATAACACGAAATGTTTCAGTATTTTATTTACTCATTACGGTAAAGTTCCCGATTGGTTGAACATCAGGAGTCCTGGGTAGGGCAGTTCTCTTTATTAGCATCAACAGGTGAATTTCCGCTTTGTGCTCCATTTTGTGTTTGCGTGCGTGCGTGCGTGCGTGCGTGAAAAAGGTAAATTATTTTTACTTTTATTACTTCGATATTTTTGGAAGGAACAGGTAAAGTTTTTGTTGTATTTTTTTTTTTAACCGTTTTGTTATATGATAAAGGAAGTTCATCTACATAGCTAAAATGGTGCATGATACAGCAGTTACTGTTCTAAACATCGCTATTTTTATTCTAGAATGTGTAAGTCCACCAAACTAATAGCTTTCTACGAACATAACAGAACATACGACCGAGGATGGAGGGCGGCATGTTGGACTGGACGCAGCCCCCACATGACGGTGCAGAAAAAGGTAGGAACATCAACAGCAGGTGGGAGAGGCTCATCGTTTCTTTGATGTCATCAAGTGTAGCGAGTTCACCCGTGTGTGTCACGTTGGCAGGGATGAGGAAAAGATTATGGAAACGGGATTGGGGGTTGGGGGTTACTACATGCCACAACGTCAATGAGAGAGAGAGAGAGAAAGAGAGAGAGAGAGAGTGAGAAATTATGTAACCGATGGCTATATATATATAAGACAACAGAAAACAAATCCTTGAATGTCGTTATACAATGACTAAGTAAAGGCGCTGTTGACAAAAACTCTAATATTTCATGTGCTACTTGATGGACAATAAATAAGTAAATAAATAACAATACAGCATTGCGAATCGCCAAGGAGACAGTGTCGTGCATCTCAAAGTGAGTTCGAGCTACTCCCTCGACGAAATTAACCGACATCCTTGTGGGGAGGGAATGGTAAACTACGGGGAGGGAGTTAATGGGGTGGTGGATGGCTGCTGTCAGTGGCGAAGCTGCTATAAAATGGGATGGATGAAATGACATTCCTTACAAACACAGGCATCATCTTCCGCTGGCCTTTCTGTCAACACTTTCCTCTATTCTGTTTAATACAAGATCATTAACGACGATCGTCGACTGCTGCACTCACTCTCACTCACATATGCACACACACACACCTTTGTACTGGCACTTATTGCACTAAAAACAGATCTTCCATGGGCATTACTCCTAACAACAATCCATATAGGCTAGTTCCTTTTCTAACCCTTTTTTTCATTTTTTTCGTCTCTTGACTGGTCCCTTCAGATTTCCGCAGCTCTCAGTCCTTACTGTTTATTCTCTGAATCCTCTTTGCGTCTTCAATGTTTGTTTTTTATTACTTGTCTGCTCGGAATTTTTTCTCTTTTCATCTCAAGCGCTGAGAGCATGCTCCTTCATGAGTTTGATTATGCGCTATATAAATCTCACTTGTAAAAAAATTATTATTGTTGTTGTTGTTGTTGTTGTTGTTGTTGTTGTTGTTGTTGCCGCCAACACCACGTCCCACCCACACACACACACACAAAACTAGCTAAACGTCCATTCGTTTAACCGTTTATTTGTTCGTATGTGTATTCGTCCATCTGATCGTTTTCTCGTTCATGTGTTTGTTTATCTAATCGTTTGTTTGTTCGTGTTAGTTGTACTTAGGATGGTTACCAAACAATGTGGTCAGAAAATAGGCCACTGTGTACAATGGGGGAAGGGGGTCAGTGAGCACACATTAGGATGAATTACACGTCAGGAAGAGATCCGGGAAGTTTGTTTTAACGTCTAAAAAAATTCCTGCTCATAGTGTCGGCATTCTGTAACTTAATTTGTCATTGTCAACGATGCAGGCTTCAGACAAAATTATTGTCTGCCTCACCAATGCACTCAGCCCCTGCAAGTGCCCTTCGATCTTATTATTAGCTTCTGTGGATGTATAATTCGGAGGAAAAAAAATCATAAAATTACTGCTGCTCTTCATTAATGCCCAGCACATAATCGCAAGTTGACAATCTGATTATTAATGCTTAAGATTGTCCACTATAATTAATATATAATATCATAAATATTTATCGTCAGAATTACAGACCATAAAATAACTATCATCACAAGGCTTAAAGTACTTGGCAGTTTGTTTTGATAGATAAGCTGATAATTTTATCTATCTAGGGAAGTGGACAGAGCACTGACGTCCGAACCGAGAGGGACGCGCCGCGGTTCGATACCCATATAGCGCAACAAACTTTTCGCTGTCGACCTTCTCCAACACTCTATGAAAGCATCGAGGGAGAGCCATTACAAATCTGGCACCGAGAAAATCGAGGTCTTTAAACATCTCTCTCCCCCACCACCTTAAAAAAACAAAACAAAATGTCAGGGGACGACTTTTACCTTTTTATCTCTATATATAGTTCAGTGTACTCGCATATTACATATCGTATAAGCTGAACTTTTTTTTTCTCTCTCTCTCTCTTTCTGTGATTTACCCCTGGGGATGTGGCCTGTGAAGTAATGCTAGGTTATCTGCCTGGCGGCTGTTGTCCGTCTGCAGGATATGTCCTCATATTAAGTCATTATAGCCCTGACCTTTCACGAGGCCATTATTGACATTACCTTCTTGACCTTTTGCCTATAGCCATTGATTGGCTTTTGACCTTGTGACTTTTTTCTAAGCTAAAGCTGGCTGTTCTGGAATTGCTTGCCTGCCAAGTTCGAATATCTGCTGCTGGCAGCATGTGGTGTGGACCTATATAGCTGTCACCTCCAACTTGCCTTAAGGCCTTAATTATGATAATCTAGAAGTCATCGGGTTTTATGGAACACCCATCTTCGCCTGCATTCAGTTTTGTCACTAACTCTTCCGGCAGTGATTATATTCTCAACTTCCAATCTAACACTTCATTTGAGTCAACGTTTTTATGGATGGTGTCAGCTAGTGTAACAGTGAAACACTTAATTGTACTTTTTATGTCTTTTCGCTAGCTTGACAGGTTGATCGGGGGCAAGATATGTTCCAAATGAAACAGCCACGCGGCTGCTCGCTCCCTCCACATCGTTCCTTCATCGATCACTCCTCCCTATATATTCCTCTCTCTCATTCATGCGGTTTGCCCTCGCGAAGCTTTCATTAGACATGCGGGTAATATATTTAACAACGGAGAAAATACACTTGAAAAATAAACATTAACAATATTCCTACAGACGAAATTTTTTCTTCAAGATCGATCTGATGAAAATTGAAAAACAAAACCTGTGTGGATTTCCTTCGTTTGAAATACTAATAGCTAGCCCCCGCGCGGTTCTCAACCGGTGGTACGCGTAGCCCTAGAGGTAGGGCAAGGGTTATACAGGGGTACGCAGCGACATAAATAGAGCACCGACGCCATTCGTGACCCGTTTTCATATCTCTTGCGTATAATTCTGTAAACAAAAAATGTGCTTGTTTGAAAATTATTCAACACATAAAATAAACAACAAATTTTTTCTTGTGATTATATTAAGTGCTGGGTTTTAATTATTTTCTTCCTGATTGAAACAAAGACGGTGAGTAGTTGATAATCTAGTTCGAATCAGTACCATGAAAACCCGGAAATATATTTTAAATCTGACGTGAAGTATAAAGCACTTGTTCGACCAATCGCGTTACAGCAAAGTGAAATGGCGGCTGTATAGAAAACATTCAAAGGGCCAAGCTTGCTGTAAAACTATTGGATGTCTTAGTACTTTTTTCCCAGAAAGAGAGAAACGTAAGAAGCCAATTGTAACATATTCAGCAGATATACTTTATTGTATCATTGATATTGTTATCGCTTGTCTGTATTAAGTCTACAAAATTCATAGAAACTCAAGTACCCACCTTAGTCAAGTCGTCAATCGTCAAACAGAAAGAAATTGTAAGATAACATTCATGTGATAATTTCAATAAAATTTTATTATAAACAGGACGTTATTTAAAGTTGTTAATCAAAATCAGATGTCTTTATTGAGCTTATTGTTCGTAGTCCAAAACAGATAACGGTCTTTTAAAAGAAAGCATTGTTTGGACCTGTTGCAGACGATAAAGAAGGTGAGAGGATGGCATTCACTTCGCCCAGGAAATTTCTGAGAGCTAAGAGACATCAACCAGAAATTCTAGAAGCAGACAGTCCAAGAGCGAGGGCAGTCACATTCAACGACAATGTCGTTGAGACTTCAATTGGAGGCACTCAAACCCTATCGAAAGTGAAAGTTGACCCTTTGCTTAAGATTGCTGGTGATAGAAACTTTGGTGAGACCAAATGTCAGAATCAGAGCCTGTATACTTCCACAAAGACTGTAATTTTAGACACAAAACAGCGCTGTGTTGAGGAACAAGATACAAACGCTGAAAATAAAGAAAATGTTCAGGAAATGAATGTTGCAGAAAAATCAAAACAAACTTCAGAGACAGGTAATGATGTTTCATCGCACTCTTCCAAACTCCAGATAAAAGAAAATGGATCATTCACTGCACTTTCTTTACTTCCCAAATCACCAAAACTTTGCTCCACAAAGACAGAGAATGTCCGAAGGGCCACACAAGACTGCTTGGATGAGTTACAGAATGGCAGTTATTCCACCCCTCCAAAGTACTTGCGGCGCCATACTTTGGAATCAAAACTGTTTGAGACACCAGACTGCTACAAGGTGGTACATATTGAAACTCCCAAATCTCTTCGCTTTGATCAAGGACTTGGTACAGATGATTCTGATTTGTCTGGCATGTATGAGGAAAATGGAGAAGACAGCTGTAGTGTAACTGTTGCAGTCCGTGTTCGGCCTTACAGTCAGAGGTCAGTAGAAACAAGTAGGTTTGTAATGCATAGTTTTCATTGATGAATTGCTTGACAATATTTCATCGTGTAATGTTGAAACAGGAAAAGGTTCTTTGGTGAGTTCATTGTGCCTACTTGAAAGTAGCATTGCTTTTGTGAGTTAATATTATTAGCTGTCATAATATAATTACTTCATCTTTCATCACTGGCTTGAAGTACTCTTGCACATTTCTAGCATTTAATTTTATTAATAATTTTTAATTTTCAGAGAGTTAGCAGACCCTAATGTCAAGCGTGTGGTTTCAATGAATGGTAATGAAACGGTTGTAACAACAGAGAGTGGGAATGTCAATCGCTTTGCTTTTGACTTCTCCTTTTGGTCATTCGACCGTGAAAATGGAGATTTTGCTGATCAGACATCTGTTTATACACATCTGGCAGTTCCACTTTTGGGAAAGGCTTTTGAAGGATACAATACTTGTTTGTTTGCCTATGGCCAAACTGGCAGTGGAAAAAGTTACAGGTAAGTGCAGTAGACAGTTGTTGAGTACAAAATTTTCCAAGTAAGTCCAGTTGTTGGTTAGCAGCAAATACTCAGGCTCTCATGAAATATTTTTTAAGTTCAAAATTAAAACACAGTGTTGATTTTACCCCAATATAAATGGACATGGAAAATTTGGAATAGTATTTGTTCCCAGTTTTTGTGAAACAACTACATGATCTTGTTTGCAGTATGATGGGCCATGGGTCTGAAGTTGGAATCATACCAAGGTTTTGTAAAGAGCTCTTCTGTCGAGCAGCTCGAGCCAGTGACCGAGAAAAAGTAATATACTATGTCTTTTTCTTTCGTCATAGTCTTGAATCGTTCTTGATAGGTTCTATTTTGATTCTTCTTGGGCTCTTTTTAAAATTCTTTTGTGACATGAGTGAGTTTCTTTCTGTATATAAGTATCATGATTACCCAAGGAGCAGAGTGTGAATATTTATGAATGTTTCTTCAGCTAATAATCAATTTTTGTCTCTCTAAATGATTATTAGACAATGTTAATAATAAAATGTTTAAGTGGCTTGCATGCAACAAAATTCTTCGTGACAGAATAAGTCCCTGTGCTACAGCACTTGCATATTTGTGATTGGCAAGCACATTGATATATTTGAGTTGTGAAAAAAAAATCTTTTAATAAAAATGATTGTGAAAAATGTTTGCAATTAAACTATCACTTTTTGTCTGTTTGTTTACAGGTGAAAATAACTGTGGAGATTAGCTTTTTTGAGATCTACAATGAAAAGATTCATGACCTTCTAGCATCTTCCAAAGAAAAGAATGGCAAGAAGACAACAGTAAGCTGCCCAAAAAAGATATTTTCCATTGATTTATTTATTTCTTCATTTATTTGCATTTGATATTTAGTACTTTGGCAAGTATTTTTTTCAATAAGATCTTTAAGATAACTTTTAGATTTGTATTTTATTTTCTTAGATGATTTTCACAAGGACATGCTAAATAATGTCTGTTCTCTGAGAATCACAGCACCACTTTATGACAAATAATTCTTACTTCAATTTTTGCAGTTGAAAGTTCGTGAGCATCCTGTTTTAGGTCCTTATGTTGAAGGTCTTTCAACTTTTGTGGTCAACTCCTTTGAGGATGTTGAGGTAAGAAAACTGATTTTGAAGACTCCTTGCCCAGAAAGCATATGCACATAGTTATTTTTCCAGATACCAAGTTTTCTGTATCCCTTGATAATTTAACCAAAAAAGTATTGGATTTTCTTGGTTTAAGGTTAGTGTTTTTGTTGACATTGAAAATTTTCTACAATTGTGATCATTTAGCCCAGACCTGGGCAAACGCCGGCCCGCGGGCCGGATCCGGCCCGCCTCCTGTCTCTGACCGGCCCGACCGCTGGCCGCCCACCAATAAATATACTATATATACAGTATTGGGTAAAACTGAGTTAACTATATTAGTCCGGCCCTCTAGAACCATCCCAGTTTCTCATCCGGCCCTCTAGAACCATCCCAGTTTCTCATCCGGCCCCTTGGGAAAATTA
Organism: Pomacea maculata; assembly: GCA_004794325.1. Classification (NCBI taxonomy): domain Eukaryota; kingdom Metazoa; phylum Mollusca; class Gastropoda; order Architaenioglossa; family Ampullariidae; genus Pomacea; species Pomacea maculata. Next base: position 44,229 of record SRHC01000062.1, read on the forward strand.
ATTGCCCACCCCTGATTTAGCCTCTACATGCTTAGCATTGTTTACAGTTCTGAAAGGGGAACAAAAGGTGTTGTTGGTGTTATAATTGGTGATTATTGATGGTTTAAAGGGATGGATCACCCTTGGCAACAAAAACAGGGCCACAGCAGCCACTGGTATGAACGACAAGAGCAGCAGATCACACTCTGTCTTCACCATTCTTCTTACTCAGACACGGGTGAGTGAAATAGCCAGTGCTTTGCTGACTGTTGCCTCTCTTTTCTGTCCCGTAAATCCACTCCAATAATCTGTCTTCTAACCCAGATTGATCTGTGCTTGTGCTAGACTGGTTTATTTACGCTTGTGTAATGGATTTCATTTTCTGGTTTCACTCTGCTAGAAATTATAAATAAAAGAGCGCTTTACACTGTTTTTTGTCTTAGTAACAGGAGCCATCTTAATATTTAAAAAGTACTTTATTCAATATATTCTAGTCTTCAAACAATCGAAGGGATCTCAATCTGCTACAAATGTTGTGGGGTTTTCTTTTGTGAACAGATTGAACGTGTAGATGGAAAAGACCATGACCATGCCATCAACAGCAAGATAAATCTTGTGGATCTGGCTGGGAGCGAGCGTCAGTCACAAGCTCAGACCTCTGGCGAGAGACTAAGAGTAAGAAAACTCATTTTCTTATTTTTTTCCATTTCTATTAAAAATATGTCAATAATATGTGACCATGTGGAGAGAGAAAACAACAAACATTTTTTATTAGGTGCAAAAATCAGTGAACACTAGCAAACAAGATTGTTTTCTGCCAATGTCAAATGGGTGTACAGTATTAGGTTGGGGTTTTTGTTTGTTTTGTTTTATTGCTTTTTTGTTTTTGTTCTTTTGCAATGTACAGGAAGGGGCCAACATCAACAAGTCCTTGCTTACCTTAGGCAAGGTTATCTCCCTACTGTCAGAACGGTCAACATCTGGCAAGAAGCGCAAGATTTTTATCCCATACAGAGATTCTGTACTCACATGGTGAGGATCAAATTAAGCTCATTTCATCTTTTCAGTATGTATCACCAAGTTTAAAGGCCCTTAGAATACAAAAAACCCCACTATAGTTACATTTGTGCTGAGATTAACAACTTGTTTATATTCTCATACCCATACACTGTTCTCTTCTTTTTACCCTCCAAGACATTCAAATATGCATTTAAACAGACAGCCATCCATGAGTATGTATCCAACCACTCTTGAACCATCTTAGATAATTTTGTTTGGTATTAAAACAGATTTATTACTTGTCTTGTTCATTGTTTTTGCAGGCTTCTGAAGGAGAGCCTAGGAGGCAACTCAAAAACAGCCATGATAGCCACAGTCAGCCCTTCATATCACCACATTGAGGAAACACTTAGCACACTCAGATATCCTCTTATGAGTTGTTTTTTTTTTTTTAAACTACAGGGCTTTATAGGAATCCTGTGCAGAAGTTTTCCACAAACTTTGTCATAAAATGTAGTAAAAAGGCAGATATCTTAATTACTGTGTCATGCCTGCTCAAAAACAGTCTGTACTGTGTAACATCCTACTAATGTGAAGGAAACATGTCTTCTTCAGTTATAGTTAGACCTTGACTTAAATTCAGATATGCAAGACAGGCCAGATCCATCGTCAATGTTGTCCATGTCAATGAAGACCCAAAAGCCAGAATAATCAGAGGTAAGGACTGTCACACTGGATGGGGATGAGGTACTTTGGTTAACAAACTTATCCTTCATCACATTTTCCTTTCCAAAAAAAGTCATATTTTTGCACGTAAGGAGAAAGAAATGCCAACATTATATGTAGGTAATGATGAAGATATGTAAAAAATAGTATTACATTATCACCTTATATCCAGCAATCATTTGAAGTAGATATGATTGTGGCACATACTAATGGCTGTTTAAGCACTAAATATTTTTATAAAGTATTGATTTCTTCATTTCTGATTCCCATGGTTTATCTTTTCCTTGAGATTTTTCTATTACATGAACTATGACATCAAAAAAACTACAGCCTCATTATTTTCTTGGACCTCACAATGGTATGGGTAAAGAAAAATGTATGGCTATGTGATGAGCAATGCAGTAACTTAGATAAGTGACACAGGATACAGAGGGAAATTTTTTTTCAGAATTGCGAGCAGAGATAGAAAAACTGCGCAGTCAGTCAGGACTGATGAATGGAGATTCACATCTGGCAAGCATGGCTGAGATAGCCATGCTACGTGAGAAGCTGGTCTCCAAAGAAAAAGAAATGGATGATCTTTCCAGGTCACTTAGCCTTGCTTTTAATCCCTCCCTCTCCACTCACACAGCCTAAAAGAAAAGAAAGAAAAAGAAATGGGGAAAATGTAAGGTGTAAACACTGATCTGGGAAAAACTTGCATTTTGTAGTTCTGAAGTTTGAAAAATCTGTTTCGTGAAAAATATTTTAGCTGTACACTTGCAAAATGTGCGAAGATGTTTCTTGTATTCTGCATTACAAGTGGGGATAAGGTGGCAGTGTAAAATGCAATGTTGTCGTTGCTGTGATATGTTCCTTCACATGATGTCATTTTCAAGGTTTTAAAACAATGTCTTTGTGGATTAGGTCCTGGCAAGAGAGGCTTCGGCAAGCAGAAGAAAGAAAAGAGGAAGAATCTAAACAACTTGAGGTAATCTTTGACTTTGTCAATTAGAGATATGTTGTGGACTTTACTCTTGCTTGCAGGCAGAGGGACTAGGTACTGAAATTTTAAGGAACAATACAATTGATCGGTAGAAAATGCAACAGGTGGAAAATGAATGAGAGTGAGCATGCATGTATAGCTGACCATGTGCCTTAGATAGCTTAATTGTGATTGGTTAAGTCAAGAGGATTATTTTTCAGAACTATGGCTGAGTTTTCCCTTAACAAGTGACTGCTATCACTCTTGAACCAGAAGTACATCGTTATGTTAAGAGCTAGGCTGTTTTGTGCACCTGTCCCCAGGCATGTTTCTGAGCACAGAAAACCTTCTCACATATCCTACTTAAGGATGAGGTTTTATGTTCAGATGCTGAGCTGTGTTTTGGTGGGTTTTTTTCTTTGCAGAGGTCAGGTGTGGCCATAAAAGTTGACAACCAGCTCCCCAATCTAGTGAATCTGAATGAAGACCCTCAACTCTCGGAGTTGCTTCTCTATGTCATCAAGACTGGCCAGACTCGCGTGGGTCGTAAGGGTGGCAACTCTATCCATGACATTCAGCTGAGTGGGGCGCTGATAGCTGACAATCACTGGTTTGTCATGTGTTTGACATTCCTGTATGTCTTATGCTTTTGTAACAGTAAAATTAGTTTTAGGTGAGCTTATTTTGTGTGTTTATTTTGTGGGGTGGATACAAAGAAGGATTCAATTCAAAGTCATCAGTAAAGCTTATTATGGCCTTTTGCAAACAGTTGTTACATGCTTTTCTTCCACTGTTTTGTTTATTTTGCATCATACATAGTGGTTTATGCTTGCAGCATCATTAACAATATGGAGGGCATTGTTAACATCACACCTATTGGTGATGCCCCTACCTACATCAATGGAAACCTTATCACAGAGCCCACTATGCTGCACCATGTGAGTGGTATTTAACTGTTTTTAGGGCTCTTTACACTGTTGAAACAGAGGTAGAGCCAGGCAAATGGTTGCCAAACAGATTCACAGTGGAAGATTTTTTTAAAATTTCTTTTTCATCTTGCAGCTGTAGCTTCCTCTGATAGTACCTGTGTTACCCACAAAATTGATAAAAGATACAAGTTTTGCATTCTATGTGGGTAAAAAGAAGTGATTGTGGATTGTTTTATTTCAGGCTGACAGAGTTATTCTTGGTGGAGATCACTACTTCAGGTAATTGAATTTGTTTATGCCACCACATATGTGTTTGTTTATGTGTGGGAGTGCATGCATGCACACGTGTCTTGTATATCGTATATATGTAACTGTACATGTACTGTCATCTTTCACTCTATCCCTGCTCGCTCTCTCTGAATATGAATGACGACATCTTGTTAGAGATAGTTAAGATGAACATCATGAAGCCATTAAACATTTCCTTTTGCATTTAAACTTTGTGGGGGTATATAAGTGATTGTTAAATACTTTTTTGATTTATCTTTCTGACTCAGGTTTCGTTTTGAATGGATGTCATCAAGAAAGGACATCGTCTAGATATTCATCAATCTCCTTGTTTTAGTTTTGTTTTAGGACGAATTGATCACTATTGCTGTACATTCAAAGTTCATCTTGTGCTTCATTTTCATGCTCTATTGGGATTGCAAAAGGTTCAACCATCCCATCGAAGTTAAGAAGCACAAAAAGAGCAAGGGATCTGTTTCAACAGATAAAAAGGACTTCGAATTTGCCAGGCAGGAGCTGATGCAAATGCAAGAGGCTAGGTATGTCCCTTTGAGGCCTATTTTCTTTTGTCTTTCTTTCATGGATCTTTCCCTGCTTTACAAAAATAGATCTCCCAAACGTTCACTGTGCATACACAAATTGGATTTTGCAGAAGTAATTTATGTAATATAACTATTTAATCACTAATAGCCTAAGAGGAATTTTACTGACAAGCTTTTTGCAGAAGTTATTAGACAATCATTTTTTAATGGCATTAATAAGTTATTGGGTTATTATTATAACGGCATTAATAAGTTATTGGGTAATCATTTAATGGCATTAATAAGCCATTAGACAACAATTTTTGTGATATTCATAAGAGATTCATGATAGCCAGTGCTTAAGATGCATTGACTGATTGATAGACTGCAAGCTGAGCTGAAGGAAGCTCAAGAAGCAGCCCAGACCAAAATGGAGGAAGAACTGAAGCGGGCCAGGCATGAAGCAGAGCTGGAATTGGATCAGCAGCGCACAGGCTATGAAGACAAACTGGCAAACCTAGAAAGAAACCTTGTAAGTTAGACTAGGTGATAGTATTTCTTGTTTAAGAACATAAATCTGTGCATTCTTTACAGTTGTTTTTGCTTACAGAAACATACAGTTTGATTCTGAAGGCCTAGGTTGTTTGTAGAACTGGAAGCAAAATGTTATTCAAGGCAATAAAATCTTAACATTCAATCATGTTAGGTAGGACAAATTAGGTCAGATTCAATGGAAAATTAAGCTGTCTAGCTTTTAGAGACATTTAGCTGTATAGTGCATACACATGCATGTCCCAGTTCCAGCATACAGAGTATTTTGAAGGTCTGAGTATGGATTGGAGATGGTCTCACACAAACCATGAAACATGGATTGTGTGAGCTTGCTTTCAGTGCCTCATCCTTCTTTATGAGGGAATGCATACAGCATATAATCTCATGCTGTCACAAGCTAAAAACACTAACCTTTCTGTCTCAGAAATTACTGAAATCTGTCATATCAAAAACACACTTTTCTGCACCATGAGAATTCAGTATAGCATTCAGGTTTCTTTATATGTACATCAGAGAGAGCAGACTTTGGAAGTGCAGAAAGCTGAACAGTCACGGCAGGAGGCCCATGATGTTATTCAAGATCTACGTAAACAGAAAATGGTAAGTATTTCATTTGTTCTTCATTACTTTAATGGGATTTTATGTCAAAGGAGGTTTTTATTCGTATTGATGGCTTTAAAAAATGTCCTCATGTTTTCTTCCCCATTCTTTATTTTTAAAACTACTGTCAATCTTGTTAACCAAAACAACAATCTTTTCTTACATCAGTCTTCCTTACTGGTTTTATATATATATAACATTATGCTGTGAATATCTTGTTTCATGGCCATGCCCATGGACTTTTGCAGATCTGTTATGGTCAGTTTAATATGAGTGTATTTTGGATTGTGCTGCAGATGTTGGAACAGGAAGTGCTGGCAGGGAAAAAGAGGCGTGAACTGGAAGAAGAGGCAGCCAAGAAGGTATGCAAACAACAGTTTTCTTCTCTTTTTTTTTTTGCATAATAAAAGTCACCTTTGAGTTGCCTGGATGTTCATTTCCTGTGATAGACTTCAATGCTTTAGTTTGTGTGAATAATTGTAATGTTGTCTAAAACACTGCCAAGCTTAATTAAAGTCTGAAGTAAAATAACTGAAGATGGCAATAATTTCATAGTCTTTGTGAGAATCTTATCGAAATTTTCGTGTAGTATCTTGTGGGTTTGTATTTTCAATATTGATCAATCATTTTTGGCTTGATTATGCATTACTGCCAAAAATTAAAAAAATTTCATGGGAATAAAAAAGAAGTCACCATGACCAAACAAAAGGGCTGAAACTTTCTGGTAAATGAAACTTTGATTGCCATACATATTTTTACAAAATATTATTAAAATATGACCATAAGACAGTGGAGAGTTCTCTTTTTCAATCCATTTTCACAGCCTTCTGAATTGCAGGTTAATGCCAGATTGGTGTCCAGCAAGTCTCGTATTCTTGAGCTGCTGGAGGAAGAGCTGTTGAAAACTAAGCAACATTTGAATGAGGCTCGTCAGCGTCGTGCTGAGATGACGCCTTCAAAACGGAAACGGATGGCAGGGGAGGGAACCCCGATCAGTGGGGTTAGAAAGGACCTGTACAAGGTGGCTCTGTTGTTGAGGGAAGCCAACAAGATAAGCCAGTTCCTTAAGAAAAGCTTGGTAATTTATCATTTTATGCTTTTGCATGCACTATAATGTTCACATGTTATTGTGTAAGGATCACATATTGTACAGCTATTACACATACAGATAAAGCAAAGTTTTCTCAGATGAGGTTGTATCAGGAGGACATTACCTATGAGTGGAAGAAGCAGTCCTGTTAAAAAATGAATATGAATAATAATAATAATGTTCATTTATACCAATTAACCTGGGTTCAAACCATTTTTTATGCATGACATTGCACCATCACACACTTATCACTAGGTATTGAATGTGTCCTATAGATTCATTCATCATCATTCAAATCATAACTCTCTAGCTTATTCTCTCTCACAAATACATACAGAAAGGTAATACTCACTATAGAAGTAATACATTGGACGGTGTCTTGTTTTGATAGATGCTGACAGTTTCAGTGAGTGCTACTTTTTCCTTGAATGTGTTGGTTTTTTAGATATCCAGGTTTGTTTAGGTTTTTTTTTTTTTTTGGTGTGTGTGACTAACATTTTCTAAAGAGTTCAATCAGTCACAATGGATGAATAGTGATTTACAAGTCAGAATGAAAGTTAGTGCATCAACTAAAAATAATGCTTCACTAGATAATAGAAGTACCAACCAAAAACCTGCCAGCCAAGACATCAAGCTCTGGTCTGGAACCCACAGGGGAGACCCAGACAGACATGGAGGAGATTGGTCCCCAGCGAGGCGGAGGCATCTGGCATGACATGATCCCAACTGGAAAGGGACACCCAGAACTGGAACTGATGGCATGGTGTAGTTGCGGCCCTATGCTCCGGGATGAAAAGGAATAAGAAGATAATAGAAGTAAACAACAGTAGGACAAGGACTGTTTTTCCTTTTTTTCAGGTGTTCAGCCGAGAAGATTTAGACGAAGAGTTAGAAGAAGGGGAACTTGGTCAGACACAGGCAATCATTAAGGTTTCAAACACACGTCATGGCATCTTCACTCGCTGGTCTGTGGCCAAACTTGAAGACAAAGTTGTGCAGATGAGAGACCTCTTCCAGGTATTCTTTCAATTGTTGGTTTCTTTGATTTTTATTTGATTTATTTATTTGATTTTATTTTTTTTTTGGTGGCAGTTCCTCCCAACTATTGTTAAAGGTCACATGCTTCTTAAGCACATTAAAGTCTTGCATCTAGGCGTTGGTTCAGTGACATCCCTGTTAATAAAGTCTCCATAGTTCAACTGATTTCTTCATGTTGTGCCAGGCAGTCTAGTGGCACAACGCTTAGCACCTGTCACCAGTGTAGTGAGGGTTGGCTGCCCTGGATTCAGATCTCATCTGAGACACGATGGTTTTTTTTCTCTCTGCATGTTGCATCTGTTTACAGGGCTCAGCATAAAACACCAATTCCCCCCACCCTACCTTCTTACTGTACCAAATGATATGACTGCATAGATCACCCCATTAGGAAGGTCAAGGTTGCTCATGCATGAGGGATGATGTAACTGGCAACTGTTTTTTTTTTTCTGTTTTTTGTAACTAAACACACTTCCTAAGCTATAACTGGTCACTGAGATTTAAAAAACTGGTCATTTGTCATTTGTTAGTTACCCAATTCCAGATGACTGCTCCCAGTTGGTAAAAATTTTGAGTTATTGATGGACTAATTTCTTTTTCTTCTTCCTTCTTAACAGGGGAGACATAATGGAGAGATGAACATTCACCAACTGGTTAGCCATTACATTATTGCTACGTACATGCCTTTTTGTTTTCATTCAATCATTTTTTGATTGCTGCTAATAAAGAATTTCAAATGCTTTTGACATTCAGAGCAATGGGGAAAGTATTGCTGAGGATGATGAGGTCTTCAATGATCCCAGTGACACCTGGACAAAAGAGAACCCTTCTCCATTTGCCTCCCCCATGGCGTAAGTGTTATTTTCTTGTGCATCGAGCAAGACAAAGTGACCATTGTTAATCTATTGTTTGATTGTCCCAAGTTACATGATTTAACTGGATCTTTTCTAGATGTATAGTTTTCTAAGAAAGAAAATTGTTAAAAATCATTAAACTTCAGAAAATGTTTCTGTACTAAATGATTTTTTTAACCTTTTATTTTACATTACTATGTATCTCATACTTGTGAAAATACCACATTTGAGATAACTTCAAACTTTTCTGCATGCACGGCTAGTCTTTACAGGAGTCCTATTTCTAGCAGCAGCACCACATCCTCACAGCCTGTCTTCTCTTCCTTATCTTCAGTCAGCTCTAAACGAGGTGAGCCTCTTTGATGTCAGTTGACACAGGAACTTTGTCTAGAAACAAGTTTTAGTTTGATTGTTGAAATGCTCTGAAAATGGAGAAAATAATATTTTTTGCAAGACATGTCATGAAGCACATGATGTCTGTCAAAAGCTGCCACCTTGAGTTACTTTTTATAAAAACCCACCTAACCTTAAACATTTGTCAAGACACCACATAAAATATTAATGAAGCAGAAAAGTACAAATTTTTTAATCTTACCTAGGTGTTCCATTTATGACGAGAAGCCTGTGAATAAAATTATACAGATTTACATATTAATAGTGGCAAGTTTTTGTTTTGTCTGTTTGCTTGTTGATTTACTGAACATGGTTTGTGCAAGAAAATTAGAAAAATATATTATGACATGTGTTCAGTGGAATGTTTAATTTCTTGTTCTCTCTGCGTGTGTGTGTGTGTTTGCGTGCGTGTGCATGGTTAAAGTATCTTTTGGTTTGCCTATTGCTCAAGAGACTGATAAGAGTCTGCTCAAAGCCTGTCGAAAACTCATAACCCTGACCACAAATCAGCTGAATGGTAAGGAGAAGGATTTATGTCTCCATGTTTAGTATTCTTCCAGAAACTGTTTCAAAATGCTGTTCTTTAAAAGGGGCTTTTCTATGTCTGCTGACTATATCCATTCTAGCACTTGCTTTTTGCAAGCTGTCTTTCTTCCCTGGATGTTTATCTTTTTTCCTTCTTTCTTAGTTTAGTTTATTGTGCTAATGAAGTACTGACTTAAAATTGACCACATCTTCGTCATATTTTAGTTGGATGTATCTTTGTATTTTGTTTGTGTTGATCACTGTTATCATCCTACACAGTGTCAATGAGTACGGAACAAACAATAGTGGACAAGATCTTGATGGACTGTGAGCATTTGAGAACATCCCTGGTTGGAATAGCGGATGGCGAACACAACAGACATTTTTCAGGTGAGCTGTCAATGGCTCTCTATAGAGAGCACTTACGATGGGACACAACCCACTTCCACTTGCGGAATAACAGACTAGTTTTAAATCAATCTGAGTCGGGTGTTTCTCTCTGTATCCTCTAAATAAGGGATAATATTCTAAAGACCACTTGCATAGACAATAGAATACACAATAAGTTGTGCTGCATCTTGCTCATCAGCTGTGTTCAGTTGCTGAAACTGTTGTGCAAACATGTGCCTTCTTTGATCAAAATCAAGGTCTGTTGTGTGATTCATGATCTTTGATATTTGCACATTATGTTTGCTGTTGTATATAAAAATTGTTCATATTTATAACAAATTTCTGTATGCATTGTTTAGTGACGTTTTGTCAAACTTTGCCATTTGCAAATGATCAGTTTTTATCCTGACGGTACTGACTACTTGACATTTTCCTTACTGATGGTAGAGACATCCTGACATTTTCCTGACAGAAGTGACTTCTTGACATTTTCCTTATGTCATCTCACCTGGAAGTTCTTCAGTTTTTGGTTACAAAATCAAAATCTTACTCTCCCGTAAGAACATTATTTTCCAGTGTCACTTTCTTACCACATTCCAGACAGCCTTGAAGGGCCTGATATGGCTTGTGCTGCTGTGCAGCTGGTAAGTGGATTGCAGCTGCTTGCTTCTCACTGCTCTCTCTGGGCCTCCACTTTGGACCACAACACTCCAACGCTACAGGATCTTATTGGTCGCCTTACAGAGCATATCCGTATTATTGGCGTTCATGTGTCACATTTTCTGCAGGTGAGGTGCAATCTTTTTTACAGATGGTGTAAGAGAGACCCCTAAGTGACTTGCTAACAAAGTCCTCAGGAGAATGAGTGTTGGTAAAAGTGGATCGCTCTTGTTTCTATGAGTATCTATAAACCTTTGTGCTTGGAAATAGCTGATGTAAGGTCTTGTCACCATAATTTGCTGAATTTCTATTCACAGGCTTCCTTTTCATTTATTTTAGAGAGTTAGTTCAAATTACATGTGTTAAGAATACCCAACTGGCTTTCTTATGCAAGCATTTTTGGGTTTTCTTTTTACACTTAGCATATTTATTTAATAAATACCAGGATACATATTAAATGCAGTATTCCAACAAGACCCACACAAAACAACATGACTAAATAATGAAAAGAATGTGCAACACACACATTCACACTCACACACTTACTCCCACCCACCCCACACACTCACACACCCACCCACTCTCTAATCGTAATCTGTTTTGAAGATTTTTACATTTGCTTTATATGGAAAATAGCTTCTGACCATGTCTAACCCTGTCTTTAGGGCTGTGAGACCGACCTGACCAGCCTGATTCATGAATCAGCAGCTAAGATCACAGATGAAACTATCCGTCTATGCCACACATGTGGGGAGCTAGCATTAGCTACAAAAGCCAAAGTTCTGTGTCTTGAGCATACTTTGGAGGGAAGTGTTGCTTGCACAGCTTCAGGGCAGGTTAGATTGTCTCTAGATTTAAACATAGTGTGCATGTAAAAGATATGATAGCAGGAACAGTGGATGAGTAAAGGATCTTAATGACTTTCAGGGTTTTGAAACCTGCTACTTGTTTTGAGACTTGATCTTTATCTCTTTGTTGTATGGTCTGCCATTGTCATTGTTAAAACTAGATATGATGCTCATCTAATTAAAAAAAACTGTGGTATTGATGAAAAACTCTTTTTTTAAGTAATTTCAATCAACTTGTCAATGTGTGTGTGTGTGACTTGGATACTTAGAAGTTTGTGTATGCATGCATGGCAGAAAGACAAAATTTGAACTCCTGCCCCTTTCCTTTTTTTAAAAGCTGAGTACTGAGGTATGTCAGGCATTCCTGAAAGGCTGTGACAATTTGCTGGATCGGACGCTTCAAGGAGGCCTGAAGACACTTGAAGATTGTGAGAACAAAGCTCAGTACCTAACTAGTGCCTCCTCAGTCAAGGTAAACACTGCCAATTGCTTATACAGAAATATTCTGATTAAGAGCTGCTTCCTGCCATTTTCCTTTATAAGGCTAGTAAATACAATCACTTGATTTTGTTTTCCTTGATCTCCAACCTTTCAAAGTCGTGTGTGTGCGTGTTGCATTGCAGCTTCCTTCCATTTTGGCAAATGTGTTCCATTGTTAATGGTTGTGGTAACTGATCAATTTTTGTGTAGGACCTGGCTTCGGTTGCTCAGCATGTTGAACAGACTTTGGCCAGTACCAAGACCCTACTACAAACTTGTCAGGAGGTACAGGTTAGTGGACACGTTCTTATGCAACTCTTTTTTCTATAGTGCTTATTGTAGTTCTTTATATGCTTTCACTAGTTTTAGCATTAGAAAAAAATGCTTTACAGTGCATTCCAAAGTAGCATATATGTAAATGGGCATCCACAAACCCAGAAAAATTGCCTTAAATAATATTTATTTAAAAAGCTTTATTCATTTTTTTCTCTCTTGTATCTTGCAAAACTCACGCTTAAATATTAAACTTGCTGACAAACCATAATCAAGATTCTTTCACCTTTGAGCTCTGCTGATCTGTAACTGCTTGTCAGTTCTTGCCATACCATCGCATTGCTTTGTAGGTGGAGGTGGGGATAAGCTTTCATGATGGAAGTATCTGCTTGGACGTTGAAGTAGCTGAAAAGCCTGTGAGCAATCCCTTTTATCACCAAAGCTACCAGCGTCTACAGTCCCTGCTGACACAGGTGTCAAACCTAGCAGAAACAGCCAGTTTGCTAGTGCAGTATACAAAACCAGCTTTGAAAGGTATGGTATGTGCACCAGATGTCAGGCCTAGCACAAACAGCCTTGTGCCTAGTGCATGGTGTGCAGTCATCGAAATTTCTATCCTATATTATAAACGTTTTAGCCAACCATTCTAATCCCAGTTTGCTAGTGAATAATGTAGAAATGGTTGTGAAGGGTAGAGTACCTGCTACATAGAAATGATAAAATATTACTGCCACTCAAAAGTCTTTTGACAGAAAAGAAATTTCTGGATGCTTGTATACAGGTACCTTCGTAGCTTGTAACAATTTTGTAATCTTTTACTGACAGAAAATGTCCAAAGTAGTGTGTGTGTGCTTGCTTGCGTGTGTGCGTGTATCATAGTGAAAACGATCTATTAGCATTTATGTATAAACTTACTGTTATTATGGTTAAGTGTTCAAAAATCTGAAGATTGCTAACAATGATACAAGATGTGTGGCCCTACATTCTTAGCCCCAAAAATGCAAGAACAAGGGGACAGTTATTTCAAATGCTTCAAAGGGATTTACAATAAATACTCATTTTGATCACACCACTCGTTACTGCCCCTTCCTGATACAAAGCTTCTAAACACATTAAAATAAAGACGCTGTCCTCTGTTTTAAGTGTCTCAGTGGTTTTGTCCCCGCCTACCTATCGAAAACACACTACCTTGTTTTCTCTGACAGTCTTAGACTTTGCAATTTTCTAGTCCACATTTTATTTCTCTAGTCCTCTCACCTGGAATAAACTCCATATTCACCAAAAACCTACTCTTCCTTAACAATTACCTCCTCCTTCCCCCCTCCCTTAGAGTGTATGTTCATGTGCATGCATGTGCGTTCACAAATTCTTTTCTGTGTGTGCCATGTGTGTAGTAAGAATGGGTGCTCTATAAATATCTTTTCATCATCATCATCTGAAATAAAGACTAGTTTTATTCTGCTTCCAGATGCATTTTTTTCAAGCGTGTTTAAATAATTTTTCAACTAAGAATCTTACATCTGATATTTTTAGATTTTGAACTTATATCCACTTTTGTTGGTTTGGTCATATTTTCTTAGAAAGTAAATTATTATATATGTTGATACCTAGCAATACCAACATATGCATTTATTTGTCCCTGCCTTTCCCTGATTCTATTTCAGGAGACAGGTGCAACCTTCAGCAAGTCCAACGCTGTGCAAAACTAATTCAGAAAGTAGTCTTGCAGCTTATGAACACTTCCAGATCTGACTCCTCTTCAGCCTTTTCAGACAGTCTCTTAGGATCTTCTGTCTCACCTCAAAAAGTAAGAACCACAGTCCTTCACAGCTGGCAGTCATCTTTTTCAGACTCTGCCTCCATTTTTTCCGAATCCCAGGCAGAGAGACTGAATGATGCCACAGAAGAAGTGCTATTAGCCAGCAGGTTGCTAGCAGAACATGTGCAGAAAGTTGAACACTGCAGAAATGGTCTCCCCAATCCCCTACACCAGACAATTTCTGCTAAAGCTCACGGCTCAGTTTTAAGTGCGTCATGATGCTGATGTACCCAGCAACAGCTTTCTTCATAATCATTTTAATGCAGTCTTCTCGATGTATGCTGTTGCTAGGAGGCATTGATGTTTGATGGAGTAAAGCTCTAAACACTTCTAAGATGTTCTAAAATCTAAAGAATATCCATTTCCAACATTTCTCACCAGTGAAGTTTAGAGAAAGAGTGTGATATAAAGAGGCTATCAACAAACCACATTATTTAAAATTAGCTTGTATTGTATTGACTGTCTGTCATCTTAATGTGAAAATGTTAAAAATATGAATACCAGAAATTTTACATTATGACTACACCCTTATCAATTCATTTGAATTTATGCACAAAAATACTTGTGTTTATTGCATCATTGCTATTTGATATTTATTTTCTGGGCTTTATTTGCAAAGTTAAATTTCAGCTTCAGTGCCAATAGAACAGATGATGTACTGTTTGTGCAATGGTGTTGGCTCACTATAGCTTGTGATGCTTATGCTGTAAGATTTTAGAGCTGATTGTGTGTGTACACATTTGTAGACATTGTTTTTGTTTTTTTGGTTTTTTTGAACCATCACAACCTGAACAAACCTTTTCATATTGTTGTAAGCAAAGTTACTTCGTGTATAATGTACAGTATAATGATACTGAACTACTGAGCAATAAACTTGTGACTGTTATGGACATGACGAATGCACTCACATTCTGTTTATATAAATTTGATGTTGATAATACTTATTTTGATGCTACTGTCTTCAGAAAAAGGAAAAGAAAAAATGCAATAAGTGCACCTATTTTTTACTTTTATCTCTTTTAGATCTGACAACAGTTTTAGTTACGCTGATATGAACTTTGTGTATTCTACTGCACATTGCTTCTCTCTTTTGGCAAATCATCATTGCTGTGTTTCTCTGTCCATTTGACTGTTGTTGCTCTCACACCTTTTCCCTAGCGGACATGAAAGTTAAGAATAAAGGTGTTCTATATGCTATTCAATGAAAATAATCTTTGAATTTAAAGATATGCATATTTATATTTGAAACCAATGAGATAATTTATGTACATAAACAGTTACCTAGATTTCATAAAAAGTACCATAATTCAAAACATTTCATCTCCTTTCACATGTATATACATATATTTATCAAGCTTCTTGTCTTAAAGGAGATAGTGATAATCATCACTTTCGGTCAGCATTGTTCATGATGAGGCCCTTTAATCCTCGTTTTAAATACTTTCCTGCTTTCCCACAAAGAGACAAACTTTTTTCTACCTTTCTTTCCATTCGCAGATAAGATAAATTGCTGAACAAGATTTCACATGCTGGGGTAGGACATTGCTTGGGCCTATGATTTTCCATTCTTTCCTTCTCTTAATTGCAACCTTTGTCTTTATTGCGCCATCCCAGTGATCCTATCAGCTTTTGATGCCCTGCCATCCAAGTCAGTCTCTTCAAATTGCTTCATCTCACCTCTCTATGCACTTGATTTCTGTTTGCCACAGCATCATCCATTTGCTGTTTTTTGTTTTTAATTTCTTCATTGTGTGGCTAACTGTCAGCTCATTTTTGCACAGTCTTGTGTGCTCTACATATTGGTTTGCCTCCACACAGGAGAATGCGCTCTGCAAATTCAGTTATTTTTAGTTTCAGGCAGCAATAACCCTTAGACACCTTTAGAACTATATCCTAATGCTACATGGAACAAACAAACAAAAATCCTGGAACTGTTTTTGATGTGTTTCAATAAAATATTTATCATAGATCTTTAAAGATTTTGTGGAGAAAAGTTTGGTCTCAGACCTCTGATCAACTTGGTCAGAAAAAAATTGCTTCCTTGGTATGTTTGTATTCTCAGTGGGGTTGGTAGGGGGAAGAAATTAATAGGAAAGTTTGCAGGAACTAGAACACCTAAGGGAAAACTCAAAGACCAGAGAGAT
>SRHC01000062.1:60480-81309 GCA_004794325.1 Pomacea maculata
GATGGTTTTGGTCATCTTCCAAGATTCTGATCCGTAAAGGAGGGTGCTGATCACATTTGACTTGAAGATTCTCAGCTTGATCTTCTGGCTGATGTTTTTTGCCTTCCATGTGCTCCTGAGTGAGGCGAAGGCCTGGCTGGCTTTCGCCAGTCGGGCTCGAATCTCCACCTCCGCATCCCCGGTGTTTGACATTTTGGACCCAAGATAGGAGAAACTGTCAACTTCCTCAATCTCTTCTCCATTTAGTTTGATGCTGTCTTGGACTCTGTCGTTCACTCTCATACTTTTCGTTTTCTTTGTGCTGACCTTCAAGCCAAGGTTTCCGGCTGTTTCTGAGAAGGCATTTGTTTTTTCCTGCATGTCTTGGTGGCGGTGTGACAGCAGGGCAATGTCATCAGCAAACTTACCTAAGTTAGGTTTTTTTTTGGTTTTAATTTGCTAGTAGTTTCTGAATGTTGCATAACATATCAAGCTAGAGACTGGTTTATCCCATAAACCACTTGTCTTTCTGCTAAAAAAAAAAAAAAACACGTTCTGCTAAAAGAAAAAAAAATTGAGGAAAAGAAATGAGCCACATCTGATTTTCCAATCTAGATTTCTGATTTCCCACACAAATTTCAGCAACCTGTTTAAGAGAAGGGGGAAACACTGTTGTTAAGTGGCCATACAGAATATGATTGAATGTGACTGTCATAGCTGGGCACTCCTTTCTGACTCTTTGAGCCGACATGGGTACCAATGCAGCCCCCTGCTACTCCACAGAACTGAGACAGAGTTGCATTTGTGTTAAATAGCTGTTTACAGTGACTGCAAACGAAATTTTGACTTTTTAACATACCAGACGTTTTAACCTCTAAAAACTCGCGAATCCAGCAAATGAGATAACTGAGAGGGGTCGTAGCTGAGAGATTAACCAGTCTGCTTTCATTCTAGGAACCATGACTTCAAACGTCTATAAATTCAATTCATTTATTTATATGCTGAAATAAAGCTCTTAAAATCCATATGATAATGCTTTTCTTTGTGGTTTTTGCTTTCACTTGGTCATGCTAAGTCTGCTATTGTTGCGCTTAACCAAAGATTTATAGGAAACCAATTCTCCAGTTAAAAGCAATCAATACGCATTTTGGACAAAGACGCTTGGGAGTATTTATATTTTTGAACGTGATTTCTGCAAAATGTAGCCACAAAGTGCAACCAGTCGGTCACAATAATATAAACACGTGATTTCTGCAAAGGTTAATGAATCAAAATCCACTGATGTTCACTAAAAAGCGACAATAAAAGTGGACGGTCATTTCACCATATTTTCTCCAGAAAATCGTAATATAGGGTCCGGCCCGGCCATTTGAACAGGTACTTCATTTTTTTTTCAACATGCAGCTTCTGTGAAAAGTCGTAATAGAGCTTGAACTGTCTGTTGAGGGGATTTAATAGGGAAGGAGGTTTCACGTTGTACTTATATATAAAAGTACATCTATCGATGCTGATAAGCAAACATTAAGAGAATGGGCTGCAGCAGCTTTTGGGTACTTAAATGTATTTGGCGTATCAAATTGACCACTTATTTGATGGGAATGGTCATGGGCAATGATGTGACATGATGAATATTCAAACCACTATAACCAAAGCAATAGTGTGACAAACATTCAAACCATTTTGTGATGTCTTCTGTTTAGCAGTCTTCAGTCTCTTGCATTTGCTGATATTTAGCTGCTGTAAATATTGGTTGACTTGGAGAAGGGGTGTGCATGCATGCATCACAAGAGTTGCTACTCCTAAAATCCAATTCACAACACAATCATATTTCTACAGGAAAATTTGTTTCTACTAATACTCCATTTCTTCACAGCTATCCTCTGTGAGAATACTAGAAGGAAGCCTGTATAAAGGGTAGCTATGCCGGACACAGTTTATTTCTCCTGTCTTTTCGATGTAAACAAAAAGAGCATCAAATTGAAAAATTTGGGGAACATAATTACTTTTTCATAAAAAATTACCAAGATATTTCTATTTAGACTGAGAAAAGAGTGAGTTTTGAAGATTTCTACACAGTATTTTAAATCACATCAAAACACAGCAATATACAATGACCTGGTCTTATTTCAGTTGGTTTATTCTGAGCTATTTAAAAGCTTGAAAGACTTAAGTAAAGATGGCTAGAAAAACATATCGGGGAAATTATGTATTCCATAAAATACTGCTTAATCTGCTATTTATTTTGCCTTCTGGCTCAACATCTTGCTACGTTCTGACATTTTGTCACATCTGTAGTGTTTGTGCAAGCCCCCAGGATCTAAGCATCCAATTCTTATTTGCCAGAGGTCCATGAAACCCTTGTACAGATACCAGGCAATTTACAAAGACTATCCCAATGTTCCAGTCACCTGGTACACACAACACACCTGTAGCCATATATTTTGCCACTTCTGGTCCTCTTTGGTTCACACACTGTGCATGTGCAGTTTGGTTCACACACTGTGTACATAAGTGTTTTATTGGAGTATCTGGAGGACCTTTTCCATAATCTATGCAAGTTGCTGATTACACTCCAGAGGAGGCGAACGACTATAATGTTCATGAGGATATAAAAGAAAAAAAGGAGAGTAAAAAGTAGGTCATCCCCACCACGATGAGGCTTTAGACGAAGCATATGGCTGGTGACGCACACCTATTGACAAAGAAATGACAAAGACTGGGTATGAATAATCACAGAAACTAGGAAGAATATGAAAAAAACCCACAAACAATAGAATTAAGTCATTTATAATCATTATGTTCTTCAAGAAAAATAGGTTGAACCTTTCATAAAAAAAGGTTACTGGTATGAAAAAAAAGAATGCACTCACATGCTATAGTTATCAGTAACATGCATGTAGCACTACTGTTTGTTGAACATTTAAACTATTGTTCTTTAATGCAGGAAAACAAAATAATGAAGAACAGCATTAACTTCCTGCATGAACACCTGCTAGAGATGTGTGTTACCTCAACATTCAATGTTGGGACCCACATTCTAACAGTCTTTTGTTTAAAATATTTTATCCTTCAGTTTGTCATGGAATCTTTTACTGGCAATTTTTATGATGAGTCATTATATCGGATAAATTTCATTTATAAATTTGAAAAAGTGATTGTACCTGCTGAGTGGTTAAAATTAGTAGTGGTCCTGTTAGCAAGGCAGCTAGTACACCATATAAAACTTTGCAGCGGCTTGATGATGTCTTGCGCCGAACCATTTTGAGCAAGCGGCCTTCTGGTATCTAGAATCCCTGGGAAAAAAACCCCAACAGTTTCCAGTTCTTTTGGCAGTGATTTAAAAGGTACTTTTCTCTTTCATCTTGTGCGGCATGCATAGATCTTAAAAACTGTTCAAACATTACCATTGTTAAATTTCCGCAGGCCAGGTAATTCTGTCTAAGGCTTTGAGTTCTAATGCGTTGTTTTCTTGAAAGAGAAAAGATTTTGCTGATTTTCCCTCTCTTTTGCTGTGGGTGTTCTGGTGCGGCGATGACCCTCATTGAAGTCACAGCTTTTAAGAGATGTGTGGAATTTCGGCAGCCATTTCTTGATCTCATGCACATCTACGAAGGGACCACCTCTGAGCTGAATCTGGACCAAATTCAAGTTGTGATTATGGCCAAAAAACGCAAATTAGTGCCTCATCAAATTTAATCATCTTTTTGACACAGAACATTGATGATGGAGTATATTCCAGTGTCCCTCGTTATTTGGACTTACTTGGTATTCATGTAGACTGACCATTATTCATGTTTGTCTGGAATGAAGTCTCTGCTATGGTAAGCAAGCACACAGAGACAATAAATTATAAGGCAGAATTTTACACGTGAGTTTTACAGACTTTGCTAGATACTCTGTGTGTGTGTGTGTGTGTATGAAATTTCACCATCTTGCTACATAGACCGACAGAGGCGTGTATGCCCAATGAAAGCTTCACTGGACAAGAAATACGGGTCTGAATTTCATTATCTTGACTCACTTATCCTTTCTTCCCTAAAGAAGTTTCATATTCTTTCACTCTTCTTTTGGGGAACGGCGTGGCCTACAGACGCCAATTTCAGTTTCACGCTAACCACCCACCCCAATCTTTAAACCAAACCAAAACATTCAAAACGAACCTTCTCCTTCCATTCTACATGCGGAAATGGCTCTGACCTGTTAGCAAGCCAGACTGTACTCCCAGACTGTATGTCCTTGTTGACAAGAGGCCTATAATGACGACACTCACAACAACACGCGTTCGTAAAATGAAATGACGTCACGATGCTGTGACGTCACCTTGTCGCCAGCCTGCGGAAGTGGGGTTGGGGTGGGGAGAGGAATGGTCGTCCAGCCAGAGAGGATTAACTACTTACAATGCATGCTGCATGCACTGGATATACTTCAGTTTACTGACCGGTTGGTGCAAGTCCGTCCCAAGCCTAAATATCAGCTGGTGTGTGTATAGTCTAGACTATGTGGGTGTGAAGGAGAGAGAGACACTTGTCATATCTCATAATGGTGCAGAAATGCGATTTTCTTGAAAAGCAATTTTCAGCTACAGGTGCGGCATGTTCTTTGGGTGTTGAATGCAGTCCTGGATCTGCGCACCTGCACAGGATCAGTGTTAGTTCCTCCCAACCAGTATTTTGGGGCCCGGAATTACTCTGTTTTCGGTGTTGGGATGAAGCGGTCGTACTTGGTGTGATATGGTCATAGTTGGGACCGCTTAACTCAGGCGATATGGTCTTGGGGCAAAATGACCGCTAACCTTTTTTACTACTGTTGAAACTATCAACAGAAAGGACCAATTACATATTAAATCTCAGGAAACTGTGATTATTTGGTGTCGGTACAAATTAAGGCCCTGAAACAATTATATCCCGCTTCCAGTCACTTTTTCTTCCTTGAGTGGTTTGGTAATTAGAGTGGAGAGGAAAGGGGTCAGACCCATCAAGATGGCCACTGTACTCAGCTGGCCATGACTCTTCAAGCTTTGCCTACTCCCAAAGAATGAAAATGAGAGTTGGAAGTCCACCAACTTCTTATCTTAAATCTTGTTGTGACTTGCATCAGGTTATAGACGCCAGAAGTCTAGATCTCAGAGGTAACTCTAGAGGTTTGGACCTTAAATACCACACATACAAACACAAACCCTGTGGTTCATATTGAAAGAGAACTTTGAAGGTAGGCTAGGGTTCCAAATACACATCCAGTCTACAGCTTTTTAAGAAATTAATAGTAAATTTTTATAGATGGGTCAAGTCAAGGACTTTACCATAAGGTGGTGTCATCTTATTCAAGATTTACACTTGCTTAAACGTACCTGGACCTTAACATGAATACCATGCTTATGCCCCAGAAGTAACATTTTTAAAAAAGGGTGCAACAGAAAAGTCAACAAATAATATGCATGAGTCAAATAATTTACTTCATAACAATACAACAATTAATGATACATTGCTCTTTAACACTGAGCTCTAACTTCTATGTCATTTGATCTCCATGGCAAAGAAAACTGCATTTCATAATGCATCAGGTCACTGTTGTGGTATCTCACAAATATTCAGTTATGAATAGCAACAAAGCAAAATGTCATACTTCAAATATATTATGCTACAGCTGCAATGCACTGTTGCTCCTGTTAAAAACAATTATCAGTTTGGAACATTTTGACATATTTTGAAGGGAAATATATCTCTATATATATTGGTGACAAACATTAGCTGCACATTTAACAGAACTACAAGTCTTCTTGTTAACCACTCTATAACCATTTATACAGAACGAACCACACACCTTTCACAAAAATAATCTTTACCGTCAGATTCTGCGTCCTCATGTATGACAGTAAACAGCCCAAGTGATTCACCTATGTACATCTAAATGTATTCCATTTCTAAAAGTTTCCTTTTTCTGATCTCTCGTGCTTCTTAGAAAGAAATATAAAAAATATTTAATACTATTCTAAAACATGCCATTATGTGAAAGCTGATAAAGGTCATCTATGTATAATACATTAATTTTACATTTTTTCCAAGTCTTTGTTATTAAAGAAATCAAACCCTACAAGTGTATTGTGTCATACTTCACTTACGGCTCAGTTTCATCATCTCAAAACAGTTTTTGAAACATAGCTACAAACAGCAGTGTTTTTTTGATTTTTGTTTTGAATATTTGATAATCAAAGTGTCAAGCAACAGAGCTGTTGATCTGAGCATGTTTAGTGTATACACCCTCCCACTTGCGACTATGGAATGAACACAAAAAGTAAAAAGTGTTCTTGCAGAGACCCTCATTAAAAGGGTTGTAATTCTCATCTAGGTATTTCAGGTAGGTGATCCGTTCTCGAGAGGCTGCTTCCCATGTTGTCAGCCCCCGCAACATTAGGAAGGTGTGGAAGCTCAAGAGACCCACCACAATGAAGCCGCCTGCCACTTCAATCAAAATATTTATCATGAGTAGAATATTTGTCTTGATCCAGTCTCCCCACTGTGGTTGGTATTCAATCCCGTTCCTGTACAAAGCAAAAAGCAAACAAGTAGTAGATCAGGATAAAGTTTTCCTGAAGACTGGATGCAAATGTAAGGGTCTAACTGAAATAAACACTGATATTTAACCAAACCGATCTATTCTGGCCTTGTGGTTAGTGCACTTGACTGTGGAGCAGAAGGACACTGATTCAAGGCATGCAGGGGCTTGTGGCTGGAAAACTTGCTCTGCCCACTCAGCAGCTGTCCAGTAGGAAGTGAAGAGGGAATGTACAGGCAGATACTAAATATGGATTGCCTAATGCTGAGATCAATGGTGTTTGAACCTGTAGGTGTGCACACCAGCCGATACCCATATGACACAACATCCTTCCCACGGTTAACTCATGGCTATAGGATAGTTATCTGACCCTTGTGAAGGTTGGGGAATGTAAGGCAATGATGGAGAGGAGAAAATGTTGGTCCTAGGATAAGTGAGGTTTCTAACGCCCTCCAACAGCCATGAAGTCTCTGGATTACCTTCATTTATTTTGCAATTAGACATAGTGAGCCAGTGCCATTTATTGACCTTATAACCCCTTGCTGTGGAACTGTTTTCTCTGATAGAAAATCTTCAAATGCAAACCACAAAAAAATACTTTGTGCATCATCAAACCAAATTCTATGAAAAATTCCATGACATCAATGCTCAAAATTTACTTTCTTCAATGAAAAGGACTAAAAAACTCTCACCACTACTGTTAAGTCACGTGGCAACTCACCAAGTCATGTATAATGTCCATGGTGTAAGTGCAGAGGTAGCCAAGAGGAAAAGCCAAAAGAACTTGTGGTTGCGCTCCCCTATGCACGCCTCCAGCCAAGGGCAATGATGGTCATATTTGCGGACACATTTTCCACAATCCTCACAGTGCTTGGTCCGCATTGGTTGCTGAGGAGACCAAAATCATTGCGTGAAGCAATAAAGATCTTAACTGATGGGCTAGTGGCAGTTTCAGTAGGGCCTGATCATTTGCTGCTAACAGCTGAACTATTTCCAAATTTTTTCAAGACTCCAGAACTAGTGCTGTAGGGAGGGAACTGTTGCATTCAAAAGCAGGATAAATTCTCTATGGGGCTACGTATCTTGAAGTTAATTACTTCTTCACTGTCATCATCATTGAATTGAATCTGTACACCAGCACTCTAAAAAAATATCAAAATAGAGGGGAAAATAACATAGGCCCCCACCAAATAATGGGATTATGGATTAATCTGTCAAATAATCTGGAGATAAGCTACTACTATAAATTTAGAAAAGTCATTTGTTTGCAAGTAGTTTATATTCTAGCACCATATATTTTTAGTGATTTTTCTTGTTATTGAGCCTATCCTATCCTCATCAGTCACTTTTATACAGATGCATGTGTGAAGGTTAGACATTTTGATTTCAAATTCACACCATACCTGAATTTCGCAAAAGTCACACTGACGGTACTTAAAGTCTCCTTCGGATGTCTGAAACTTCAGCATGGTTGACCCTTCCTCATCTGACTCTGCTGCCTCAGTACTGCTGGTGGCTGTGAGTTTGACAGGTCTCTGAAATCATTAAAATTGACCCAGTTTTTATAATAAAAATAACCACTAGATCTCTAGAATTGACCAACAAGTAAAACTGGCATGACATATATGTACACAGATCAAACAACTCCTTCTCCATCACTGTTTTTGTCACTGGAACTCCATGGACCTTTATTTATAGCTGATGGTATGCATTATTATTTCTGCATTTTGAGAATCCTGCAACACAACCAACTTCAAGAGAGAGAGAGAGAGAAAGTGAAAATGCGTTTGTGTACCTGTGTGTGCTCATGTACATTAGTCTGTGTGCCTGTACATGGATTTGAAGGGGATAAATATGGATGCACATGAATTAAAATTAAGGCATATGATTTTTCCCATTCAAGAAGACTATGAATGATTATTTTGTTGTTAAAAAAAGACTTCATTTATTGTCAGAGTTAAAGAGTGCTGGAAGACTTAAGACTCTTATCCTGTGAGAAAAACAACTCAATTCATCATCTTCACCTGCATGGACTACACTTTTACAGATCTCTTTACCCGTACAGACCTGTAAACTAGTATGTAATCCCAGAAAAAATTGTGTAAGTCTTTATCCAATGTTTAATAGCCAGAGACCAAACCAATGTAACATTTAGGCCTTAGCCACAATTCCTGTTAGTCTGGTGATTTCCTATGATTATTACAGGAAATCTGTAAAGGTAAACAGATCAAGTTTTAGGCTGTTAAAAAATCTTTGACCACCACCATCATGCCATCTTTGACCATGTGCTTAAATTACAACAAAAAAACAGATTACAGACATGCTGGGGATTTCTATTGTTCTTACCTTCTTCACCACTGGCAGGTAACCTGGGTCAACAAAACAAGCTGCATAGTACATGCTGAGAGAAAAGGCCAGCAGTGCTACATACAGTATGCCCACAACCAGGTTTTCTCCATGCAGCAATGCATGTGCCAGAACTGCACAAAAAAAAAAACAACAAAGACGATGCAAAACCACCCTAGATCATGCGGCACACAATATGAGTGCATCTGCGTGCTTCTTGCAGACCTAAAGCTGTTCTGTTAAACGTCTAGTGGGATTGGTAAAGCTCAGTGCAAGACATCATTTTCACAAATCTGGGGATTACCTCCCTTCTCTTCTACAAACATCACCACAGGCTGAAACATACCCTCAACAAAGACATCATTCATGGCTACATTTACACTGTATTCAGCCTGTAGGAGAAGTGAGATACATTAATTAATAAGGCATGTCAGTGTCAGTGTACAAATATAACAAACTTATTTATGTGCATGGTGATATGTTTGTAGGTGTGAATCAAGAATGGAGATGGAGTATTCACAGGTTTTGAGAAATAATAACTTGTGATGAGCTTTACCCAGTCAGAAGAACACAAATCTGGCATTTTGTACCCCACAGATCATCAAAATTCCACTGACTTAAAGGTCTACATGGCAGAGAAATATAGGCTGAATACAGTTCTAGATATGTTTTACCAAAATAAGAAACGCCATTCCTTCTTGAAATATAACCTACAAACATCATGCTCACAGAAGTAAAATGAGGTATAAAACATGATATCTGGAAAGTCTGGAGATACACTATAATTAGCATATGGTCTTAAGTCTCTCAATCACTGGTTAGTCTTGACAACATCTTGCACACTCCTGTTTTTCAGGATTTTTTTTATCTCATTCTTTGCAAGATGATGTTTGAAGGTCTGTGACTCAAGAACAGATCGAAAGGGTTTATTCACTGCAATTTGGGAAAATTGTTACAGTTAATTCAGTGAAGAACATCTGAAAAATGTGCAATCTGGAAGACCTTTAAGCTTTAACATGCACAGCAGCTGTTGTCACTCATTTTAGTAAACAGTCAAACATAACAACAAACCTACATGATATATGGCAAAGTCGTCTGGTCCTCCAAATTAAGCCTCTTAATGAAAATTAAGTATATCTAATACATGCGCAAACCTATCAACAACATATGGCTCTGTTGAGTATCAGATTATCAGGTCTAACCCCTTGATGTGCTGTTATCAACAAAGCATAATTAGCAACACTAGGGTATCAAATAATAGACGACTTAAGTACTTACAAGAGTGCATTTGTGAGAAAGTGTGTGTGTGTGTCAAAAAGAGTGGTAAGAAAATATATATTAATCTTCAAAACTTCAGTCATTAAAATGCTTTTTATTTTCAAGTGTGCCTAAAAAAAGAATGCTATCATAATTTGTTAAAAATAATGCAAAGCATTGTCACAATTTTATATTTTAAAAAAGTGTTGCTTCGATCCGTCTGCATAAAGGAACTATATATATAGGCATATAGCATGACAATGGGTATAGTGCACAAGCACTCGATCGAGCGATCCTGAGAATTAAAGAAAGACAAGGGTAGAAAAGAGACCATGGGAAGAGAAAATGAACAAAGCTAGCTAGGGATAGTCTTTGTTGTAGTCTTACTTGTATCCTTAGATAAAAGCGACGCTGGAACGCCTAAGCACAGCACAGTGTGCGTAAGACGAACAAAGAGCTTCGCCCCACACCGATGATACGGTGGACACTTCATGCTTCGTGTCCTGTCGATGTAACTCAGTGTTAGTAAACTACCACTGACCAATTATGAATCAAGATCAACAAAACTGATTAGTATCGCTTACTTAGCATGAAATCCTCAGGAGTTGAAAGTCACACTACATGCTCACACATAATATTCAAATAATCATAAAAAATTACATTCAAAGAATAAGTGACAGTCAAATATGGAAAAACAGAACTAAAAAAAATCTGATAGAGCATTTTAACTGCCAGAGACTCACATGCTTTACAGACACGGCTGGCAAACCAGGCTGGTCTGTGGGCAAAGACGGGCGGCCATTTTGTATTTGTGAGGGCGTTAAGAAGGAATAGCAGACGACGTTTTCATTATAAACTATAGTTGTTTCCCTTGGCACGAGTGATTGCATAGACGTGGAGCTTCACCCCACCTCTGCTACCCCATTCATCTCTTTTCCCCCAGTGTCAGCAACTGCTACAACGTTGATCAAACACAAAATAGGTATACTAAGTTGTGTTGATATTTTTCAATTGCCTGCAATAAATCAAACACGTTGTGTTTTTTTTTTTTAAATTTGTGAAGTACACCATTGTGTCTTGGGGGAAAAGGGATGTGGTCGTTTGTTTGCCGAGCGTAGCCGAATTTAAGTCCCCAGTTTTTCGACGTTTTAGCTTGAATTGCCTTATTCTATTAATAAATCATGCCCAAAGTATACTTTGTGATTAAAGGGTTACCTTTATGCAATAATATGTCGATAAAAGTAATCCTTAATTATTGCGTTGCTGACAGTTTTGCTGTTGTAAAGTACCAAAGACAACAGAAAGAACTCAAAAATTAGAAATACGAGAAGCAAACGGGGTTGTTTAACAGGGTCTAGATAAATTTACCAATGAATGAGAAATCTAGAGCCGCAAAAGTATACTGAACAAACCCCTCACACCTTCCCCGTTTCCGCTCCGATCGTAAAAAGAATAGATTGCTGTCACCTATAGGAGTGCAGCACTTCGCACTTTAATTATTATCATTTCGGCTTGAATTAATTAGTTCTGAAAATAAACCAGTAATAAAGATGTGCTGTGTCAAAGAGCCAAAACTGCCGATGACAATGCCATTTTAATTCTAAGAGCAGACGAACAATGTTAACATAGGGACAGCATAGGGTTCAAGGAAATACCAGTCCGAGGGCTTAATAAGTCACGAACGCCGTCCATTTTAAAGGACCAGTGATGTGCAATATGTTTCCTTCTAATGATTGTCTACATCTCAGTGCAGGACATATTTTCCCAAGCTTGGTAAATATCTCTCCACCCTTCGAGGTACACGTCTACAAACACATGATTCAACATCACATATGTCAGGATATATATATAGTGCATGGATATCTAAACATTGTAAATCAAGTCGGTCTTTCATCACTTGACCGGCACCTGTCGTTGGAGGGGTGGGGAGGGGGGACGGGGGTACATGGACAGACAGGGCAGCTATTAAGAAGGCCCGCCATTCTTGCCTGTTTGGGGTGATAGTCAGCAGGTCCTATAAAGGACGTAGAGTCTATGCAGTCTTTGACGTTCGTAAGCCAGGTCTTCGATCTTCTGACCACCGCGTGGCGTCGACCACATATATATATATACCTCCAACGTACGAAGAACATTCTTCGACAAGGGTGTCGTGCTGTGTCCCATGCCCATTCTAGACCAGCTTACGTCGCTTGACTGTTGCAAGTAGAGGTTCCTGGTGTCCTACGAGTGTAGCAACCGTGATTCATACAAAGTTATTGTTTTATTTTCTCTGTATAAGATCCGATCGAGCAGTTTCCTCAGGCACTTAATTGTTCTCCAGTGCCTGGGTTCTCCTTATCGGCAAGCAGAGTCCATGTTTCACATATGTAAAACAGGATCGGTACTTCAGAGGACTTGTTTATATTATACTTTGCAGTAAACCTGATGTTATGGCAGCGCAGGACCATGTCCAACCTAGCCATTGCCTCTGTTGCTGTTGCGATCCTGTCGGATATCTGTCGTGAGCTGCACTTCTTGGAGAAGGTGACTCCCAAACACTTTAAACTGCTTACCTCTTTGAGTCACACCCCATTAAAGTAGATTTCCGCCTTGCCATTGTTAATGGTCATGACTTTGCTGTTATCAGTGCTGGCCTAGATTCCATATGCGTTCGAACTGTCTGTCAGCCTATAGTGCCAGTATAAGATCTTGCAGTTTGTCAGTACTTGCAAACATATGTATGTCGTCTGCAAAGTGTAGGTTGCAAATCGGCCATACGCCGATGGAAAAGCTATGAGGGGACTCAGCCAATATGAGAGCTAGGAACATATGTTTATAAGGCCTATCCCAGGACCAGCATGAGCGCAGATGTGTACAAACGTGACGCCACAATTTTGTCGTCGTCAGTCCTATGTGTACATGATCGCCGGGGGTAACCGAACACCCTTGAGAAAATCCCTGTGTGACACAGGGAGCCCTCAGAGTCTGTCAACAGTTATCTTTAGTCGAGATCTCTAAAAGTGCAGAGGAAATTATTTCTCAAAGTTTAAAAGGAAACCCCAATCGCGATGTGTTTGTTCGACATTTCGTAATATCTTCCGTTGTATCGCGCTGTACCCTACAGAATGTCATAGGTGCATTGGAACTGGATCCACAACTTCGTAGATGGGACAACATTTAGTAATCGTCTTGTGAGCATTAGTAACGTTTAACCACCCATGCATCTACCCGCCTGCCCCGCCCCCACCTCCAAACATACACTGAACCCAAGAGCGCTCTACATCGCATGACAAAGAATATAATAAATCGGCCTTAAAATCATTCTGTAATAGTAGGTAAACTATCCCAACTAGTATACATAATATTTATAGAATGATGTAATGTAAATTACTAATCTCAGATTGAACGAGTAAGAATTGTAAAAATATTAGTGACGTCACACATGTAAGGCGAGGTGAAAGGTCAGCCAGTGTGGTCCCTGCCTCATTTTCACTTCGCTATTTCTAAGCAAGATGGCGGCGGCCGATTGATGAAGGAAGTTGGACGTACTGACATAATTTGATTCTCAAATCTGCTTTATGTTTGACACTGGATGGATTATTTAGTGGACTGAGATACAAATAACAATGTTAGGGATGTAGGACGATGGTTTCATCTTTAGTTTACACGGCAGTTAGGTAGTTGTTAATGTTTGTTCGGAGGTGTCGGGAAAAGCAATGGGTGCACAGCAGGCCAAGGAGCCTCGGCCAAGTTCCAGCAAAAGCAAGGGAAAAACAAAAGAACCACGGGTGTCACAAGGAAATATATTCACAGAGCATTCAGGTAAGTTTCTTGTACAACTCACTGAGATCCTTCGTTGGCGTGAGTCTTTGCCTTTTGTCAGTGTGCACGATTTTACCTACGTTTTCGAAGAGAGAGCATTTCGTCGATACTTGTGCATGCTGCCTTTGGTCACCGATTCCCTTTAGAGAGCATGTCATTGTCACCTTCTTTAGAATGATTCACCCGAGGTCGAGAGATGGAGAAGGATGGATGAGAAAGGGGAGAGAAGGGTAAGGGTTTAGTCTCAAGCATATCGTCGTCTGGAGACATTCAAAATCCAGCGGAGGAGGGTTGAGTCTAGCCTCTATTCAGACGAGCGAACATAACCGAACTGACAGATGAGCCATGGCATGATGGATTTGTAATAATTGAGGATGGTTAGTCACTCCCTGGGCTCAGCCCGTGCCACTGCAGGAATGAGCAGATTATGCAAAAAAGCCAATATTTATTGTGCAGTTTGTGTAGGTTTTTACACAAAAAATGTATAAGCCTAAACATTATTTGTTCACAGACATTTTTCATTGTTGAAAAACTTTATTGTAATATAGTCTCTTTAGTGTAAAATCCATGAAACATTAGCTGTCAATGAAGATGTTAGTTATAGATTTAATTGTTATATTTTACATAATATTGATCAATGATTAAAAGATTTTTTCGCTACAGTGCATACATTACTGCTATGTTATGAGAAATAGCACTTCATAATTTTTACTATATTGGATACAAAATAGCTATTTAAAACAGCACTACAGTGGCTAGTGTAGGCAGGTACAAAGTTTATCCATGCAGACAACTTCCTTGTTGAGAGGTTAAACTTACTGGTTGGACAAATTACACTTATCTGACATTGTCACAGAAAGTGGAAGTCGAAATGGCATCTAGACGGATGTATTGAAAAATGTGATGGACATTGTGTGAGATGAAGAGAGTAGCTAGCTATTTTCAAAAGTTGATGTAGAGTCAAAACTTGAATATTTCTTGCATAGTCAGAAAGTATCATCTACTATCATAATATTTTAGGTATAAATTACTCATCTCACAGAAAGTGGACACCAAATGTCATCTAGGCAGAGTTATCAAAACAGCATTTTAAATACTTGAAAGAATAGCAAACACTTAGCAATTTGAATACTTGATGCAAAATCAGAACTTTAAAAATTGCTTACATAGAAAGTTATAACGATTTAACATCTAGATCCAACTGTGGTAATAAGTGGTTCCAAGAATGTTTACCCATAAAAACATTTTTAACTCAAGTATTAACAGGAAAGTTTAAAAACAGAACTAGTAACCTTGGCAAGCAAACTGTTCTCTACAGTAATTCAAATTTGTTCTTATCATCATTATAAGAACTAGATGAAGCTTAATAATAATGTTTTAATCATTTTGAGTCCTTATTTGTGATTTTAAAACATACATTTTTAATTGTACAGGTAAAGACTACAGTAATCTATGACTGTCCTCCCTTTCTATATGTACACTAAACACACAGTCCTGAATGCCTGAGATAAGGAACAGAGCAACAACACACACATCCATCTGTCATGTACACATGTATATTAATTTACACTTAATAGTATTAAAGCCTGTAAGTATAAATGGACAGTCCAAAATGTGGAATTAGTGTGCAAAATCTTATAATGATATTATGGGGCAGAGAATGCAGCAGGATAGAGTTGGTCAGAGTTGTTAACTTGGCAGATCGTAGCAACGGAAAAGGTGGGGGGAATCCCATCATGCTGTTTAGTTATATTCACATAGTTAAATGTTTTTTTTTTAAGTCATCGTCTACAATTCTTATGTGGAGTGCAAGTCAGCATTAACATCCGATTTTGTGTATTCCATGGTGATATGGTCCAAGCTATTTGTGGTTAAAATTATTGGTGGGTGTGATGGTGTTATGAGCATTAAACAGTGGGTGCATTTTTTTGGGGGGTGGAGGTGCCCCATTCTGTATGTCTTCACAGTTGTGATCAGAAGACTATTGACTTTGATAAGAGTTTTACTATGTCTACCATATTATCTATGTTTTATCCAATTTTATACAATGACTGAAATGTTCTTAGCTGACTTATTTCGAAGGCTGCAAATCATATTTTACACAACATGACATTGAACTACAGTACACCTGATAGGGCCACTGCTAAGTCATATGTCCTCCACTCAGATGGCAAGGGCATGTTCACTGTTGCCCAGTTTTGTTGATGCTTTTTCAGGTGATTAGGTGTAGGTTTGTTCCTCCCACTGAATGCCTAGCCTGTCTCACATTTGAGCCCATTAATCTGACATTTCCATCTGCAAACCGGCTATCCATAAATAGGGTGCTCAACTGCTATGTGCCTAATTTGCTGACATTATCTGTAAACTCAAGCACTGCCATTTTACAGACAAGGTTGTTGTAAAATAGAAGTTTGGAGTTTTGGTTGCTGTCTTTGTAGATAAATAACTGCACAGAATGAGTTGATTTATCAGTCTTGAATCACCAACAACAGAGTAGACAGAATAGACTTAGACCGTAATCTCTGAAACCAGAAAGTTTCAAAGTGCAAATTAATAAAACTGTGAGGCAATTAAACCCTGCTTTTATTGTTAGAGAGAAGTATATATTTGCTCTCTAATCTTGTAAATTTCATCATATTTTGATAACCTTTAAGATTTACCGTGTCTGTGTGAAGCACAGATTTTAGCTAGAAATAAAAGCAATATTAAATGGAAATTTAAGGACATGGGTTATCTTGGGTCAGCAGTGTTTTCATACTTTTTAATACTCTTGTCATGGTTATTACATTGATGAAGTACTAAAATGAAAAAGTAATGTATTATCTTTGTGAAGTTTTTATTTGCCTTTTCTGTACTTTGGACATATGGTATTTTTATTCTTTCTTTTCTCTCTCTCATTATTCTAGCATGATTCTCCTTGCCCACATCCATATTGTGTATGTGTGAGAGAGAGAGTTAAGGGGGTATTTTGGAAAGGGATTTAGTTTATGGCATAATGAAAAGTCTTAACCTCTTTCAGTGTTGAGCCCACTCTTTTCATTTTTAGTGGTATTTAATTTAATGGTGTGGTTTAATATAAATTAAATGAATTTATTAGTAGAGAAAGATAAGAGAGAAAATAACAGAAAGACTAAAAAAGGGGAAATGACACATGTACCTGAAGGCAAACACAAACAAAATACAGAATTAGTGTGTAGAATTAAGGTCTGAAGAGGTCTCCTCATGACTGAACAACATAGCAAAGAAAGGTTTTTTGCAGAGATCAAGTAGGACAGATTTTTTTTCAGATCCTCATGATAAATATTTTAGCTGACATTCTTAAATTTCTGTGCAAAAGGTAGCAAACTGTTTAGCATAGTGTTGAGCAGGTTGTCGGCCTATTTTTCCTCTGACTTGCATATGAAAGCACCTTTGCATATTGTACCCATCCTTTTCACAATTCTGCTTGTGAATTATTATTAATAATACTAGCAGGTGGAAGCTACAAGCACAAAGAACTGCAATAAAGGGAACAATAGTAAACAGGCTAACATGTGAACAAACCACCACCACAACCATACTTTAATTGATTTATATCCGTGAAGTACTTAACTGGCTAATTGCTATTCAGACAACTTTATCATGAACATGTATTACTTTACCAACTCTAAAATTGTCAAACATAAAAAATGAATTAGCTGTGAAAGATCAAGATGAGGTAAATACAGTCATCACTTCATGTCAGTTTTGAAGTAGCTTCAAATGGAGAGGAAAGTGTTCATAAATTATTGGCGGCATGTTGGTAGCATTTGTTTTTAAATGTTAGTAAAGGGCATGGGGTTTTTTTCACTACTTGAAAAAGACTGGAGAACATTGCAGACAGTGTTTTATGTTTTATTGTCCACTTGTGCAATTTGGGGCGAGGTGTGTCAGCAGGCCCATAACCTCATTCAGCGAGTGACGTGGACTTCGCCTGGGTTACTGGGCATAATCAACGGTCTGTGTGGTTCCAGCCATGGCAGAGCTTATTGCAGAAACCTTTTTGCAGGCGGCAGTGACCCGTGCTCACAAGACAGGCTGTTGTTTGAGCACTGCGGGCGGCGCCCCATTGCCAAGACTACGGTAGCCGCTCGCCGCGCTGGCTTGTCTGGAAATACACACACAAAGGATACGGCTCAGCAGCAGCCTTGAGTTTTCGAGAGATCCAGTGATGTTACTGCAAGCACTAACACTATGGCGAGTGCCCGAAGGGAGAAGGGTGGGGGGTTGGAGAGACTGGGTGGGTGGGGAGAGAAGGGAGAATGACACAGCATTCTGTGTACTTTAACAGGGGAGATGGACGAAAGGAATCTGGCCGGGTCGGTGGGACTTGTAGGCTTTGCAGTCACTTTTCGTGGAGAGATTGAGATTCCCTCCCCCACCCAGCGGGTACAGCGAACGTGAAGAGAGTGTGCATAGAAACGAGGTGAGGGTGTGTGGCTAGAGATGAGCAGAGGATAAGGCAGCGCTGCCTGCTGCGCTCCAGAATATGTAGGCCTGCCCTGGGTAGGTAGGTGGATGGGTGAGTGGGGGATGTTGGCATCGCTCTCAGCCACGCTGTATGTGTGTGAGAGAGAAAGAACGCATGTGAGAGAGAGAGAAAGGATGTGTGTGTGTGAGAGAGAGAGAACGCATATGTGAGAGTACGCATGTGAGAGAGGGAGAACGCATGTGTGTGTGTGGTGGGTGGGGGGGGGAACCCCAACTGAAGCAGACTTTGATGATGGTATGCGAACGAAAGTAGCCTGTGGGGATGCGACTTTCAGAGTTCTGGAAGAGGAACGAACTCATTTTCTCGCTGACGGCTGCAAGAGTCTGAGGGGAGTTTCCGAAGAGAGGGAGTGGGGGAACTCTCATCCAGCCCCCCACTCCCCATCATGCAACCATCCTTCCCACCTGTCCCACCTGTCCCACCCTGGTGCTGTTACGTTTTAGAAGCATTAGAAGGGAGGTGGTGGGGAGTGGAGGGGATACGAGTGGGAAAACCTCTCGTTTCGTAACAGCGTGCGCCTGCAGAATTTGAAGGATCCAGGGGGGAGGGAAGTTAAAAGAGAGGGGAAAGAGGAAGGGAGAAAGAAAAAAAAAACTTCCTTACTTTCTTTAGATGCGAAACTGTGAGAAAGAGTAAAAGGCTCGCGCAGGATGAATAAAAAAAAGGGCGAGTCACTCTACCCATACACGTTAGTAAAGAGTGTCCCTGCTCCACCCTACCGTTCGTGTGGGGTGAGCTGGGGTGGGGATTGGGGAGAGGCTTGAGCAGCTGTGAGCCATTACGGTAGCAAAGCTGCCTCCCACCCCCTCCATCGTCTGTCTTCTGCTGCTGTTGCTGCCGGCCGTGGTCTTATCACCGTCGTCGATTGGCGCGCCAGACATCTTTGTCTTCGTGATGAGGCTTCAGGCCTGCCCTCGCCTGCCGCCTACGCTGTGAGCAGGGCGCCGCGAACGACGATGTCCAGTCCCGTACATGTATTACCGACTTGGAATCAGTTCGCTCATGCGGAAAAGTAGTCTGTCTTGACTATTAATTAAACTGACAAGAGCACCTCCCCCTTTTACCAGTCATCTCTCCACTTACAAAGACCTACGTTCCCAGGTATTATTATTGTTATCGCATCTCATCTGAAGAAAGGATCGACATATCTTACAATCAACAGAAGGAGATGGCATTTAACATCATTGTTCGTTGTCGTAAATTTCAACTGGGTTAATCGTTCGGTTATATATCAGGTTAAGAAGGGCATTGTAACACGGGTCCTACACCTGAGTAGCAGAGGAAGCCATTCGATATCACGAAAAGATGTAGTTTGAAACCCTTCAGCAAAAGCGGAGAGTTTGGTGCAGGTGACGGAGGTGCGCACGAAGACATATGCAGAGAGCTGACTGGAGGGTTAACGAAAAGCAGGTAAACTGCTCATAAGACCTGAAGCCCTAACCATTCAGGTAGCTCCTGTGGACGTTCCGAGCACCGGGGCCTAGAAACGTCTCGTCCACGTCAGCCTTGTTCGTGTCTTTCATTCCTCCGTTTCATAGGGTGGAGAGGGGTAGCTTAGTCCGTGTTTTTTTTTTTTTTAATATTCATAAAAGTGGTCGTAAGAACCGATCTTTGAAACTTAATGGCTTTGTAGGCTTGCGAAGAATATTACTAGCCAGCACGCAACAAACTGCGGTTTTCCCAAAACCAGTAAATGGAAGGTGCGTGGAAGGCATGTTTCGCGGAAGCATGGTCGGGCACTGAGAGAGCGTAGATGCTTTTGGCTCTGATGCAATGGGCTGTGTCCCTGCCCTATCGTGCCTGCGTGTGTGTGTGTTTCCAAGGCATCAATTCCTCAGAAAGCTGTTAACCCGACATCCAAGAACCCAAACCGACAGTCATGCTCAGTTTCCTTGTGCCACACAATCGCTTGGCAGGCAAGGCCGTATCATGCACCAGTAGGCAGAGGGGCGGGGTGAGGGCTGTTGGTGGAGGAGTAGCCTCATTAGTGGCAGCAAGTCAGAAAGAGCAGAGTGTTAATGAGACCGTGGAAGCTCCAGCGGCGCCTGGAAGCCTCTTCTTGTGTCAGTCGGTACTCTGCTGCATTCTTCTCCTCCACTCTATCTCCGCTATCGCGCTGGCTGCTCACTGTGGGCCAGGTGGGCCAGGATGACCACTCAGTGTGCAGAGATAAGAGGTGGGGGAGAGTGGACTTCGATGCAAGACAGACGAAACCAAGCAGCCAGTGCTGTATTTGAGTCGCTTGGAGAAATTACTTCGACAACGTCTGCCTGCGTGTGTGTGTGAGGGGGGAGGGGCAGGGACCACTGGGGGAGAGAGAGAGTGCTACTTTTTTATTATTAAGAAGTACTTAATTTGATTTTGATAATGGGTGTGTTTAGGTG
>SRHC01000062.1:81333-106678 GCA_004794325.1 Pomacea maculata
ATTATGGGTTACAATAGGAGATGTGCTGCTAATTTTAAGGTTGGTTTTTTTTTAAGGTGGAGGGGGTAATGCATCATTGTTTGGGCTTCACACTCTTTCGCTTTCCGGCCATTATACGAGCTGGAGAAAACAAATAATAAGCATAACAACATAATGAACTTAAAAAAAAAAATCCACTAAGCAGGGGGAAGACCAGTCCTGGCTCAGAATTGTTCCCGGAGTGCGCACACGTGATTGGCTGATTTTTCAGACAGGATGGAGAGGAGGGGAGGAGAGAAAGAGAGCTATAATTTCAGTACCAGCGCACTGATGGCAGACCGCCACAGGGCTGCTTTGTGACATCGATAACATCGCTGCTGTCGTCGCTGTCGAGCTCCATCGTGTTTCCTGCCGATACTGCCTTCGAACGCCGCCGGCCTCTCTGTTGGCGCCGCAGAGAAAAGCCAGTCTGTGCAGGCAGAGTTCACGCGAGGGGTGGGGTCATCGAATCGTGTGTTCGGTGTACAGACTGTACACGCTGGAATGGCTGCTGTGGGTTTTTTAAATAAAAAAAAATGTTTATTTATTGGAAGCTACTGTAGTTTGTCGAGAAAGTGGGCGTAATTTGTAAAGAGACGTACATAGAAGTCTTTGTAAGTTCAGGGTAATCGGTCGCACAAGGAAGGGAGGTGGGAGGGGAAGGCAATGCATGCACTCTTACGTGATCTACACACTCATGGACAAATAAATCTCGCTCGTGCGTTCTCGTTCGCGAGCATTTGCCGGAAATGACTTGCGGCCGCTAAGATGTACTTTCTGTGTCCGAGCACAGCTTCGTGCTTGGTTGCTGACCTTTGACCCCTCAGCTTTCTGCTGACGTTTTGGCTGCTAGCGTTTAGTTCCGTTTTTGGTTTTTTTTTTTTCTGCTGACGTACAGGTTTTTTGGTTTTGGATTTTTTTTTCAGGGGCTCAGTCCCGTATCTGGCTGTTTGCTTTTTCTTTGGGGTTTATTTTTTTCCCCTGCCCCAGTTCAGCCCGGTGTATGTTTAGTCCTGTATCTGTCTTGCGTGCAGTTTCTTAATTTTCCTGCTGACGTTCATTTTAGTGTCAGACTGCTGACGATCAGCTCCGTGTCTGGTTGCTAATGTCCACGTGTCTGGTTGCTAATGTTAAGTCCACTTGTGTGGTTGCTGGCGATCGACAAACGACTTCGTCTCCAGCCTAGACACCTTGTTGAGTTATCTGAAGCTTCAAACGACAGAAACTGGCGAGGTTCGATCATGTCCGACACACCTTGCGGAAGACGGTCCACCAAGGGTACATTGAAGACAGTCGACGCCGTGGCTAAGGTGAAGGAATGGATCAGCGCAAGAGCTCCACAGGAGTGTGCCATCTAGTCTCTCCTACGACTGGCACCAGTTAAGGGGTGAGAAGGAGAGTTCTGTGTCTAGCTGCCTGCGTTCCGTCCCATGCTAGTGTTCAGTCCACCTGTCTGCTTGCTGGCATTCAGTCCCTGTATCTGGTTTCTGTCGTCTGACAGACAAGCTCAGATGCGGCTCAAACGCTTGTGTCCCCCGTCTCTTTACAAAGTTATGTATGGCCTGTACCCCAAAGTGCCTGGACATTTCATGGATCGGGCGTGTCCCACGCTCTTCCCCTACTCCCAGATTCCTTTTTCTAAATGACTGGCCGTACTTTACTGGCTTCTGGGAAATCCACAGTTTTCTCTAGGCCGTCGATGGTTTCCCCAGAGTTTTGTATTCAGGCTTGTCCTCCGAACCACCAGTTAACGTTCACATTAATCGCAGCCAGCCGATATCTGGAGGTTCGTATACCACGACGAGTCTGAAGGTGTGGCATGCTTGTTACCCTGGTGCTCAGTGTCTGCAAAAAGCGAACAGAGGCGCGCTTTTACTTTGACGTGCTGTGGTCTAAAGTAGTTCCACGCCCCACCCCTCACACCCTGTCTCTGCTCCTCCGTACCGTCTTGTTACCTTTTTTTCTTTTTTCGCCCGGGGGAAAAAAACTAAGAAAAAATGTCTGTCGATATGACTATTGGTAGGTGTGTGTAAGGATTACTTATAAGCGTGGAAGACATTGCATGCCTGTACCAAGCCGTGTGAACAGACGGTTTGTGTCAGACCTTACCAGTGCCTCCCTTTTATCGGTACAGTCGTTTAGCGTCAAAACTGTTAACGAGTATCGTGTTGTGCTTTCTTTTTCCTATTACTTGCTTCCTCCACTCCCTCGCACTTGGATTTTTATTCCTTCCTTCTTCGAGCTTTCGATTGTTTCCCTGTCTCGTGGGAGTGTTCTTATCTTAGAGTCGACAATGAAAGTTGGTGGAGGGGAAAATACATGCCCCCCTAGCAATCCTGACTTAGAGGTAAGGGGTTCGCCTTGTCCGTGATATGATGAAGGCAAACCTTTATTTTCGCATTCTTTTATCTTTTCTCATAAATCAGTATGCTGGAGGTGAGTGGGTGGGTGAGGGCGGAATAGTGTAAGAGGTTTTTTGTGACGGGCTCGGGGCGAGCTTCGAACCGCACGCCTTCTGGGAGGTGGAGCTCGCGAGCCAGCAGTCCGCGGCTCCACATCAATACTTTCTCATTATGACCGCCTCTCGTTTCACGCTGCCGCCGCTGCCATCAGTCAGGTGAGGTGGCACGTGTCCTGGACGGATGGCATGGCCGGCCCGACTGACGTGTCGTCCATCCTGTCTCACTCACCTGCAGTGGCCTCCCAGGCGCCGCCGCTTTGTGTTTGTGTGGGGGGAGAATGAGGGGTAGGGAGGTGGACAGGGGGCGTGTGAGGGGTGAGGTTCTCTCACTGCACATTCTCTGTCTTCTGTCTGTGTGTGTGAGAGAGAGGGCGGTGTACCGTGGCCTTGTAGGCTGCCCGGTGTCGGTCGACCCATTTCTTGTTCATCCGACCGCTCACTAGCGATTAATCACTCAAGGTCGCCGGGGCGGACACATCCGCAGCGCCTTGTTACACGGCGGTTCGATCGCAATCCTCAGGTGTTTCATTCTGGTTCGATGACCGAGAATAAAAGATTCTTATTGTAGTGAAAGTCACAGCCAGCCACAACGCCCACACATTCAACACAACCTCCCCCGAACCAAGAAGCAGTTTACCCCAGTCACTATGACCTTAATAATGAAAAGGCTTATGAAATAAAAACTTTGACAATATTGATCAGAAAAACTATTTATTCAGCTGTGTTTGTCTTCATTTTTCTATTTTGACACTGTCTTACATAGTGACATAAAGAATAAACATCAAGAATATGACCAAATATGCCTGAAAGCAGAATTTTGATTTCTGGTATATATAGTATGCATGGCCTGAAAGCCTGCATTCCCAGTGACCGCGAGATTGTTTGCTTATGATCTCTGTGGGTAGACTGTGTCAGTGTGTGTGTGAGATTAACAGAAACAATTGTATGGAGAATGAATCAGGAGATATAAGGGTGTTTCCCTCCCTTCTTTGCTGTTGACCAAGGTGCCACATTGAGTGTTATTAGCTAATAAAACTATTCTGATTTTGTTTGATTGCGGTTATTAAATTACTTTTGATAAGGTTATCCAGTAAGTGCCGTTAGCATTAACCATTGGGAAATTTTGTGTTTGTGTGTGTGCATGGCATGCACTAAATTATATTTTTTGTTTCCAGATTCATTGAAGTACTTTATTGCTTAGTAAACTGTTATTTGTGTTTTGTTTTATTTATTGTTAACCCTTTTATATATAACTGTTCACATATTTTGGACAGCTGCATTAAGCCACAGTATACCAAAGTGGACTGAAACCTACTGTATTTTATCCATTTTAAAA
This sequence comes from Pomacea maculata, assembly GCA_004794325.1. Taxonomy (NCBI): domain Eukaryota; kingdom Metazoa; phylum Mollusca; class Gastropoda; order Architaenioglossa; family Ampullariidae; genus Pomacea; species Pomacea maculata. Next base: position 85,149 of record SRHC01000062.1, read on the forward strand.
ATTATTTTTTTAACATTTATCAGCTGTATCTTATTAATATGTTCCTTTCCTACTTTTGCTACCTTTTTTTTGATTCACGAATGTGTGCAATGTATAGTGCAATGTGTGACCCAGTCTTTTTATATAGATTGTTCAGTGTTTGATATTGTACACTCCCACCTCATCTGTTGTTCCTACTAAAGGCGGGCCAGGGGGTGTCCAACGTATCCCAGAATCCTTGCGGTCAGCTGGAGCAGTTCAACAATGGCTGGTCAGCCAAGGTGAAAACTTGGGAGGAGATCGTCTGGGTTCGTGTCAGGGACATTTTTTCATCCCCACTTTCTTGGCAAAAATTCTGCAGTATCTATCTTTCACATAATACTTTCATTGATCTTTCTGTTAAAACTCTGCACCAAACAACTGAAGCTTTATCTCTTCTGAATTTAAACTAATCCTCCAAAATGGCTGTTGGTGCTAACATGTTAGTAATAATAATAATTAATAAATCCAGCATGACAGTTGACAGAATAGTTCCTCAATCTTAGCTCTGCCCATTACCTAATTTTCCCAGCATGCTTTTCTCCATAGTAATTTTTTTTAATATTCTTAACTTTAGACTGAGTTTTTGTGATAAAACCCACCAGAATTTAAGTTACTTTATGCATCTATCTTATTTTTGGTAATGAAATTAAACATAGTGTAATGAAATGACAAGTTTTTCCTTCATTTTCAACAACCCCCTCCCCGCCCGCTTTTTTTACCTTTATTTATTTATTTTTTAATTTTTTTTGCTAGATAGTATTTGTATGATGCTTGATGAAGCATGATGCTTGCCTTGGCATCTGTTTTCCTTCAGCTGCTTCCTTGTTTTTTTCTCATTCAGACATTAGGTTTTTCCTTTCACTTCCAATGGTCTTCATTATTTAGTTAAAGTGTATTAAGATAAATTGTGAATGCAGATCTACCTTCAATTCATTCATACATTTCCATCAGCATTTGCACTGTTGAAAGCAGGATAATTCAGAGTGTGCGTTGTAATAGCCAGGCCATTTTTGGGTCTCTTTGGCCACATGCATTACACAGTCTTTGCAAAAATAAAAATAGAGTACACATACTTCCTGTTTCCTCAGTCATTTTACACCTTTATCCTAGTGGTGAAATATTTTCTAGTCACTGGTCCATTCACTGAAGGAACACTATCAGCATATATCAGCAAACATTAAACACATTCTATAACCGCTATACTAAAAGGAATTATATACTGTTTAACTCATTTAAGAAACAGCTACTGCATTTTGTTCCAAATCCATATGCATCTGACTATTTTCTGACTATCTTTAAAGCATGCAGCATACACATGGAGACATAACATATCAAGGCAATTGACAGCTACAGGAACACAAAAAAATTTTACTCATGCATAGCAGCTTATACCACAAACTCATAAGATAACTGTGAGTTGTGTTTATTTACTTTTGCTGGGGATTTCTGCTGTACCTGCTGTCGTTGTCACATGACTCACATTTTATTTGCAACTTAATCATGACCATAGTGTTAATTTTACAGCATTCAAATAATTCTTTCTTGAATTTTTCAAAACTGATGCTTTGTGGTCCATAAGCGAAGTGACTGGCTAAAACTGCTGCATCTTCTTTACTTCCTTCATATTCTTGACCTAAGCTTGTTTGTGCCACTGCTGTCTGTGGCAGTGTCAGGATAGGCTCTGTAATGCTTTGTACTTCTCTGTAGTAGTGCTGTAATAGTGTAGTTGCTGCTGGGTCTTGCTTGTGCTGTCATATTGTCTGATCAAGTATTAGCTGTGCTTTGCATTAATATTATGTTTTGAGATTGTTTGACTAAAAGGTCTTGGATGTGTTCATTTGTTGAAATAAAATAAACTACTTTATAATGCATTGGGATCTGGGGATCTGGAACTAACATCCTTTAGCACATTTTTTTATTCACAGTGGAAGCAGTCTTGCTTGACAAAAAAACAAAGGGATTTATTTACTCTTTAGTATTAGCTCTTATTTCTTATTTATTAGTTCTTATTTAAATAACAGAGTCATTCAAATTTTCCAGCAGCCTAAGTAGATATGCAAGCATGTCTTGGTATAAATACTTGTGTAGTCGTGCATGTATTCAAAGCTTATTAGCTGAATCCATATAACTTTATGAAACTTGGTTGGCAGCTTGAATGAGCCACAAACTTGTTTTGCATACACTCAGGTGTAACAATATCGTACACAAAAAATGTCAATATTATTCGCTTTTGATGATTAGGTCTTGCAGTTTGCTGAGGGTTGATGAGCAGTCAGAGATGCAGCTGTTGGTGAAAGATGAGATAAAGTTCTCTTAGGGCTCTCTCATGTTGCCTGATCTTCCATGGTTGGATTTTAGTTACATATATTCAACCCACAATGAAGACGTTTCTTAGAATAAACAGCAAATCATGTGCTAGTTGCTAGGAGCTCCCATATTTCGGGGGGGAGGGGAACCAGTTTCTGTGCCAATACCTAGTTAGAACAGTATCAGGATGCTTTTTTGGAAAACTAAAAATCAAGGGCCAGTTGTGCAACATTTTTGTAAAACTTAAAAATGTTCTGACACATTTTTCAAAAATTATTCTTTTGCCATTTAGATGCTATTCACATACAAAGCATTGTGCTGACAATAGTTTCCTCTTATTGAAAACAACTTTGATTTTAAAAAATAGTTCAAAAATTGAGTTGGTCACAGTTTTTCTATAAAACTGATTATCTAAATAGATTTACAGCCTAAAAATGTTTAGAATTAGATGTGCAGGTGGCACAAGATCACTGTGTACTTTGAAATCCGACATTGCATGTAAGCTAAAGCATGTCATTTTCTAAGCTATTTGTTTGAAGATGTGTGTCCAGTTTATCGCTAGTGCATCTGTCAACTTTAAATGTATTTTGTCATTTTATGCCGTTGAAGAAAAGTCATCACATGCAGGGAACAGATCACAGTCATCTTTCTTTCATTAAAGATGAGCAGCAAAATGGCACACCTGAAAAAAGAAATTTGTTATGAGTACAGAACAGATCATCCAGCAGTTATCTTCCTTTTATAAACATGAAAAGGAGAGGTAGGAACATAAGACTGAGGTGAAAGGGGGTCATTATGTATCCATAAGACACCACATCCAATGAAACAATGATACATCAGAGTTAATTATGATTTCCGCACTTGCTGGAAAGGCAAGAGCCGATGAAATCACAAAGGAGCAACAAAAAATCAGACATTCTGTCCTTCTGTAGCATGGATATCGTTCTGCAGAGATTATGCCACACCTAGATGGTTTATTTTGGAAGGAGCACTGGGTTGTGATTACGGTAGTGTGTGCACGTGCTGCTCCCATGCACCTTTGTGTATGCGTATGCGAGCACAGCTCATGAGAAGAAAGAGGGGGATTAGAGTTTAAGCAATTTTTTTTAATTCTTAGCATCGGTATGCAAAAGGCTGTGGGGAGTGCCGGAGAGGGTACTCCAGGTGTTTTGAGTGTCAATTGGTGCTGCACAAAGATGGCTTGAGGGAAGGTGAGAGGTAGGAAAGCACAGAACTTGAATTTTGTTGCCATGCAGGCATACAGTTTGAACCCAGAGTGAGAGGGGAAAACTTTACTTTGTGCCTCAAAGTTTTACCAGAACTAAGGGCATACAGTTCGTACCAAGAAGAAACCACAGCACTAAAAGAGCATCAAAATTGTTCACAGCTAAGAGGGCCACAATTTGAGTTACCAGATGATCACGATGTGCAGAAATCAGAGTTCTCCCCTGTTTCTTGTTCACTCAGTTAAACCTCACCAAGGCTGTAATATTTGCAATCATGCTTTGGTGTCCTTATAAACTGAATTCCCTATAAGTTTTTCAAATAGGCATTCTGCAGGCAACCCAATAAGCAGCCAAACCCTCCACCCAGACAAATAAAGGACTTCTGTCTATAAGATCTGTTCTATGACTGGACTTGTGTGGATTGGAACGTTTGCAGCCTGGAATACAGTTTTTCAAATAAATTGTGCATGCTGGAGCAACTTCTTGCTTCATATCATTCATCTCATATGGCATTCTCTAGACAACACTTTTGAATGTTGTGTTGTGTGCATACGTGTCTGTTTGTGTGTATGTCTTTTATTTTCTGTGAAGCGTCATGAGCCAATCCATAGGACCTGGATATAGTGCCATACAAATTCACTCTGTATTATTATCATTAAGTGATCACAGTGGACACTTTTCTGAGAGTTGGATGTTGTGGCCATGCTTTCTTTCCGAGAACAGAGTGAATAATTCATATGTTAACTGCCAGACCCTGTTTGTCTTCGTTATGTTTGGATACATTTGATTTGCACGAAGGATCTGTGAGTCATTTAATGTAGAATAACTCTATAGATAATTGTTTGAAATTGAAAGAAGGCAGCTTGGTTGCAATAACCTAGTAATTAAAGCAAAGCGTCAGTGACCTCCATCTCTCCCTTCAAAAGAATAGAGAAGAGAATGAAGTAGAAGATAAAGACAGGTGTGAAGACATCACAAATAATTCTAAGGGTATAATTAAAAGGGAATTCATTTCTTGTCACATTGACCCTTGATCAACCCATGTTAGTGCAGCAGGGCTTAGTATTATGCATTCAACAGTCAAGGTCCAGTGAGTTAAACCTATGTGCGTTTGTGTGTATGTTTATATGTATACATAATTAATTTTCATAAAGACTTGTAGTAGTGATATTAAAATATCCATGTCATTGGTTAAATGAGGCTTCATATATGAACATTTAGTTCGATAGTTACATTCTTTTATCCACTAGCTGAAGGGAAGACTAAGCTCAAGATCATAACTACTAATATCAGTTTGTTTACCTTGTTTCTTGTATCATTTGGGTAGGGAGAGTGTAAGACTCATTACCAGTTATTTTTGCATGAGAATATGCCAAATATTTTCAGCACTTCTCTGCTTTCCTGAAAATGCTTCTTTCTCTCTTTTCTAGTTTTAAATTCAACATAAAAAGATTTTAATGAAGCACTTTCTGTTTGCTTCTGTAAAGTTAAAACTGAAAGGCAAGGGATATAGACTTGTGCATTGATTTAGTATCAATGAATATACTCCAAGAGAAACGTATTGCCAGAAGGAAACTCTTACTCTTGTTTGTATCTCTTTACAGAAGCGCTTCTGCAGAGTCGACCTTTGCCTGATGCACCCCATGACATCCTTGGTGCAAAATGGATGTCCAAAGAAAACCTCTTGACCTGCCAGCAGGATGACGATCCCAACCTTTTTGTCGCTCTCTATGACTTCCAGTCAGGGGGTGACAATCAACTCAGTATTGTAAAAGGTAAGTTTTATATTTATGGTTAGTCCACAAGGAGGCTGTGTTGTAGAAGACAGATACAAGTAATTTTGGTGGCCAGGTACATTGGTGTGTGGGTGGGTGGGAGTGAGGATGCGTTGGGCAGGGTGTAGGTTTATATATATATAAACATGCTGAGTGCCATTAACATTCATATTTAAAAGACACATGTGGAGAGCTTGAATAGAACAGAATTGGAGATGGAGGACATGTGTATATGCATATCATTAAATATTAGATATTTTCTAATTTTATTTACATATTTTAATATGTTGTTTTGTTTGATTCTTACATGTTCTGTTTGCTTGTCTTACTTAAGTTGTCCAATGTTACTTTTTTCACAAACTTTTATTATTTTTATTTTTACATGTGCAGCAAGCAGACTTGATTACTAAGTGTGATATGCTTTACAAACATTATTATTACAATTATCATTATTAATTATTATTGTATGATGAGGAGTTGTAGGAGTGTTTATGTTTACTCGCAGAATTTTGGATCTTTTTTAATAATTGTCCAATTTAAAAAAAACAATGTTCAGTGGAACTCTTAACCTGATGCCATCACAGCAAGGGGTGTGTTTGTTTCAGGGGAACAGATCACCATGATTGGCTACAACAAAGGGGGCGAATGGTGTGAAGTGAAAAATAGAGCCGGAGAAGTAGGGTGGGTGCCTGGCAACTACATCGCCCCAGTGAACAGCCTGGATAAGTACTCCTGGTATCATGGGCTTATTTCACGGAATGCCTCCGAGTACCTCCTCAGCAGTGGCATAAATGGCAGTTTTCTGGTACGCGAAAGCGAGAGCAGTCCAGGGCAGCGGTCGATTTCTGTGCGCTTTGAGGGCAGGGTGTACCACTATCGCATCACTGAAGATGATGGGAAGGTAAGTCTTCGGAGAAGAGATTGACACTGATCGGTCTTTCCTTACCCTGGTTACCCTCAAACCGCTGGTCTTCACCCATCAGCAAAAGGCAGACTGAAGCGGTTCAAGTAAATTGTATCCTGAAAAATGTTAGAGCTGGCAGAGTTTTATTTCCCCCTGGGACACTTTTTGATCGGAAAGAAAGTTTTGAGACTGAGTAGTCATTCTTGTGGTCATTAGGATTTAAGTGAAAACCATAAGATTGCTGCACTACCATTACCTTCATGTACTCGCATATCTTTCTGAACTGTTACAACCCTGTCAGTTTAGTGATTTTTATATACACTTTGCATATACTGATCTCGTTTCTGTCTCCTGTATAAAGCTTTATAAATTTTGACATAGCTCACTATTTGAAATTTCTTTTCATTAGTCCTGTGTGTTTGTTATAGTTTAAAGGCACATTTCATCTGCCAGTTTCTTATATAATGGTACGCTTTGGTGTTTCTTTTCCCCAGCACCCAATCTCCTGCAGTCTTTCTCTTCCTGCTTCTTTTGTTTCATCTTATTGTGTGGGGGTGTGTGTCCAGTTTTCTTGTTGTTCACCCTGGTGTGTACTTGGAATGTCCATTGCAAGGGATAGGTATTTTTAAATCTATAATATTAATAATCTTTCACTTTCTCCAAAACAGGTGTTTGTAACACAAGAGCACAGGTTCAACACTCTGGCTGAGTTGGTGCATCACCATTCTATACATGCTGATGGCCTGGTCACAACACTTCTCTATCCAGCCCCCAAGAAACAGAAGCCCACTGTTTTTGGTGTTAGCCCAGAACCAGACCGCTGGGAAATAGAGAGGACAGAGATTGCCATGAAGCACAGGCTAGGTAAGCACTTAAATTGAACCCCCTTTTTTTGTTGAAATCAAAACCACATTTGGTTGGGTGAGCTTAAAAAAAAATATGTACATTTGTTTTCTTCTTATACCTATTCTTTTTCCTCTTTTTTAATTACATTTTGCAAAATTTTTAACTCCACCCTGACGTACTGAAATGCCAGTTTCAGTAGGGCCTGAGCATTTGTTGCTGACCAGTAGCTGGATTTGCAGTTATTGGGAAAATGTTCTCAAGAACGATCTATTGTTCAGCAATATGTGATTGATAATTATGATTCTGGTATGCTGACAATTACACATTTTGTGAGCATGTTGTCTCATTAACTGATGTTGCCAAAATTTGCTCATTGAAAAAAAATTCTTTAAAAAACCCCAACTAGGGATAGGAAAACGAAACAAAAATATAATTTAATTTAGAAATAGTTGAACTGAAGCTATAAGATATTACATTGCTTAATTTATGGATTGCTTTGTTGCATTTGTGTACTTTAATACTTATCCTATTAGGATTAATTGTGAGGCTTCAAGAAGGAAAGTTTCAGAATGTAATAGGCATCAGTCTCAGACTCTTTAAAATGAGACATTTTAATGTTTCAGGTGGTGGACAATATGGTGATGTGTATGAAGCAGTTTGGAAACGCTACAACAAGACGGTTGCTGTGAAAACACTGAAGGTGATATTATTTGTTTTTTTGTTTTTTTTTTAAGCATTTATGATGTCCATAAAATAGATTTAGGACTGCAGTAGGCAGATGCATTTTTGCAATATGTGATATAAGTGATGCAGCCAGACTCTTCATAACTTACAGACAAGCTTAAAGTCTGGCATGCATGATCTCTGGAACACAAACAAAAGAAAGAAGTGTAGCCAGAGAAAATTTGTTTGACGGCTCAGTTTTGTCTGTACAGGAAGATACAATGGCACTCAAAGACTTCTTGGAAGAAGCAGCTATCATGAAGGAGATGAAACATCCTAATCTTGTCCAGTTGTTGGGTAAGCAACACTCCTCCATACCGCTCCCCCCTCTATCACTTACTCTTCATCTGGAGATGGTCTGGTGGCACAGCAGTTAATGCCTGTCACAAATACACTTTAGGATTGGCCGTGATGGGTTCAGATCTCGTCTCAGGCATTCTGTTCTTTCCCTGTATTTGCCATCTTTCCAAGGCTAGCTGCTTTGCTGTGATATAGCTTTAGTTGCTGGGTTGGCATAAAACATCAATTACCTCCCTCTTCATTTGTGTTAGTCTTCAAAGTTTTGTTTAAAAAAGTTAAGAGGAGTGGGGGCGAGGGTGATTTAAAGATCTTTTTTTTGTAAGGTCCATTTTGTCATTTGAGAAAGAGGAGAAAACACATTGGCTTCATTGCAGAGGCTGTGAAGATGTTACAGTTTGTTTTTTTTTCCATTTAGGTGTTTGCACCCGAGAACCACCATTCTACATCGTGACAGAGTTCATGACACATGGAAATCTGCTGGACTACTTGAGGGGAAGCAACAGGGAGGAAATAGGTCCAACTGTTCTCATGTATATGGCCACACAAATAGCCTCCGGTATGGCCTACCTTGAAGTTCGCAACTTTATACACAGGTTCGTGTGGCTGAAATCAACTTTTTTATTTTTTAAAAAAAATCTGTCTTTTGATGATTTCAGGTGCCAGGGGAATCGGACATGTTGTCAGATTTCATAGATACACTTGGGAATTGTCGCTGGTTTACCATGAATTTCAATTTGAAAGGAAGCAAAAACTGAAAATGAAAGTATAGAACAGAGGGAAAAAAAATAGTTGTATCTGTTGAAAAACGGTTGGGTCTGACATAAGTATAGTGAGTAATTTACCACATTTTTTGCAGAGATTTGGCAGCACGTAATTGTCTTGTTGCTGAGGCAAACCTTGTGAAGGTGGCGGACTTTGGTCTGGCCCGGCTGATGAAGGATGATACGTACACTGCTCATGCTGGTGCCAAGTTCCCCATCAAATGGACAGCACCAGAGGGTCTGGCATTTAATCGCTTTTCTACCAAATCTGATGTTTGGGGTAAGTAACAGGCACTCTCTGCATTTCCATCTCTAGCGCAGTTTTATCAAGTCTTACATTCTGGATCATTTGTTTTCATGGTGACTAATATTCGAGTGTCTTTTTTATGGTCATCTTTCTGCCAATCACTTTGATTTTAGTGTGCCATTTTGGTCCACTCACATTTACAGATTGTCAGGAAATAAATATTCTTGGTACTTTTTTTTTAGGCAACACCTCTTACATCCAAAGCTTTAAGGCCAAAACAAAGAAAACGTGTTATTTTATATTATGCATTGCTGACATTTGAAGGAAACATCATTATATTGACAGGATATGTCCTCCTTGGGGAAATTCTGATGTGTGAGAATTGTTTAAATGGATTAATCTTTATTGTTGTTTCTTCTTTTGGAAATGATAAAGAAGAATCTTGTTAAAGTGGGCTGACCTATGGATTATAAAGACCAGTCAAACAAAAGAGAAAAAAAATAGACCATTTGACATTCTTGGTTCTGTCCAAATTTCATCATGATAAAGAGGGTTTAGCATTGCTGGTTTCCTTTTGTTTAATTTAAAATGTGTGACTTTGACAATGTTTGCACCCCTCAGAATTTCCAAAGATGCCTTTGTTCTACTGTAATTTTCGCTTCACAAGTCATTCCTAACTTTTTTTCCTGCTTATTTTTCAGCATTTGGTGTCTTGTTATGGGAACTTGCAACCTATGGCATGTCGCCATACCCTGGCGTAGATTTGACTGAGGTGTACCATCTTCTAGAAAGAGGTTATCGCATGGAACGTCCTCAAGGCACACCAGCTGATATCTACATTCTCATGTTGAAATGTGTGTATTTGCATGAAATGTATGTATGTATATGCAAAATGTGTGTGTGTGTGTGTGTATATATAGTTCTTACTTTGTCTCAGTAGACAGTTTATAGTTTTGCATGCTGTTATGAATTGTTACTTGATAATTGGCACCAGTTTGTAATTTTTCTTTCTTGTGTTACCTTCACCTTTCTTCCTGTGCACCTTACCTATGCACACACATATATATGGATGCATATTCTGCAAACAGGTTGCTAAAGGCAATTTTCGTATTTTGATTTTTATATGTTGGTGTAGTTTGTTATCTTGTTACATGGTTGTATTACTGTTATTCTTTAAGGCTGGCAGTGGGACCCGAAGGATCGCCCAACCTTCAAAGAAATTCATTATGTTCTGGAAAACATGTTTGACAAGTCAAGTATAAGTGAAGGTAAAATGAAGTAGTCTTTGTATTACCTAATTTAAAATCACCATCTGTGCTTTGTGATGGTATGACTTAAGGTGTTCATTCTTTGAGATTTTTTATAGACAAGGTATAAGGAACAAGCATTTCTAAAAAGTGTGGTGTGAAGCTTGAATTGTTTAGACATAGTGGTTAAATTAGTTGATTGAGATTTAGAAGCTGTGAAGGAAAATTACAATCTTCTTTGTGAATGGGTATCAAATCAAACTGTATTTTCTTTCCAAGGAAGTCCAAGACAGAAATTTGTCGTTTGCTCATAATCACTACACACATACAAACCTATAAACATAATATCAACACATCTATATACACACACACATATATACAAACGGAGAGACGTACATACCCATAGACATTCAATACGCATGCACACCTACACCCTCACACATACACACGAACCTCCTAAGAAGTATGCCAGATAATATGGCAGGCCTATGAGTCCTTATGCCTTTTATTTAGGATGGTGATTGCTGCTGGCACGAAGGACCTCTGGTAGGTAGTTTTTCGCGCATGTGGTACTTCGTAGTGCCTGCCCAAGGGCAACAGCTAAGGTTGGGATGGAGGGTGTGTTTTGTGTATGCACTCTGATAACCCAACAGCAGTTTCTTAAGTGTTACAACAAACAGAAACGTACAGCTCAGTGAAGAACAGTGGGGAAACATTTTCTGAAGCAGAGAAAATACTCATACTAATGGTTCCACTAAACTCAGAACAAAGAGCTGATATGCCTCTACCTTCATGATTTGCTGATATACATAGCATTTCTTTTTAATGGATCCTTATACCAGTGTCTGATTTTATCCAGCACATACCTTGTATTAAATTTACTGTGAATTATGAAAGCATTTGTAAATGAAAACCATGTGTCAGAGAACAATTTTATTTATCTTTTCAGAGGTGGAGAAGGAATTGGAGAAGAATGACAGAAAGGTGGCACCAACCTTACCTTCAAAGAAAAGCCGTAGCCAGCTTACCGACAGTCCTGATTATCCAACAGAGGTTCGAGCCAGTGCTGGTAAGTTGAGGGAATTGTCACCTTTGTGGGAAGTGGGATCACATTTTTCATCCATTCCTTTTTAAGCTGTTGTAAAGTTTAGCTGGCATGGCTCAGGCTCTTTGCATTAAACTGTTTTATGGCTAGAAGTTTGCTACACGAGAAGAGATTTGTTGGATGATGAGTAGGTGTGGATATTGACAAACATGTTCTGCTATTTAGTATTATAATGATCTGATTCATTAGAGAAGGTAAAAGTTGTTGGAAATGGTTGAGGTCTGCCTACCACATGCCTAGATAGGGAGAGCGATGAAGGCTGTGGAACCACTGCGTTTATCATCAAGACAAGTGCAGCACATTCCAAACATTTTGTTCCTGTGCAGGACCCACTCCACCACCAACCAGGAGGGTATTGCCTCTACTTGAAGAGGACCTGAGCAAAGTGTCAGACATTTTGACCAGAAAGGCATCGCAGAAAAAGCGACCCGGTCCAGTGCCTCCTCGGCGTACGACATCGGTCAAAGAGCAGCAACTGGAGTATGACCTTGACACTGAGCTTAAGTCCCGCATGAAGCTGCAGAAAGCCAAAGTTGAGAATAGCACTGTCACCGAGGAGCAAGAAAATGGAGACCGAACCCCAACAGGGAAACTGGACTCCAAATCCTTGATGGAAGATTCTATTTCCAAGAGCAGTGCGGAGAACTTGAAAGCTGCGCTGATTGACCGGTCAAAATACTTGATATCAGAGGCCAATGCTCGTGGAACACCAGAGAGAAGTAGCGGACGGAAGACTCTCCCAGACAGGAAACCAAGTGCAAAGGCAGATGAGTTTGGTGATGGCCTGAACACGATCGGGGTTGGGCAGTACCCTAAAAAAGCTATCCCTTTGCCACAGCGACCTGGCTTTGGGCCGTTCAAAAAGATGTCTGAGCCATCTCGGCCCACAGAACTGTTACACAGCACGTCCTTGGACGACACTGCTGATCAGCAGCAGGTGAGAGGTGTGGTTTGAGGTAGTAAGGGTCAAGGGGTCTTGGGACTGAGGGAATGTGTGTGTATATGTGTGTGCATGTATATGCATCTGTATATATGCTTTCCCTATGTATTCATGATTATGACACTTGGTGCACTGAATGTGTGTGTGTGAGATAGAGGGTGCATGCATATGTGTGTGTGTATGCGTGTATGTTTGAGCTTGTGGATACATGCATATGTACGTGGGTGTGTGAGAAGAATAAATTTTCTTTTCTCATTTCTTTTAAGTTCTTCTCTATTTGCTGCATTTCTTAACATGTCCAACAGAAAGATTCAATTTTGTGCTTCCCCATAACCTTGGTTTCTTATGCATGTTTTCAGATTTGTCCTTACCCTGCAGTTTGCTTTGTTAGCATAAATAAAATTTAGGTTCAAATAGTGTTTTGCTTTATTAATTTAAATAAAATGCTAGTGTCAATAGTGTTATGCTACTATTTTCACAGAAGACCTGTATGTGTCTGTACAGGTGCAGGTTGGCAAGCTGGATGTTGCCAATGTCTCTAAGGCCATCCATAGATATGGCACAATCCCCAAAGGTGTACGCATTGGTGCTTATCTACAGTCTCTAGAGCAGAACAACCACAGCACTGACTTGACAACAGATGATCTAGAGCCTGGAGCTGATGGTCCAGCCATCGGCTCCTGTCTACCCGCATCAGAACCAGTAGCAGATGGCGCCAATGTTTCTGGTGAACCTACAGCTGGAGATGACAGTGATCCAGGAATCAAGCAGGAGCCAAACCTGCGGCCATCAGCCTTTGTGAAATCTCAGTCTCAGCATGGGCTCTCCGACTCGGCTGCCACATCTGCTGGCAACATTGGCTTGAGTGGTGGAGGTCTTCCGGGAAACTTCAAGACTCAGTATGCAGGCATGCTCCAACGTCACAAGTCGGACTTGAGTTCTGGAGCAGATTCAGATTCCAACCGGTACGAGGCTCCCTGGGGCGATGGCTTTCCCCTCAGACCTCCAAACGACGTACAGTCCAACAAGCCTAAACCGAGCCCACGTTTTTCTCGCATGTTTGGCGAGAACAATGCAGAGTCTGCATCCACTGGATGCAAACCCACTAATGATCGTGACGCCAGCAATCCTCAAGGGTCAGGTCTTGCTGAAGGAAATCAGAAATCACCACCAGCTGGAAGCAATGCAAGCACAGGTGGTGGTGGTCTTGATCGCAGCAAACTGGACTTCAGCAATTCCCCCAACAGCCTTTCCTCTTTCAAGACTTTCGGAAAGCCAGGCATCATCAAAGAGACTAACCTTGACCTGGTCAACACAGACCCAACAGTGGCAGCAGGTGCAGATTCTGTGCGAACAAACATTGGCGTGGTGAATGCCAACAACACCAACGCAGACCCAAACATTTACAAGCCAGTTTTGCCTTTGATGAAAGGGGGTAACACACCCGTGCCGCCACCCTCCTCTGCACCCGATCCCATGACCTCTTCTATCATCACCGATGAGAAAATTTCTTCTTCTATAGCTGAGATTGCAGATGGAAGTCCTGTCACCATGGAAACCATCCTGGATGCTTCTGACAAGCTTCGAGGATGCATTGATAAATTAGCTGTGGCTGGCAACAAATCTAGCACAAACTTTATGTTACTTTCTGAAGAGGTAAGAAGGTGGCTTGACCTGATTGCTTCTCACAAAGTCCTGCAAAAGACTGCATTTATTTATGAGGTTGAATAGGAAAAAATATTATTTTGAGGATTGTGTTGCTTTGCATTCACACACACACAAACACATACTTCACACACGCATTTACCAACATGCACAAATCATTATTAAGATCATTGCTTGCAAAAAAAAAAAATTGTATCTTTTGCAATAAGTGTGCTGGTCTTCAACAGATTGTCAGGAAAGGTGTTTGACTTGTATTCACTTGCTTCTTTTTACCTGTTTCACCTTATTTACTTATTATTTTTGCTTCAGGTTCAAGCCTTCCATGCATTATGCTGTCGATTTATAGATGCCTTGCCACCCCATACCAAGTTTCAGACACGAGAGCTGTTGTCCAGGTTACTCACCCATAGCCAAAGCCTCAAAACCTTCACCAGCACATCCCCATCAGCAGGGGGTTCTCTACTGAACGACATTCAGAATACCAATCGTGACATCATGAGTGTCATCCAGAGATGAGGGAAGCACACAGCAGGGTAGTGTTTTAGGCAGTGCTGGGACAAAGTCAAGCAAGACGATGGGCTTTAGCAAGTCAAGGCGCAAGCTTCATACAAACAGCTTTTACCAGTATTCCCTCCCGTCCCCAACTCCCCACACCCTTCACTTGGCTTCCTCCTACCATTCCCTTTCCCCCCAAGCCAAACATTGCTTTCTCAACACTTGCAGTATGGTTCCAGCTTAATGTCTGGGCATCACACCGGTACTCATTGTGTCATAACAAAGAGACTAATAACTGTGACAACTTTCTTGCTTATCTGCAATGGTAGCACAAACAGGCACAAGACGAGCGTGTTGCATGCATGTACATCATGACATGTGCATCATGGCATCCTGCATGCACAGATCTTCAGGGACACTCAAGGCATGGCCGTGGATTTTTTTGGGGGTCTCCTGGAGAGGGTTCTTGTATTTCCTGCGACTTGTTTATGTGATCATGGTAGCAAGAAGAGCTTTTTTTTCCAATTAGGGTTGTGACTTGAGGCAAATAGTATGGATTTTTTCCCCAGTATCTCCCACCCCACTCCATTTCTATTTGTGAAGATGGCACTGCAGGAAGTCTGTTTCAAGAAAAAGAAAAGAAAGTAAACTCTGTGAAGGATGTGCCCCTTTTCATTTGTGATGTGCCACAATCCACAGTGAATTGTTTCATTCAGTGGAATTGTAGTGCGAAGGCACCGCTGATTCTTTTTTTGGTAACAGGTTCTGGACGTTACATCACGATGTTTGCACGTGGCTTAAGCTTATATTACTTTTAAAATATATTTAAAAAAAATTCTGTAGATGACTGAATGAAACAGTCACATGCCTATATTCCAGAGGTGGTAACAGTCTCTTATGCAGTGTGCTTACTCAGCTGATATAAAAGCTTGGTTACATTTTTTCTGTGTGACCAGAGCATGTGCTTGTGTGCATGCTCACAGTGAGTTAACATGTGCGACTTAAGTGAGGATTTATATGCTTGATTGTTCTACAGCCCTTAGTGCCACTGCTTTTTTTGTCTCAGTTCTCCATCCTTTCTTGTGATGTCCAGGGGGTGTGTGATGAGACCTATAACCTCAAAGCACAAACTTGGCATTGGCTCATGTTTGCATGCTTTTGGACCAAAAACTGGATACATGATTGCTGAAAAAAAAATACTGTAAAGTGGGAGGAAACTCGAGAAAAATGTGCTAACTTTTTTTTAAGCATACTGAATATTTTTATGAGAAATTGGTGTGGGGGAGGAGCAGCTATGGTTTGGGATAACAAAAACCAGTAGATGATGTAGGCAATGTCATCCTTGGTCAGCATTTAAAAAAATGTTTTCATGCCAATCCACTTTAAGTTGTATTGTGTGAGTTAACGTGTGTGTGTATGTGTGAGAGAGAGAATGAGCATGTTTGAATGTGTGAGAGAGAGGGAGAGAGAAGCTGAGTAGGTCGTAGACCTGGGTGTTGGCCAGCATTGTGTTTATGTGTCTGCATCTCTGTATGTGTGGGTTGGTGGGGATGGGGGAAGATAATTTCTCAAAGTATTTTCATGCCTTTTGTCAGGAGAGACCAAAGCTTTATTAATGATCAGTCTTTTGCAAAATGAAATCCATCATAAAGCACAATAGCTGCTGGCTCTTGTTTGTTTATTTAAAGCTCTAAACTCAAGCTTGACCTTATTTCTTATTGAAGATTCTAGGGCTACCTTGTCATAGCATGAATTATAAGACCAGTCAGTTCCAATTTCATTTAGATGGAAGTTTGAATTTGTAAATAAACCTGTTATCTACCCATGAAGAACTGGGCACTGGGGGTTCATTCAGTACATAGCACTTTTACATGCTTGATCACCAACCATGACGGTGATCTCTCTGGTGATGGTTTAATATGACATTGCAGGGCAAGGAATGCAAGGTGAATGCAAGGGTTCAAAAAGCTTGAATAACATTTTATTTCTAATTCAAGCTGGCTTGTGCTCACATGCAGTGTTTTTAATTGTATGCTGAAGTTTTTTTGGCTTTGAAATCTGCTGTGCATCTGGCTTACATGATAATGTGTTCTCATGGACTTGTGCATAGATCTGACAGAGATGCACATTTGTTTGACATGGTGCCCAGGATGACTTGATGGCGAATTGCAAGTGGTGGTTGGCCTGTTTATTGCCGGTCTCATCATCCTCCCAGTGAGTGTTCGGGCATGGAATTACTTCAGGTTTCTCTGGCATTCACATAGACTTCAAATTATTGATTCTTCCGCTCACATTGGCAGTACCTTCCCATGAGCTTCACGTATAGCTGGCAGACTGTTAGTGGGCCGTATTGTCTGTGCCAGTATGGCACTCACAAACTGGCCCAAACTAGTGTATAAACAAGCGTCGGTTTTATTTAGAATTTGGCTTGAGTGACTTGATTACAATTTGCAGACTTAAGCTCCAAAATGGCTGCAATATCAGCTGATATGTAACAAGTTGAGTGCCTCTAGTCTGAATGAATTTGAACATGGCTGAATGAAATCTTTTCAGAAGAAACATGTATGCCTCACACATTTGGGTCATCATTTCCACTCTAGAATGGTTTTTTTTTAATTACATTTGCTGTTTCTGTTTGATTTTAGACCAGCACAAGGAAAAGGCCCTTTTAAAAGACCATTTTGAGTAGGATGGGAAAAGGTGTACATAGACTACAGAGCCAGATGTGTTCGTGCTGGCTTGGTGCATGCAAAACAAGTATGTCACATAATCCATGATGCCTTCAAAAAACATATTTATGTGCAATGAATGTTTATGTCTGTGTGTTCATTTGGTGGTACTCAACCTACCCTGTCTGCACAAGAAATGGCTGCAGATAATGACCAGAGAGAATAGTTTCCGAATCTACTTTGCCTTTCATGTGATCTGGAAGTCAATTTGAGCCCCGATGTCGATTCATACACCTTTGTGATTTTTTTTTCCCTAGCTTTTATGCTGATTCAGCAGGGGTTTAAAAATTTGCGGGGTTGTACCCACCACCTACAAGTTCATGTCCCATGTCTTCTGCTTGGTTTTTTTAAAAAAAAGCCTGTACAACCATGCAAGATGTGAACATGGATTGTTCCAGTCATTTCTAAGAGAAGGTGGTAGAATTGTGTGACCTTCAGTAAGGTTTGCTACTACCACAGTTTTAAATGTGTCATTTGACCAGTGTTTATTATTTTTTTTCCTTTAGTCATACAGATGCATGTGTAATGCTGGGACTAAGACTTTTTTGAAGTCTTTAAGTGAAAGTTTAATCTTTAAAAGCATGTCATTTATGCAGTTTACTCCACTTGGTAAAAGTGAACTATTTTTGGTATTGCCTTTTTGATTCAGTGCTTATTAATAGTCATCTAGGTGCTGCCAAGAGTCTCTCCTCTCACTTGCACACAAATACACATGCGTGTACAGCGCATGCACACACACACACATATACACAGGGCTCCTGTTCCATTCACTTGTTTAAAAACCATTTTTGGCCAGCTGCAGTGTGATTGTAAGAATGTTTCAGGCATCTTTAAAATCTTCAGGTAATAGGTAGAAGAGGGTGTTTTAATTGAAGTGAAATAGAAAAAGAAGTGTGGCCATGCCTGTTGCATGCAGGATAGTGTGACAGATTTTTTGTGTAATTCTGAGCAGGCTGGATGAAAGAAAAGGTTTCTGTGTGTGTGCGCGTGTGCGCTCGCCTGCACATATGCTTCAGGAATATGGCATCTTGTCGGCATGTCTTTCTAATGCTAGGCCTTGCTGAATCTTCTGCACTGGGATCTGTCAGTTCAGGGATCTCTCTGTGTTGGCTTGTCGCCATATTTTTAGGTTTGCACCACTTCTGCATGTAGCTTCCATTAGAATTTTCAAGAGATAAAAGTGATGGCATGTGGATTTTACTTGTTGCTAAATATTTTATGAAAAATATCCAGTATTCCTTGAGAATTTTTTTGTATTTTTAATTGTGTAGGTTTTTTTTGTTTGATTGGCTTTTTAAAAAAAAACACTGGTTGGGAACTTGCTCATTAACAGTATAAATTGTGTGTGAGGATGAGAGTGACTGTCATTAACACTGTACATTTGCTGAAATGCTCAGTTATCCATCACACTGAGTCGCACTCCAATAAGTAAAATCTGTTGTGTGATTTGGCCTGAGAATGAATGTCATTGAAACTTTTTTGATCATTTATGCTTCCCTGTTCACATTCGTGTTCCTAACATTTGTCTGTGGTTTACCTGTGGCATTTTCATTAAATGTTTCCAGAAAAAAGCTTTAATAATAGAAAAAATTTATATATAAATCGCACACAAACGGCATTTTCAGTCTTGTTTTTTTTTTAATCCGTAAAGGTCTTTTATTTGTATAGCTGATGCTCAAAGTGACTGAAAGAATAAAAATACTCAGTAGCAAGATGTGATCGTTTGCTTAAATCTTGTTGATTCAAACACTGAAACAAGAGCTAACACAAAAAAGGTCTTGTTGATGAAATGTATTGTTAAGGTTATGTAACCTCCAGAGATAAAACCTTGTACAATGCTTCAGCTAGACTGGATAAAAACGAAGAAGGGTAGATAACATTCAAACAAAACCTCCAGTCCAATTCAAACATTTTCTTTTTTCACCTCAAAACTGCAAAAAGTTTTCCAAGATTGTGTGAACTGGCAAAGATTACTGAAATATTGATTAGACAAACTGGTAGGCACTATTGATAAAGTCAATTTATATTTAATATTTAAATAGGTATTTTTCCCTTTGAGGTGGTCATTGGAAAATAAGTTTTCCCAAAGTGACAAGCTTTATAACAAATTGACATTTACAAATGTTGCTATTGAAAAGAACCAATCCCTATTTCTCCATTCTGAAAATATTTGCAAAATGCATGAAAGTGCTTTGTGTGTGTGTGTGCCTGCACACATACGCACTCTTTCCATCCCCCACCGCTCCTTTCCTTGCATCACCAGTTGAGTCAGGATGTCAGCTATAACTCTGTAAACTTTTTTTTTATATATGTGTTTTAAGTTTGAGCATGTTTAGTTTTCTTGATTTACAAGCTTGCTTCTGGGATGAGTCTTTTGAGGGGAATAGTGCAATGCCTGCAGAGCGGTAAAACGCTGGACATGTTTGTGCACATATATGGGGGTGTTGTTCAGGGTGGATACCCATGCACTCATTCCTGGGTATGTGCATCTGCAGTGTAGTTTTGAATCATAGCTGACCTGAACTATGCGAAAACCTAGTGAAGATGTGATTACACTTTTGATGGGGAAACACTGAGCATGTTAATTTGGAAATCATATAACTATACTTCATAGCGCTAACATTAAATGATTTATGTCATCATTTTTAAAAAAGGGAAATATGCTTTGTTAATATATTAAGAATTAGCAGGTGCTTGGGAAATAGATGGTAAAAATAGCTTGATGCATCTTATTAAAAGGCTGCATTATGCTTATGGCATTTTTTAATGGAACAAAAAAAAAAGAAATTCACACTTTGGGGTTCAGGCTTTTAAGTTTGTTACTCATCTTCATTCTTTACAGTATCATATTAAAATAAATGCAATCAGTTCATGTGTTTTATGTTTTCATTGGCCTATAGATTATGATGGCAAAAGATTCCCTTTGGTTCCTATTTCTTATGATCAGTGTCTTTGCTTTTGTTGTAAAAGTTCTTAAGAATGTCATCTGACATGATGGGTCTGTTGATCTCTCTAGTCTCTGACAGTTGAGCAGTTAACTGCTTGGTCAGATACATGTGATTTTCTTTTTTAACAAAAATCTTCCTCCTCTATACACATAAATGTACAGAATATGAGTTTTTCTGTTTTTTCAAGTTGTAATAGCTGTGTAAATACCACTATGTATACAGTTCTAGTATTT
This sequence comes from Pomacea maculata, assembly GCA_004794325.1. Lineage (NCBI taxonomy): Eukaryota > Metazoa > Mollusca > Gastropoda > Architaenioglossa > Ampullariidae > Pomacea > Pomacea maculata. The sequence continues at coordinate 105,621 of SRHC01000062.1, forward strand.
AACATACCCAATCCTTGCATTGGGTGATTAATTCAGATGAAGAAGTAGACTTCACTGTGAATTAGTTTATAACTTTATACTTGAATTACTTTTTTCATGCTATTTTATTTACCAGGTGCAAATTTCAGAGTTAAAAATCATAAGTGACTTGAGGCCATTTAAAAGTTTCTTTTTGTTTGTTTTTAAATAGTGGTCAGTTGACTTGATTCATATTGGGGGAAAAATTATGTACAGAGGTCAAATGTTAGTGTGTTTATAATAGGTTTTGTGTGACCCATATTCTATTATCAGAAGAGCCAGTGAAGTTGTATTTATGACAGTTGTCTTGGAGGCAATACTGCTTCCTTGTTGAAAGATTTCCTTTTCTGTAATCAGAAATATTTTTTAAGCTCTACTAACACATAAAAGATAATCAGTTGTGCATAAGACTGCGTACCTATAGACAAGTTGTATGATGACGACAGCAGTATTAAAAGTAGTTAACAGTGTTACAGAAGGTGGCAAATGTTAATGTGCATTTCCATTTCGAGCCCTGCTCCTCCTGAAACAGACGACCAGAATATTCTATTTTTGCATTAGATCCTTTGCATTATTCTAATAAGAAACAGAAGTGTTCTTACATTTGAGCAGCACATATGTGGGAACAAAGTGCACTGTTTTACTTATTAAAATTTGCTAACTAGCTGGTGTGCAGATCTGTGTGCCAGAAATCTTTGACATGAAAGGAGCCATTGCTGCAGAGAGTTCCTCAATCTTTATTTTCTTACAAATTCTCAGATTGTGACTGATTTTTTTTTCCCCCTTTTCGTACGTGCAAATTTTGATCATTTGTGCTTCTGAAAAAATGTCTGAATGAGCAAGTGGGCAAATGATTATGCTGAGCGAGTCTTATAAAAACTCACTGTTAACGGTTCACGGCGTACAATCTTCATATGTATTTTGTGTTCTGTAAGCTCATGCCCATTTTTTATCTTAAATGTGTACAGGGAGAATCCAGATGTCAAATAAATAACATTTTATTTGACTATATGAATAAACAAAAAAAAAAAAAAAAAAAA
>SRHC01000062.1:106695-149596 GCA_004794325.1 Pomacea maculata
AAAAAAAAAAAAAAAAAAAAAAAAAAAAAAAAAGTGTTGTGTTGGTGGACTTGATAAGGCCTTTTTGTTTTCATTCTGTTTCAATGGAAGCAAAATTTCAAGGTCAGTACATTGACATGTGTACCAATCACCGAATGAAATAAATTTTGATGGTAATGAAATGGCAAATCAAAGGCTGACAGCGAAACACGATAAAGTTTTTATTACAGCATGAAAATTTTGTTATTTTACACAATAAGAATCATTGCCAGACTTTTTGCACTCAGCATTGCTTAAAGTCCTGGCAGCAATCTTCCTTTCTTAATTAGTTTTTTGCGTTTCTTTTCTTTCTTAGCATCTTTGCGAGCCTCAATGTTTCTCGTTCGCTTTTCCTGCTGTGCCTTTTTCTGTTTATTAACAGTCTTCTGCCTGTCTCCCCATTTTTTCTTATGAATAGATTTTATTTTTTCTTTCCTCTTCAGAGCTTTTTTCAATAAGCCTGGATCATCCTTTACTTTTTCACCCCTGGCTTTGCTCAAAACGTCCTGCCACAGAGACATGCAATTGATCAGCACACAACTGTTGAGAACATCCTATTCCTAAAGCATTTCTGACTTTTCTTATCATACCCAGTTTCAAAGAAAACATGGAATATTTAAAAAGAATTATAAATCGTTATGTACTTCTAAAAAAAAAAAATGAATAATGAAATAATGATAGACTTTTACCCCACTCTAAAAATTTACTACCAGGAGGAAAACTAATGACTGCATTCAAATGTTGATATTTCGTCTTAATGATAGCTAGGATGTTTTTAAAATTTAAATAATGATAAGTCAGACTGTCTTTAAGAAATACATATAAAAAAAATTTTTAAATGTACAAGTGTGCAAACACCGCATGACTGATGCTATTTCAAATTTCAGATTAAATGTCCGTAGATGTAGTCATATTTTGTCTTTCTGTGCTTTTCACCTTGATCTGTTAAGGGACCTTCATTTTTAAAAAAAAATCTCTGGGCTGAAAACTTTTATTTTGGAAATAAATGATGCAGTCTTATTACAATGCTTAATCATTTGCAAAACATTCAAAAATCCAGTTAACAATGAAAGTTGTATGCTGATATTTAATATTGCACATACCTGCCAGACATATTTCTCTTCAAGTTTTGTGGCTGCAGCAGGGTCCTTTTCTTTGACTTTTGCAATCTTGGCATCCCGCTGTTCCAATTTCATCAAAAGACGTTTGTAGTCTTTGCCAACAAGTTTGCTCTTATGAGTATCTTTTTCCTGACTGGACTTGGGAATTTCAAACTTGCTAAACAGCATTTTCCCTTCTTTTTCTGAGGAGATGCCTCTTGAACCTTTTTGTGTCTGAGAGGCTGACAAGGTAGAGACCACAACAGGTGTGCCAGAGGCATCACTGCTTTTTGCCTTTGCCTTTTTCTGTTTCTTTGCTTTGACAGTTAGCCTCTTTTGCTTTCGCCTCAAACTTTTCTCCTCCTGCTTTTCTGCTTCAGTCAGCGTGCCTGCTCGCTTTGCTGAAGCAATAACAAAGGTGGTGAATGACAGTTGCACTAAATATCCGTGGTATCACTTCACTTTCTGGAGTATTTTGTATGAATACATTTTCAAATCCACAACTTTCTACCGCTTGATTTAGTACAAATATTTTTTATATAGACATTTGATGAGATGATGCCACAGATCATAGCAAAACAAGAAAATAATATGTTTATATTAAAATGACAAGCACTATAATTAACCCAGAAGCACTTCTGATGTTGATTTAAAGCATGAGCAGTACTTATCCAAATTATCAAAGCCAATAAAAAGAAGAAAAAAAATCAGCTTGGAAATTGAGAAGGGGAAGTAAAAACTTCATACATCAAAAGCCACTGACCTATCAATGGAAATTATACTTTTGATAGAAATCATAACTTTGATAAATTCCTCTTTACCTTGAAGCTCCTCTATCCTTGCTTTCAGCTTTTCCTGTAGCTCCTGAATGTTAGTCTGGAAGTTGGGCTGTTTTTCCTTTTTCTTTTTCTTCTTGCTCTCTTTCTTTGCTTTGATCTTGTCCTCTAACACACAGACCATAACACAAAGCCATCTAAAAATATCTTCAAAGAAACCCATTGAAGCATAAAATATCTATGTATCATCTGCCTTCTCTGAGATGTCCATCAAAGAATAAGCATCCAGGTGCATGCAAACAAGCATGCATACATGGAACATACTGAAAAAATGCGAGACGACATCTAAATAATAAAAAAATGGCATATTGGAGGATCTTTCTAATTTTAGTCAGAATCCTATTTTAGATTTTTTTAAAAAAACTATGCTAACTACACATATCAGAATTAGTACATTTATCAACTGTTCCAAATAGCCAAATGGGCCTCTTTCTTATGCAGTGTGGCAAACAGTGTTACTGACATTGCAAAGTGACTAAAACCCAGAACTATTCAGTAAGACCTAATTTATCCAACAACAGGAATGTTCTTAAATAAATTCTAACAATGAATAGGCGCATCTCACTCCTAAACAGCGATTGATCCAGTGTGTAATACTGCTGTCCTTACCTATAGCATTTAATGTTGCCTGTAGTTTTGTAACAGGTTCTTTTTTAACAGGGTCATCACATTTGTGCTTCTTGGTCTTTTTCTTTTTGCTAGGATGTCCATCTTTATCATCATTCTGGCCTGTAAGATGATAAACAAATAAGTGCATCAAAGACTCATCTATGATGAAACTACTGTAGCTGACGGTATTTTATTTTACTGGAAAACAAAGTATTTAAAATGAAAAATTTGGAGCACAGATACTCTGGAATCATAAGTACAAACAAAGCAATTAGTGTTTTACTTAAGACTTCGTTAAGCGTGTTCTCGTACAGACTTTTGTTTAACACACCTTTGTTTCTAATCTGGATTTTTTCGTCTTCGTTGAAGTACACTTGAGGTGGGACCAGGTCCAAAAGACGTTTGAAGAAAATGTTATCTTGGTCGACTGTCATTATGTTGTGCGTGAAAGTGTTGTTCACAGAAGACCGCCAACATCTAACTGGGAATAAGGGTATGTTGCGCTGTAAATAACAGATAACATAATTATTTAAAAAATCTAATTTTGGATGGAAAATTAGTTTCACCATAATGCATAACTGTAAGAAGAAGAAGAATCGTGATACTGCGCTCAATCCTCTGACAAATTATTTTTACACACACACAACCCGATAGCATAACATACAATAATTATAGTGTTAGTTTTATTCCTTACTAAAGATGTTTCCTGTAGAGTATAGCATCAGCGGAAGCTCGATTTGAAATGAACTGCATAACAAAGATAACTTACTACTATATTGTTTGGGTCTCACTCAAGCACATGGTTCAAACGTCGTCGTGCCCCTGAAATGAGAGTGAATTCCCTTGATACTGTTATCCAAGAGGAACAACTGTTGTTTCTAAACGTAAAAAGAGAAGTGGTTTTGTCCCCTTAAATATTTTGTTCGTACGTACTCTTGTAATTACGTATGTTCACTGGCGTAGGAACTGGGGAAGGGGGTGGTCAAGGCGGGAGCAGTTGCCTTTTCCAAAAAGATACTGAGGATGTGACTGTCATTCACTGTCAGCAGGGATTTGCCCCCCCCCCCATCTGCTGCTGGTGGTGGTGGAGGAGGAGGAGTAGGAGGATCTGCGCTGCTGCTGACGTAAAAATGTCAGTATGGGCTGCCAAGCGAATCTCTCTTGCTCGATCTCTCTTAAATACAAAGTGAATGGCCCAGTTGAATAAAATATTCGTGTTCTTTTAAGCACATAAATGCAAGCAAGCCAATGAGGCAGACAGGCATGAAAGCTAGGACAGATACTGTTGCCAACTTGCCATTTGATTGCACCACCATACACAGCCCCCTGCCCCCAAAGCACGGCCTTGCACGTCGATGGTAACATATTCTGGAAACTAGCGCCTATTTGCACGCGATGTTTGGCGCGGCAGCTGGTTCCGGTCACTCGAACGCCTCATTATCTATTCTGAGAGGTTGTCTTGCAGTCACGCCGAAAGGGATGGGTCTCTGTCGGTCTCATTGCCAATGTTTCTACCTCAGCAGATGAGCAACTGCTACACAGCAAGCCGCTGACCACCGAAAGTAGCTCTTTTTACGGGCACTTTTATGAATGGAAAAAAAAATTAGGAAGGGGTGATCAACCCATCGATTCAATCTGCCAGTAATTATATAGAATTGGTGTTTGCAGTGCAACTGATCTGTATGAAGTTAGACCGAGTTCAGTAGGATTAAGTTTCTGCATTTCATTCCCGCCCACCTCCATTTTTAAAGATTTCTTTTCACTACCAATGTACCAACTAGACAATTTGCCTGCATTTGCGGCCTAGAGACAGAGTGATGGAGGGAAGAAAGTGCTCATTTAATGTGTACATGAGCTCTTGAATCTAAGGCTTACTCAGAATCATGTTAAAATTGCGATTTCTCCAGATGTAGTAGACAAGCTGTTTGGTACCACGACCATGACCTTATGCTATCAACATATCCCAAAGCTGACCACAATCGAAAACAAAAAATCAGAACATTTGCGCATGCCGATGGACCAGCGAGGACACCAGTGACATCAGAGACAATGCATCAGTGATACATTTCCTGACTTGCATTCTGGAAGATTTCGAAGGTAATGACGCTTTGAAGTATATCTACTTCAAATACCTACAAGATAGAACACTGAAAATGTTCAGAAAAGCAATTTAGTACTTTTCTGCACTATTGAATGTTCAGGCGGATAGCTGCAATTTTTCTTGAGTGTGTTCCTTTGGCAGACGTTGTAGATATCTAACTTTGTATGGTGGGGATCTGTATCTAAACGACACCTAGCATTGTCTGGGCTAAACCTATTTCAAACATTCGGAAAGACAAGTGAAATGTTCCAGTTTGTTTGAAAAAAAGAACTCAAAGAAATTCTGAAGCTGTCATTTTATTGAACATGATATGGTGTTTTCACAAATTTTAGAATAACATTTTGTAGGCACAGAAGACATTTTGGTACCATCTGCACTAACCATGTGTTCGCCAAAGGATAAAGATCCTCCAACTCGCTGGCAAGAGGACACCCTTCGTCAAGAAATTATTGACATCGTAAACTTCATGTTTGTCGCACACGGAATAGTTTTGTGCACTTTGGTAACGTTCGGCTTAATCATAAACTTGCTTTGCCTAGGCGTTCTTTGTCGAAAACAATTTAAATCGGCTCCATATTGTCTGCTTCAAGCCCTCACGGTGGGCGCTTTGCTTGTTCTCGGATTTTCTATCTACTCTGATATCCTGCCTGCTTTTAATGGGCGTCAGCGAATTCGTGCTTTAGAAGAACAGATAAATAAATTGTTGGACAGTGTGCATAGAAAGTCTTCTATGAACATCACTTCAAATAACACCGAAATATTTCTGGACGAAGCCATTTTAAAAGTACTTTTGTTATCAGGCGATGCGAAATTTTCTCAGAAAAACTCTTCTTTAGCATGGAGATCGAGAACGGAGCAGGCAACAGTTTGGAATCAAAGTCTTGCAACGTCACCGACTTTTGTCCAGGATAATTGCCTCAACAAGACAAAGATGGACAAGAAAAGTAATCTAAACTCGCAGCCAGTCGTACAAGCTGTTGATAGGTTCCTGGCGTATTTTATGTTGACGTTTAATATGTTCATTCTGGCCAGCTTTGGGTTCGAGCGGCTTTTTGCTGTTCTTCAACCGGTGAGAGCTCGAGCTGTACTGACAGTTCAACGTACCCGCTACGCTGTTCTCGCTGTGGTCATTCTGTGCCTTGTCATTCATTCACCTCAGCTTCTGAAGGAGATCATAACATCCATCTACAACCCAGAACTCATAGCAGAGGATTACAGGGGCACCCTTCTGCAGTCCTACCGCCGCCATTACGAAGAATTCGTCGTGTATTTGACGTCATCACTTCTTGTGGTCATTCTCTTTTCTAACTGCGCGCTGCTCACGGCTGTCTTCCGGGCCGAGCGACGCATGCGCATTGACCTTGGCGCGGGTGTGTCGAGATCTGAGGTAAATCGAAAACTGAATATAACTTACACCATTTTGCTGATCGTGTTATGCCAGCTTCCACAAAGCGTGGCCAGCAACGTTATGGCGCATCTGGCGATGGCCAAAATGATGAATAACCTCGCAGTTTTCACGCGCGTCATGGTCGTCATCCGGGTGCTCTACGTTACCAGCAGTGCCTGCAGCTGCCTGGTTTACTGTCTTCTGGCGCGAAAATTTCGGCGAGCCTTTTTGGACACCTATTTCCGATGGTGCCCCTGGATAAAGAAGCTGAAAGCTGAGGCGTATGTGGCTGAAACGACTAAAAGTCCTGCCTCGTCGCCATCGCCTTTATCTATATCTCGCCTGAGAAACCGTTACCGGGCGTCTTCCCCTACCGCCAATATCACTTACGGCTCAAATGTCTTTGCGAACTGAATCCTGCCTAATGGCCTTCAGGAAAAAACTTTTAAAAACCCAATGATTAGTTTAGGAACTACTTATAAACTGTAATAATGTTCATGCTTTTGTTCGGTATTTTCAACCTTCTCATGCCTCAGTCAGATTCTGAACGCTCCACAGCTGTGTGATGTAATTCATGAACAGTGAACGACTCGACGAGAGGAAACGAGAAAAAAGTGTCAAAGATCTCAATTGCTGGTATCTCACAAAAACAACATTATCGAACGGTCCTCGAAACCAGACAATCATCTGCAATTCCGCCGCCATCGGTCGTGATCAAACATTGACATTGAGATCTTTAGTCGCCAGTGCTATAATCACGAGATGGTAATACCTAATCTCACAACTGTTTTTATTATTTATGTTTTATCTCCCTCTGTTTGTTTCTCTCTCTCTCTCTCTTCTCTCCTCTCTCTCTCTCCCCGTTATATTCACAAATGATGTGTATTGAAGTATGTATATGTATAGAGTTTCTTGGTGATGTGTACATAGAAGCTGAAAATAATTGGCCTTTATATTGTTTTAAGATACGTAGTTATTGTGATAGATGCTCACACCCTTTGCCGGAGCTATGCTCTTAAAGCAATAAAGAACAAATCTCCGATACATACATGTACTGAAATGCCTACTTTCTCAATCAGAAATCTTACATTTTAGTCTTTCATTAACCCTAGCTGAATTCTGCAATTTTTCTCATGTTGTTGATGTGGCTATGTGTACAAATCAATGGCCTGTAGACAGGTGGTCAGTACAATTCTCTCAGTTACTGTTAATGTTCTGATGTACGATAATGATGACTGTTGTTTGTTGCTGTATATCTTAGATAACTGTACTATCGAAAGTAATTTTATTTTTATTTATTACACACTCTAGTCTATAAAGATGTTGATAATGATGATACCTGGTGGTGTTCGCATTCCCCTTAACTTTTTTAAAATTTAAAATGAGAAGTATTTTTAAGAACTTTATTTGGGAGGAAATTGTGTGTTTCGAAATTTACGTGGAAGAAAAACAAATTTGAACATAGAAAATACATGCAATCTCGCTGGTGCTGTATTCTCCCTTACGGTAATCAACTGAGTTAATGACTGGCGTCACAGCGTCCTCTTCCGGCGCGAGGAATGGGTCGATGAAATAGCTCACCTATGTTATCGCCGCTGAATACCTGGAGCCATTGTTATGAACAAGTGTCAGTCGTTTTCCCTGGGCAAAATGAACAGCTGAAGGAAAAACATCTTGTTTTCGTAGTTACAATTATAACGCAATACTGAGACCATGCAGATCATTAGTTCTTGTTTCTTTATTCCAGAGCATTTTTGCTACCGCTTTATAACTACAGCTCCACGGGTAAAACAAGATATGCGAGGTGTGGACAAGGTCTGGCTTTATAACTTCAAAACAAAAGTCTTACCCTAGGGCAGACCTGGGCAAAGGCCGGCCCGCGGGCCGGATCCGGCCCGCCTCCTGTCTGTGACCGGCCCGCCTGCTCACCCGCCAGTATATATATATACTGTATATACAGTATTGGGTAAAACTGAGTTAACTATATTAGTCCGGCCCTCTAAAGCAATTCCAATTTCTCATGCGGCCCCTTGGGAAAATTATTTGCCCACCCCTGCCCTAGGGCAATGCCTTACCCTCGTCATCTAAGCTCTCTGCCCTCGTTTCATAACTAGCTCCTCGTGTATTCAGCGCCGATTACATGCGATCATAGGGAAGTGTGTGTCCATCGAATAAATAATTATTGTTACTTGACTCCCCTCTCCCCTCTCCCCTCAACCCACTTTTGCCACAATTTTCAAGAGAAGAAGGGGGTGGAAGACATTAACAATAACTCGTTCATTTTCAGATACATCTCTCCCACTCTTTCTTACCTGCACAAATGCACACGCACCCGACACACAGACACACACCCCTCTACCTTATTCGACACGCTTATGGTTGTAATACTAGGAAAAATATTATAGTTTTTATTTCTTCCAACACATATTTTTTAAATCTGTGTAATACTATATAGTTGAAAAGCTTTAGCGACAAGGTTTTTTTTTTTTTTTTTTTTTTGGGGGGGGCTTTTAGTCCCTTGATCGAGTTTCTTGTTTATGAATGGCTTTTATATATGAAACTGCCTTCTAAGTTTAAGCGTTTACTTCTGGTTGCTTGAAATTGATATGCTGACAAGTGTGCATTCAATGTTTTTATTATTAAAAAAACATCTACGTTTCTGAAAACCGACTGTCTTTTCGTAAATAATCTGCACCAGATGTAGAAAAGCATGTTCTAGTACCAAGTAAAGTCCTGGAATCTTGACAAAAAGGAAAATATAAACAAAATGCTAGGAAAAAAAGAAATGAAGTTTAGAAAGGCAACCGTGTTCAGTTGACGAGGACTGTGGCTGTCGCTGGAGTACCCATGAGCCATCGCGGATGCGTGTTTTTTTTTTTTTTTAAATCACTTGTGAACTCTCTGTGGTGTCCCTATGTCACCTGATGTGAGCATTTACATCAGACTACCCATAGCTGGGCTGACACCGATCGGATGACTGCCTAAAAGGACGTCTGGTGAATCCCCCGCTTGCGTCAGTCGCATAAATTCGGCGCTCGCACGCTGATAGAATTCTTTATACGTTTCCTTGTTTGGAAACAGTAGTGGGGTGGGCCGAGTCAGCATGAGACTGGGAAGTACTGGGAATTCTTGGCTCAACAAATCGTAAAGCAAATCGATGTGATGTCTGACAGAGAATAAACATTGCATTATTGTTGTTGTATCGGTCTTCGATCGCTGAATCGACCCTTCGATTAGTTGCTTCGATCAGGGGGTATACGTGGTTGCACATCGCGAAGGTAGATTACTAGTTACTATATACTGATCAACAGCTCAGTAGCGTAGATGTCTGGCTTTCGGGTGGTGGTGGGGGAGGTAAACTCCGTGGTGTCAGTGAATAGCGTTCACATTCTTGTCTTCTCAGTATCGGCAGTCGCCCCCATCCACCCTTGCCTCCTCCCCTGGTTCATACGCCACTGCAGCAATAGTCCCTGGATTCGTTAGTTGATGGTCCAGCCCCATCCAGAGAGGATCGAATTACATGTGCCTGGAGGAGGGATCTGAACCCTGAACCTCAGTCTTCATCGTTGTGATAAACCCTTTACCGTTACTCCGCCAGAGAGCCGTACGTTGCTCGGTCTGAAAACGCCACCAAAAAAGTAGATGAAAAACCATTCCATCTCAATCAATCAGTATCGAAACAACAAATGAAGGAATATACGAATGAACAAAACGGACAAAGTAATGAAAAAAAAAACCAAAAAAAAAAAAAAAAACCAAACAAACAGCAACAAACATACAAAAACAAACTTGATTAATTCGCTGTGCGTTTGACTGGTCTGTTTCTTATTCCGCCCCTCCCTCATGCAATTAGAAAGAAAAAGATGGACAGAAGAAAGAAAAAGTCCAGCTGTGTATGCAACGCTTCCATTCCTTGATTAACAACGATAAAGAAGGGAGTGAAATACGTGAAGAACATGTGAATGGAATACCATGTGAGGCCTGTGTAGTGTGGAGGCGTATCAGATTGACTGACGGCACTCAGACCACTCGCCCTGGCGCCTCAGCGATCGAGGCCAGTGGTCATCTTGAGGCTCTCGCCGGAAAAAAAAACAACCCAACACAGCTGCAACTAATTAAAGTATCTCACTTCTGCGTGACAGTGCATTTATAGTCGTTGGTATATATCTCCAGTGGATACATACGCATTAGGGCAATCCTTCCGACCTTCCCTCCTTCCCAACCGATCTCGATCTCTCCCACACACGCACATAGAGGCACCTCTAGACTGAAATAAACTGTCGATTACTGTCGGACCCCACACGAACATCATGTAATCTATTTTTATTTGTACATCCTCATATGTACGTGTTTGCATTAATAAAAATGTCATTAATCAATAATAAGGATAACATCATAAAACAAATAAATAAAAAGAATTATTTGCATCAGAGTCCAATATATATGTATATGAAGCAATATCTAAATATGCTTCAGTGTACTTTATCGTCCGCAGGGCTGGGTGTCTGGGTACTCCAGTTTATTTCCCCCTCCCTCTCTCCCTTCCTCCCAGAGTGCGAAATCACATCAAGGTGGAAGCATTTTATCTACTAAATAAACCAATCAACCAACTTACTTTATCGTCTAAACTATTTGCCCCCAAATAGGGCCTCGCCATGACTGCGACCCAGTTACTCCCAGAATGCAACGCAAGGTAGGGGGGCAAGAAAGAGTGGAAAGGTTAGGGTCAGTCTGCGGTGGTGATCGCAGAGGGGCTGTGTTGGGATAGTTGGAAAAGTTTGAGTTAAACACCATGAAGAGCGTGTGGGGAATTATTCTGTTTGCGGGTCTGGTCGTAGTTTCAATTTATGGCCAGGAGGATCCTCCACGAGGCCGGAGCAGTTGCTACGATTCTGCCGGCAGAGCTCAGCGATGCATGCCCGAGTTTGTGAATGCAGCGTTCGGGTTGCCTGTGGACGCTACCAACACTTGTGGTGAGACCAGAGAAACCGAGTACTGCCTTCAGACTGGTGTTACGGGTGCACGCAAGCCGTGCTACATCTGCGATGCTGGCAAGGAGGGTTTGAACCATCCACCCGAGTTTATGACGGACTTTAACAACAATGACAACTGGACATGGTGGCAAAGTGAGACGATGCTGGAGGGTATCCAATACCCAGTCACTGTGAACCTCACACTTCATTTGAGTGAGTATTTTGAACATTTAAAAAAAATTAGTAAAAGCCTATTTCATCATTGCAAATTTAGTAATACATAAATTTATATCGCACAAAAAGTATTAAGTGGATGTTGTCTCCCTAACACTCCAGAAATAAAAACAACGCAGAAACTGCTGCTTTTGGCTTTTTACGCTATCAGAATTCCACCATTTCATCTTCTTTTGGCACACGTCAGAGGCGCAGAGCTTTACACAATTCTCTTGTAAATAATCTAAAAGTATAAAGTGTTTTGCTTTGATTCTTCATAGATTACTCTGTCATTAAGATGTACTCAGTTGTTTGTTGGTGGTTATAGAAAAACTCAAGTGTCAGGCGGGTTTTAGATTGACAGTCAGGCACCGGGCCCCCATTTCCTCGGGACTTCCTCCCCATTTCCTCAGCCCACGTTTGATAAGCTGCTTGGCAGAGCCAAGGCTTACCTCCCTCCCCAAGCCGCTAATCACCCTCCCACCCTTACTGGTCGTGAAGCGCGGAGAGCTTTGGCCCATTCCGCAAACAAGCAAAAGTGAAAGGGCCAGCACTGACCGTGTTAATAATAGAAAATAATTGGTTTCATCTTACCACAGCTCCTTTGATGACGTCACATGTAAGTTCCAGCTGACCCTTTATATATCTGACATTGTTTTCAGGAACGAACAATGCCCAACCTTGTTACATTTTGCAAATCATATCCCAAGAGTATCACCACTCCTATGAAGAGTATAAATAGCTACCTTGAGTTCAAAGATTCAAGATTTATACATGTACAAACAGTGAAAAGCATTCTGTCTCTGCAATTATTTGCATATATTCTTACACTCCATAACATCTTTGATAGTTTTTATTTAGACCATGAAGGTGATGATTTGATGAATTCCTTTTCTTTTGACAACCACTGGTAAAGAATGACTTAAATTGCTAATATATTGTACTGTTTTAGTACGTATAACACCAAAATTATAGCTAATAGATCTTGTTGCACTTTACAGTTGCAAAAAATTTTTCAAGAGCTTTCTTATAAATGCTAAGAAAGAGCTTGTTTTATTAAGAGAGATTAGTGCTTTGTATAATTTCATATCTATGTAGTTGACTCTTAGTCCAAGATTATTTTTACAGAATGAAATGCTGTGCTAGAACTAATTAGAGGAAGTCAATTTTTTGAGCTTACTCATGAATGGCAGGAGGAAATGCCTTCTTCGTATTTCAGTACAAACTGGGCAGTAAATATGACGTTATTTTGGAAGCAAGTTTCAGCCCCTGTAGATACCTGGCATTGATAATAAATTTTGTTTTCATTCTAAGGTACACCTAAGACTGCCATTAAGCTCTCCAAGGTGCATGATTGGTCCTTTATATGCACTGTTTTAAACTAATTGTTCTAGTGTGATGGAGGCTAGCTTCAAACGAGTGAGGTAATTTGTATTGTCTGAATGCCAGATGAAAGATGCAAATAAGAAGTGTGATGTAAAAGGGAGAGAGGATCGTAGAAGAAAGAGAGCAAGTCCAAAGTTCTGCCAGCAACATCTGTCACAGCCTGGTTAAGGACTAGATTGGGAGGTGAAAGGTTTGCTTTGAATTTACCCTGCTAGGCAGGCAGTTGCCATAATAAAAATACCATAAAACATGGTATTCTCAAGTTAACGGGCTTATCTAAGTATATGTTATTGGTCTCCTGGACTTTGTAGGAGATTCAAAGTAGTTTTCTGAAGTACTGGATTTTGAAAACTTGAATCAATTTTTCGGTATTGATAAGCAGAGTTTTACACCCATACAGCAGGATGGGAACTACGAGGGACAAGCAGCCTTGGTGGTGAATCTTATAGTTTCTTTGTCAGGTCCTGTTTAGCTTGGCCAGTTGCTGCTGCGATGCAATGTTGTGCAGCTGTCATCCTTGGAAAGCATAGAGCCCAAGTATTCAAAACTGTTTACCTCCTCAAGTTGTTCTCTGTTAATATAGATCTCTGCTGTGCTGTATGGTGTTGAATATGGTTTCACTCTTGATGGTGCTGATCTTCATCCTGTATGGATTGGCAGTGTCCAGCAGCCTGTTTGTAAGGTCCTGCAACTCAGTTTTCCTGCCTACCAACAGATCATCATCGTCTGTGAAGTGCAGGTTACATAAGCCCCCACCCCCTGCCCCAAACTGATAGAAATGAAAGTGCGGAGGTCATGCAGAGTCTTGCACGTTATATTCTCCAGAAAGATGCTGAACAGCACAGGCAACAAGGGGTATACCTGCTGTTGTCTAAAAGACGTCTTCCACCTGTTCGTTGAGAACTACTTTTTCCCTTGAAGTTTTATAATCACTGATAGTTGGAACTAGACCCTCTTCAAGATGTTAAACTTTCACATCACAGGATCCCTCTTGCCAAACTCTGTAAAAAAAGTTTTTTTTTATAAAGTCAATGGAATTACAGTGTTTTAGGTGTTTATCCATCAGCATCAAACTGTTCAAGATTTGCTCAACTGTGCTCCTGCTTGGTCTGAAGCCACTTGATCTTCTACTAGCAATTTCTCAGCAGTGGACTCGATGCAATTTTGGATTACCTTAATCATGAGTCTGCTTGGGTGATTGATCAGATGTATGTTACTATAGTTTCGACACTGTTTACTGTTTGCTTTCTTTGGAAGGGGTATGACAAGTGATTGCATCCATTACTTCAGCCATTCTTTGCATTCCCAAACTCTAGAATGGTAAGGGCCTTCACTGTTTGTTGCCCACGTTTCAGCAGCTCAGGTGGGAAGTTGTTGAGGTGACTTCCCTCCTTTTATGGCCATCTTGACCTCTTCTGGTAAGAGTAGATGGGAAGCAACAGTAGGGCCTAAGTTGATGTTTGAGGTGACACAGAGGTCTAGGTTATCAGGGCTGAACATTCATCAGCACTTTCCTCACTTCTTTCTTACCCTCCCATAATTTTCTTTTTTAAAGAGACTATTAATACAATCATCCATACAGTTAAGTGGTAATATAAGATCCCTTTAATTGAAACATTTCTGATTTTGTGACTGTCAGACATCAGTAGTTAGGAATTTTGTGAATTTAAGTGATGTGTGAGCAAGCTAAATCACATCCAAGATCATGTGTATGTTGGAGGATTGAGAGTCAGTCAAATGGGTGCACAAAATCATCATTATCTAAATCAAGCGCAGTTGTATTGCAGTCTTACAAACAAGTACTTTTAAGTGAAAATGAAACTTGCTGCTGGAAGTTTTAAATTTTCATTATCAGACTAAGTACAAGAGTTGCTGTGGATGGAAATCTACATGCAGATCATGTCTCTCACTGTCGGTACGGGTCAACTTTTAAAAAAAATTTCCTTTTAATTGTGGAAATAAGCTGAGGAAAGACTCAAGTGTCTGGTGCATGTATACACATTATTCCCTAATGCATCCTGACAGGATGAAAGATGCTACTTGTTCATGGAGCTGGAAAAAAGCCAGCAAAGCCTTATAAAAAGAATAAACTTAGAGCTCCCTTCTCCCAACCTCAGGGGTGATTAAAGTGCATCACTTCCTCTGTTTGAAATTTGAGCAGATGCTTTTGCACTCTTCTCAATATAGAGGTTTAAAAATGTCATTGTTATGCTAGGGAAAAAAGTATATCATTTGTTTTGTTGCAGTGCATTGATACAAAAGCTGTGCACAATGTTGAACATATTGCTATTATCATTGAATCAACTGAAACAGTGTTTATATTGCACATGTATAGGCTATATATATATCCCCCTTTCTTGAACAAAGGGAAGAATGCCATTACAAGCTGACAAGCTGTGAACATCTTGTAGAGATTGGTGCAGATTTGTGAGTTTATTTGTCTTATTTTGATTTATCTTTTAACTGCCACCATCATCCCAGCAGAGTTGACAATTAGGGAGATCATGGTGAACCTAGGACAAGATGCTGGTTTCCTGAGGATTTTCATGTCAGAACTTTCTCAGAACCTTCCATGGTCAAATTTTTTCATTGAAAGCTTTGTCATTAGGCAACAAAGAAGGGGCTTTTTTGAGCTGAAGGGGGAAATAAATCCTCATTTTTTTATGTTTTGTTAAGGTGTTTCCGTTGTAGATGTACAATATGAGGCCCTGGAAAAGTAAAACAGGTTCTGCACCATAGTTGTCTACCAGTTAAAGCAGAGTTTAATGATCGCTTGGCCATTATTACAGTGGCACAACTTTTAACAGTTTTAAAAAAAAAATCATCTAAAATTCTCTCCCTATAGCTCAGATGAGCTTTTTTAAATGAAAATTTACGCACGTCATAAAACCACACAAACGTCTAAGTTCATGCATCTGCCCTTTAAAAATAAAAATCCACAAAAGAGGATTGCTGTCCCTAGCTAAATTAAGCGGTTTTTTTTTAAAATAAAAATTTATGATCTACTAACCACACAGTTGTCTCGGGTTAAACACCTGATCTCACGGATTTAGAGATGTTGTTTGTGTCACTTTACTAAGTACCTTTTTCCAGTTCATGTGGTGCAGATTCATTGTGCTCATAATTGATGCATATATGACAGCATTTAACGTTGTAAAATTACAATTCTTCATAATCTCGTTAAATATCGTTGTCTGATCAAAGGAACCGCACAGGAAGTACATTAACTCAAATGCCTAACCTCAGTGCCAGTAGTGCGGTTGGCTTATTTTGACAGGCAAGTGTTTCCACCAGCAAAGTAGTCATACATACGTCCGTTCAGTAGTGGTTTTGCATATCTGCTACACATCTCCCGTTTTTTCAAACGGGTAGTGACAATAAAGTATTTGATGCAGCGAGATGCGTTGGACGTCACAGTCGCGATTATCGTGTCTCCGTTTAAAAGCTTCCATCAAAAGTGATTTAAAATTAAAGTGCAAGGTCTGTTTCAGCACTTCTATTCTAAGATCATTTATGATTTTAGTTTCTTTCCCAGTCCCCATCCTCCACTCAGCACACCCTTAATCGATCAAATATTACATCTTGAAACCCCGGTTACGTGTGGAGTCTTTGATGTTCCGCGGCAGTGAAGGAGCACCGAAGCTGCTGTCTGAAGATTGTCCAGCATTTACTCAGTAACCCAGTGTACTCATTATCTCGCGAGTTTAATCACGCGTGGACGAGGGTGCGGACCCCCTGCACGCACAGAATAAAAGTCCCACCGCCGTGCCTTTTATTCTGGGATTTTCACGCATGACAGAACAAACTCAGAAGGGGGTTCGGCCGAGTTCTTGATAGTTTGGTGCTCAGTAGGTGAAGGAGGTAGAGCAGAAGCATTGATTATCAAAAGCCACGCAATGTGGAGGAGTTACAATACATCAGGGTGTATAGACGCTTAAGTAGGCAGAACGTCTTATGGAGAAAA
This sequence comes from Pomacea maculata, assembly GCA_004794325.1. NCBI lineage: Eukaryota > Metazoa > Mollusca > Gastropoda > Architaenioglossa > Ampullariidae > Pomacea > Pomacea maculata. The sequence goes on from SRHC01000062.1 coordinate 123,283, forward strand.
TGCTTGCTTGCAAAGCTACTAGCACCACCCTCATCACCCCACACTACCAGCCTATAGCGCATAGACTCTACGTCAAGGATATGGTCTAACCAAGCTAGTTCCGTTTGTGTGCAAAAATAGCATACATATGATAATCGGAATTAGCAAAATGATATTTTTGTGTTAGCTTGAAAGTTAAAGAGAAGATTTTTATGACTGAAAAGAAGGAATGATTTTATTGAGGGTAGAAGAGCGGCAGGAAGGTCAGGCACAGTCATCTTTTAACCATTGGACTACTACTTGCACATCTGTATGCTTTCCTAAGAAGGAACAAAATCCATATTCATTTTTATTATACACTATTTTAAATTAATGTTGCATTCTGTTCTGGTGATCATTCAACATCTTTAAACTTAATTTCATGTTTAACTTGAGCTAGCATTATCACTGTTATTAAATACGAACTAAGGCTAAAACTGTAGCACAGAATGTATTGTGACTTTTTTATGTTTTTGACAAATCAGATGTGGGATATCTTACCCTACCCATGAATATAAGAAAAATGTAAAACATGCCAGTAAATAAAATGCATAAATCACTCTGATCGTAGTTTCAGTAGTTCCCCAACTGGACAAACCTGATATCATACCTGGCTTAGGAACTCTGGAGGATTAAATCCCATGTTAGTGTTTTGAAATATTTCTCTTAAAACATACTTGTCAAGCAGGTATGCACACTTTTCACAGAAACAAGTACCGTATATGTGAATGCACACACACACACGCATACCCACCCACCTTCATGTTAATCATGTAAGAACCCACCTTCAAGTTAATCATGTAAGAGAGTTACATTAAAAAAAAAACTTGCCTTTCAGAAAACAAACAACTTAGTGTTGGAAGTTGGAGAACTAAAAGAGTTGAGGTCAGACCTTTTGTAATAAACTGGACACAAGTGGTAATATTTCATTATTGCTCTCATTAAGCTAAGTGACAATTCTGTGTGCATAAAAACATGATATCATGGATAACTGTACAATATTAACAAATGTAGATTTAGGGGAGGGCATTGGAGTGATGTTAGCTAATGGCCTGAAACCCCCCAACAAGTTTAACTGTATTTTATGGATGATAAGCCCTCTCTCTCACACACACGCACATACACCAGCACACAGATATGCACATATAGATAATGTTACATAACTCTAGTAGGAGGTTTGCACTGAGATGAAAAGTCAAAGGTAAAAGTTGTTGAACATGTTGATGCAAAGTGAAGGAAGATCATAGAACATTCTTAAATCTCAAACAAACAGCAAGAGATGACACAGCAAGTGTTACCAAGTTCGTGAAGCATCAGTCTCAAGAGAAAGTCACTCAAGGTTTTACAAGCATCACAATATATGTCAGGCCAGATTTGTGCTTTATGACATAATGGCATGTTTTCCTGGAAGAGAATGTATGTGAATGAAGTTTCTATGTTATAAACCCAGACAACCCTGAATGCTGGCTGGAAAGGGAATTGTATATACAGATACAGATTTGTATAGCACAAGGGCATTTGAGATTTGTTTTCATATGTTGCAGCATCAGCATAACATTATGACAAAGTACTTCCTATAATGTAAGGAATGCAGAATAAGAGGAAATCATTTATAGGTCTTTGAAGAAGGGTTTTTTTTAACAGTTGCTTTTGTTTGCCAGTTAACAACAGTGTAAACAACAGGCACTCTATTTCTAAACATAGCTTCTGATATAACTGTTTATATTTTACATAAGCTCTTAAGCTCTAGCTTGAAGACAGCATATTGCAAAACAAATCTTGGCTGCCTCTGAATCCACCCAGTTTGAGAAATAGTTGTTAGAAAGAGGTTTTGAGAATAAAAATGTAGAGTACTTCTTTATTCAGATCATTGTTGTTAGGGTGTCAGTGCAACAGTAAGGCTATTTTCAGTCTGATTAAATTTTGAATGTTTTGGCTCTGTGCCAAGTCTGGTATATCATATACAGGTCACCAGGCTGTTCTTTTAGCTATTTTACAGACAGGCAGCCAGCCAGCAGTCTACCCAGCCTTTCACACACACACAGACGGCCATCAAAATACCTTTTACTCGCAGACACAGCAGTCTGCCCACCTTTCACACACACACACAGACAGCAGTCTACCCACTTTTTACTCACACACAGAGTGGGTGTGTGGGGAGGTGTCATAAATATGTACCATCACCATGCTAAATCGAGGAAGGGGTGTGTGTGGTGTGTGGAGGCTGTTTGTGGGTAGGAGGGGGTTCAGGGGTGAAGAAGGTCATTAACATTTTGTGAGAGAGAGGAGAATGGATAGGTGTTGACTCAGCAGTCTGGACTGTGTCTGTTTGTAGGACTGGGACAGCTGTCCTGCCTGGTGTGAGTGTGTGTGAAAGAGAGTGCAAAGGGCAGACAGCTAAGTTGTCTGCCCTCCTCCACCTCATCTGAGCTGGGAGGAGGAGGATGATACAAGAGTGGGAATATATATATAGCTCAGGTCATGAATGTGGAGTGGGTAACCTGCTGATAATTGTGTGTGTGGAGGGGAACGTAGGGGCTGTGGACAGGTGTGTTGAAGCAAGGCAGAGAAATTTCACAGCTTGATTTAAAAGAAAGTAGAAAGATAGCAACCTGTTTTTTTTATATTTGACATAGGCACATCCTTTGCAAGGTATTCTAAATACAAAACATATATTTTAAACATAAAATGTTTATAAAACACACCATGTATGCATGTTTATTTTTGTATATGTGCAGACATTCCAGTACTTTTGCATAATGTTTTTGGTGTTAAGGAAAACAGTTTCTGAATGTGTGATAATCTGATAATATGCCATGAATAGTGTAATATATTTCCTTACACTCATAGAGGGAGAGAGAGTTATCATGGTCCTGTCAAAATAATCATATTCTGTCCTGTCCATCAGCTATATACTGTTCTTAGTCATAAATTTATGTCTAGAACTTGTGTAATCAGTATGTAGTAACTCCTTAATGTTATTTGAATGTTAATATAAAAAAAATATTAAAGCTTTCTAGATCTTGTCTTTATTAAAAAAAAAAAAGTTCCTAATTGTGAAAAACTAAAAATTTTACCAGGTAGCTGATTTGAGTTTTAAAAAATTTATTGCAGACAAAGCATTTGATATCACGTATGTTCGAATACGCTTTGTGTCACCTCGTCCCGAGAGTTTTGCAATCTTCAAGAGAACACGTGAAGACGGCCCGTGGATTCCATACCAGTTCTACAGTGCCTCCTGTGAGAGCACCTACCACTTACCCAGACGAGGAGTTATTGCCAGTGAAAATGAAGCTGTCGCCATTTGCACTGATGAGTTTAGTGACATTTCACCTCTCACAGGTGGAAGTGTTGCCTTCAGTACTCTGGAGGGTCGACCAAGTGCCTTTGAGTTTAGCGACAGTGAAGTGCTGCAGGTAACTTGTGTCTATGGAGCTTCCATTCATTTACCTTCATTTCTTTTTATTCTTTCTTTTGTTGCTGTGTAGATAAGCTCCTATTGTTTAGCTACACTCCTTGTTGCTATGCAAGAAGTTTCACAATAGGAACAGACTAGGGCAGTGTTCTTCTGCACACTCACACACTACACTAGTTGACAAACCTAATTAGTCTTTTGGGGGAGAGGGCGGAGGAAGCTTCTTTTACACTCCTACAAATCATTCCTTTATACAGCTCCTGAGAGCCACAGTATTTTACAGTGTCCTGTTTGTTATCAAGCATGCATATAAAGACACAGCTTAGATATTTCTGAACTTGTTGACAAACATCACGGCTTCAGTTACAAAGCCATAACACTATATTCGTAACATAGACACTGACTAACTAGAGTTTATAGACTATTTATTTTAGTATTGCCAGAAACCAAACAAAAAGAATGTGTTGCTGTCTAAACATTAATATAGACCAGGAAAAAGAAGCGAATGTGATAAAAGTTTTGACTTTATTTTATTTCTGTTTGTTTTTGTGTTGTGACAGTATAATGACACAACCAGCATCAGGATTTAAAAAAGTTATTAAGTTACAGAAGACCCTAGGGTATATGGAGAAGTGCTAGCATAGGGACAGAAACAGATTTTTGGTCAGCTTTATTTTCGTAAAATCCTTTTCTTCTTTATTTGACGTCTTTATTTCTGCATTGAGCCTTACGCTGGTGTAACAGAATCAAGGGTCAGGATAGAAGAGACTCACTTGACCTCTCATTCACTTTGTGATTTTGAGCTACTCAAATAAATCTTACTCCGCTTCTTTTAATCACCAGAAGTCAGTCATAATGGCTTAGATGTCAATATGAATGACATTAATTACGTTTGCATGCAAAATTGAATTTTTTTTCTCATTTGAAGCATATGATGCCAAAGTGTGCTTTTTTTAACACTGACATTGCTTTATTATTTTGTCTGACTGCCCAACAGTTAGCGCCTATTACCAGTACAGTGAGAATTGGCTGTCCTGGGTTCAGGTCTCATCTTAGGCAGGCGCGCTGTTCTTTCTCTGCATGTGGCACCTGTTTACAGGGCTGGCTGCTTTGCCATGATATAGCCTTAGTTGCCGACTCTGCACGTAAAACCCCCCAAACCTCCACTCCCACCTGCCTTTATTATCCTTTATGCCCTGTTCACAGAGATGATTGACATTACTTCGCATCATGTATTATTTTGTAAGCTGCAAGTTAAGGTAGTTCTTCAGAATTTTAGGCTTCAAACCAAACCTTCTATCATGAATGCCATTGGTTTTCTTCCACTTTTCGTACTAATAACAAGATCTGTTTATGTTTATTTACATAAAGATCCACTTGACATTTGCAGGAATGGGTAACAGCTACGGACATAAGGATTGTTCTGACTCGTATGAACACGTTTGGTGATGAAGTGTTTGGAGATCCGAGAGTGCTGAAATCCTACTTTTATGCAATATCGGATTTAGCTGTTGGTGCCAGGTATTCAGCTTATTTGTATATACATTCATTACATGTTCTACTTGTTTCACATTTGTTAAAAATTGTAAAGATTTTCTGGGGGGCAAAATAGCGTGATTTAAAAACAGTTTGTCTTAAGGAGTCACAACTACAATCCTTGCTAGTCACACCCACATATCATTCATGGGTACATGGATTTTTTTTTTTTGCAGCTCTAGTTTTTGCAGTTGTGTCTCAACTGTCTAGATCTGGAAAATAGATGATATTTTTTAGATGATATTCTGTGTTCCTAAGAATGCTGCAGTTTTGACATAAGCATTGATGATGATTGGCCTCTGTGGCCCATTTACAGAAAGGTCTGACAGGAAGTCTGACAGTTACATTTGTTATGTGTGTGGACAGATGCAAGTGTAATGGCCATGGCAGCTCATGTGAGCTGGTGCGTGACCAGACCCTGAAAGACCAGCTTGTATGTAAGTGTGAGCATTTCACCAATGGGCCCAACTGCGACGAGTGTCTGCCATTCTACAACGACCGGCCCTGGGCTCGTGCTAATGAGAAGGATGCAAATGAGTGTCTGCGTGAGTGTTTTCATTTTTCTCTTTATCAGGTATCGGTAAACCTTTTCCACTGAGTGAACTTTTGTGTGGAGAGGAATGTTTGCAGTTTTCATTGGACAACTCTGGTTCAGTATCATAATTCCAAGGAAAACTTTTTTAATATAAAAAAGCACATAAAGAATGTTAATAAAAAGTAATTCTTCAAAAAGAGGGCAGCAGCTGAAGCACCAGTGGGATCAAGTCTTGTTCTGGGGCCATAGTTCAAAGCAGTGTCCAAAATGCTGTAAGGTAAAATAATGTAAAGCAGTATCTGCCGGATCTTGTCACTGCTCCCTAACTATAGAGACAAAGTCCTTGCCCTTAATGCCCACATGTTACCCCTCGGGGTAACGAATTATCCTTGTTTCATGATTATGGCCCTGTGCAAGAGTTGGGTTTCAGCCTCAAACTGATGACTTGTTCTTGCAGCAGAGAGCAATGAGAGTGAAAGTGAATTAATGTGAGCATGCAGGTGTTTGAACTCTTGATTTTGTCTTCTGCATGCAGCCAAATGTGGATGATGGTAAGTGCTAAGTGTTTGTGTTATCGTAACATGGTTTTGGGACCGATTTGATGGGAACATGTAAAATCGTTGCAGATCCTCGTGTGTGTGTTTTATCTAATTATCATCATGATGAATTTTCTTAGCTGTTTCCACTTTCACTGTTTCAGCATTTGTGTAAATGTGCTGCAGACAAGGTAGTTGTTATTGGCTGTCAACAATGTGATTTAAGAGCAATCTTTATATCATAGATTTTCTCCCATTTTTATGAACATGGTGGTGATAGTTCAACATGGGGAATACTTGTGTGCTCTCTTATAAAGTTACCATTTGCCAACATTGTCTGCTGACAGCCAGTTGACATCCACCTATTTTCGTCTTGTCATGCAGCGTGCAACTGTAATGGTCTGTCAGACCGATGCTACTTTGATCAGGAGCTGTACACACAGACGGGTCATGGGGGTCACTGCAGAGACTGTCGTGATAACACAGATGGTCCAAACTGTGAGGTTTGCAAGGTGAACTACTACCGTCGCATGCCAGAAAATCGATGCTTGGCCTGCGGATGCAATGAAGTGGGTTAGTGATCAGCTTGAAAGTTTTGAAAATTTAAAGTTACTGGTTAATGTACAGGTTGACATAAGGCTAATTTGTTCTCTAGGTCTCTGAAGGTAAATTTTCTGTTTAGTGAAGTTTGCTTGCCACAGAGTCAAGTGTAGTTATCATATGGTAGTCTTTCTCGCCGTGATAATTGTTACATGACTGCAACTTGTGTATCTTTAGGTTCGAGGAGTCTGCAGTGTGACAACAATGGGCAGTGCCGATGTAAGCCTGGTGTAGGGGGAGAGAAATGTGATCGATGTTTGGCAGACTTTTTTGACTTTGGGGAGGCTGGATGCGTGTAAGTTTAAAACTCTTGTAAGCTTACTGTTCAGCAGTTCATGGATATGTGTGTGTGAAAGTGCATGCATGCATATGTCAGTGATGGTAGGAAGGAGGAGTGGCCGTTGAAAACTGGAAAGGTATGTGATTGCCTTGTTGATGTATGAGCACAGCAGGTGAGTGAATATTTGTTGTTTGTTTTCCATAAAAGGGAAAAAGACTAAAAAGGGCTCATCCACACAAAAAAATTAATATGCTCAACTTGTAAGGATGTAAAGTTTCATCATTGAGAGGCTAGGCTAAAGTGGTAAATATTTTGTTACGTCCATATGCATACATAACAGACACTTGAAATTGTACCTTTTGCAGTCCAGCTGTTCAACCACAAATGAATTTTCAGTCATGTGCTTGATATTCTTGGTTTGTCTTAAAAATGGTCTTGATGTAAGATTGATTGTATGTTTTGTGTTTTCTGTGAAGCATCACTTGCCTTATTCTTATCTTGTAGCCAGTTCTTCAGGGTTTTTTCCCCAACTTCTGTAACTGAGCTCACCTCCACAGTTATAAATGCCCACTGGTATTAATAAAGCTGATCATTTGTAAATTGTAGCTCATTTGGAAATCAAGGTTCTATAAAATATGTTTTTCCTGTGTAAAAGACCCTGTGCCTGCTCAGTACCTGGAAGCTACAACAATGAGCCACGCTGTGATACTCGCACAGGTGAATGTGAGTGTAAGCAGAACGTGGAAGGTCGCAGGTGTGACAGGTCTGTAACATCTTACGTTATTGATTTTGATGTTTTGTTTTTAGTCCATTGGCTTTCATTTTGTAATTTTTTTAAACTCTGTTTTTTTTAATAAAGATTTACACAGGTGTGGGTTTGTACAGACGTGTTTACACAATGTAAGTTTTGATATGCACAGCTGCTATGCATGATCTTTAATAATAAAAATTTGTAAAGTGCATATCCCCATGTGGACAAAGCCACACAATGGACCTTTCTATAGCTCCCCCCAAAAAATGCTGAGACTGAAAAAAAAAGTGGTTGCCTAGTGTGTCGGAATATACCTGAATAGAATGCAGGAAGAACAAATCACCTTTTTTTTTCTTTTTGTATTCACAATTAGATGCAAGCCAGGATTCTTTGGTCTGAGCACAGAGAATCCATTTGGTTGTCTGGCATGCTTTTGCTATGGTCACTCATCAGTGTGCAACAGTGCATCAGGATTTTACGCACGTAACGTCACCACAGAGTTCCAGACAGGTACTTATTGGGATTGCTGGTGATTGTTTATTGATTTGAATACTTACAACATTTGGTAAGGCAGTCTGGTAGTACAAAGGTTGGTGCCTGCCACTACTAATACAGTAAGCATTGACCATCCTGGGTTCAGATCTCGTCTCGGGCACACTTCTCTGCAAGTGGCACCTGTTTACAGGACGCTGCTTTGCCATGATATAGCCTTAGTTGCTGGGTTGGCATAAAAGACCTATTCCTCCCCACCCCCCACTACAAAATATGGTGCTGTTTTTGCCTCTGCTTTAAAAGTGAAAGATTTGATATATAATCGTTGATTTATTTTCCTTTTTCATTTAGAAGTTGCCTTCATATATGTGTTGTAATCCCTAGGGTGTTTTAATGGCATTTGTTCTTTTGTGCTCAGGCAAGGAACGATGGACAGCAATGACCCGCAGTGGACATGACTTGGAAACTATGTATAATGCTGTGACAGGGAAACTGGGAGTTCAATCTGACACTACTGAAGTTGTTTACTTCATGGCACCCGGTATGAATTTAGTGGTGTGTGCTTTTTCCAGACAAATGGTTCAACTGTATTATGATACATAAACATATTTCAGGTTGAACAAAAATAAGGAGTGGGTTGATACATTTAGGACCTATGGCACTTAATGGAAACAACTCAAGCTATATAGATGTGAGGGGCTATTGCATAAGAAATTTATATAACATTGAAATTTTCTTTGAATAAAGCAGTGATTACTGTTAGAATTTTGTTTACATGCTGATTCTTGTTTCCCCATTTTTCTAGTATGACAAAGAATACAAGAAAAAGTTTAGACTTTTCATCTTTTAGCCTTTAAAGGGAAGAGAAGAGGACTGATAAAACGTGATATTGAGCAAATGATACAAAATTTTCTTTATCTTTTCTTGCTGTAAGGACCAAGCTATGTATCATTGCTGTTTGTGCCATTTTGACTCGATACTTATTATCATCCCTTATAGAACCATATTTGGGAGACCAAAGATTCAGCTACAACCAGTTCATCTCCTTTGTGTTAAACATTGGCGAGGAAACAGCTCGCCCATCTGTTGTGGATGTAGTGATCGAAGGGTCTGGGAAATCAATTGCAACACACATCTTTGCTCAGAGCAATCCAGTGCCAGATGTGATTGCTCAGAACTACTCATTCCGTATTCATGAGGACCCCAGCTTTCAGTGGTCCCCTCGACTGAAAGCGCAGGATTTTATCACCATTCTGGCAAATGTCACTGCTTTCAAGATCCGTGGAACTTACAACCCTCAAGGTATGGGAGATGTAATTGTTGGAAATAAACTTCATAAAATTTGAATTCATTAGCAAAAAGAAAAAAAAAGGTTGAAAAGTTAGAGAAAAAACTAAATTTTCTGGCAAAGAAACAATAAAGCTGACAGGCATTAAAAAGTATTGGAAAGTCCTTAGCAGTGTCTCGGTGTATTTTGTTGCAGGTGTTGGTTTCATAGATAATGTCCGACTAGGGACAGCACAACAAGGATTGGTCAATGGTGAGGAGGCCTTATGGGTGGAACAGTGCACGTGTCCAGCAGGCTATATTGGGCAGTTTTGTGAGTCGTGTGCCCCTGGCTACCGTCGTGAAGCAGCAAACATCAGTCCTTTTGCTCAGTGTGTGCCGTGTGAATGCAATGGACATTCTGATGTGTGTGATGTCAATACTGGTGAGTAGGTTTTAGTGGCAGTATTTCATGTAATTATTGTTTCACTGAAACTTTTCTCCACAGTCATAAGTCTAAGAGGGATCACAAAGCAGCTTAGAGACTGTTTCATGTCATTTGCTTTCTATAGTAGGGTTGTTAGCTGTGGAGCTGGATTGGTATGCTGTCAGAAATCATGAAGCAAATTCTGGATTTTATTGTTTGGCATAAAGGTGACAAGAAAAGTTGTGAAAGATTATTTCAGATGAACTGCTTTATATTGATGACAGGTCGCTGCATTTGTCAGCACAACACAGAAGGGTTGAACTGCGAGCGCTGTGCACGTGGTTTCTATGGTGATGCCAGACAAGGCACACCAGAGGACTGTATACCCTGCCCCTGCCCTAACGGTGGCCCATGTGTGCAGCTGTCTACTGGAGATGTGGTGTGCACTGAGTGCGAAGAAGGATATGGAGGTAAGCACCATTCACCCCATGACTTGTCTTTCTTTTTTTCTGATTTTCATATGGTAATAGCAGTGCAGCTCTTAAAGAAAAGGCTTTGTGTTTTGGTCATGTTTTTAATGAGCTTGAGTCTTTTTATACAATGCTAAATGCATTCAGTTTTCTGGTTTGGCAAACTGTTTATCTTAAACATCTGCCCAGGTCAGCAGGCAGCTAACTTTGGCCTCTTTGCTTTCACATATTTGATTTTGAGTTACATCTTTGTCCACAAATCTGACATTCAGTTGCATTTGCTTCAGTGTCCTCTAAATGAATCTAAACATTACAAGTTGTGACTTTTTTTCCTCTCTCTCTACATCTTTTTATTCCTGTCACATGATTTCTACCCTACCTTTTGTCAGGCAACCTTTGTGATGTTTGCCTTGATGGGTACCATGGAGATCCAGCTGGTCGCCTTGGTAACCCTAGACCTTGTCTTCCATGCTCTTGTAATGGCAACATCGACCCCAATGCTGTGGGTAACTGCAACACGTGAGTAGAAAAGGAAAAAGTTGGGGAAAAGTTCACACACAATAACAATACAGCTCACAATTTTTTCAGAGTGTGTATATAGATATTTAAACCCTTTCTCCTTTCCTTTCAATTTTTGCTTATGGTGATGCAGAATATTTCCTGAACAACACTAGGGGAAAATAGGTTAAGCACAGAGAAAGAGATCTAGTGCATTCTGCTGGTTTTTTTTACCCTTGTCTAGGTTCTAGGGATTGGCAAAAGTTGTAAATAAAATTTATAGGTTTTATATGTCTTTTTAGAAAAAAAAATTGCAACCTGTTCTTCTTGCTTTATGAAAAAGAGAAGCACAAGTTTGTTTTTGTTATTTCACTCACACATTCTCTTTACAGGACGACAGGTGAATGCTTGAAGTGTATTTACAACACAGGTGGATACTTTTGCGAAAAATGTCTACCCAGTTACTATGGCAATGCTCTAGCTGAACCCAAAGGACAGTGTCAAGGTAAATGTTATAATTTTTGTACAAGTGTTTGACATGAGACCAGTTATTTCAAGTGACTTGTGACCTTCAAGTGTCAGCTTAAAAAAACTGTCAACTTCTTTTCCGTTTCAGCTTGTAACTGTTATCCAAGTGGCACCATCATACAGCCAGGTGTTTTGGGCTGTGACCCTACCTCAGGCCAGTGCCCTTGTCTGCCGAATGTAGCTGGGCGACAATGTGAACGATGTGACCCAGGGTACTGGAATCTTGAGAGCGGAAAAGGTGGGTCTAATGGAACTCCAAGTTTTTGCATTCAGAGGAGACAAAGATCACATTATAAATATATATTATTAAAGACATTGTTTCCCTTGCTTACATAAATGATCTAAATGTCATCTGATAAATGTATCATTAGAAATAGATTTTATGTGCCTTATTTAAATAATATTAATTTGTAACTGTTTGTTTGTGCAGCGAAACAATGGAATTCTCTCTCTTTCCATATCTGCCACCTATTGAATCTATTGAATCATTTAAATCAAAATCAAATCAAAATCAAATCAAAACAGACTTTATTGTCTGCCCAGGAGGACAGAAATTTGTCTTTGCTCACATACCCATACAGACATTTAACACACAGTTAGAAGTAAATGTGCACTAAAAACACACCTCTTCCAAAAAGATTACTCCTAGCAACCTTTCCCATAATGCTACTCCCTTTTCACACCCTTCCTTTTGCAATATCATGTTACTCTCAGCTCTTGTTATTTGGTTCCACTTTGTGTTTTCTGTATTTGATTTTATTCTTCATTTGTACTGCTGTTTATTCTTTTATAGTATGTTATTTGGTTGTTTTCCTGTTCCTTGTATGCTGTCCATGTTACGTTCTTGTTCTTAAGTGCTAACAGCATACTCCTTAGGAGTGTGAGTACGTGCTTTACAAATTTTGCATTTATTATTGTTATTAGAGCAGATAGAAGAAACTTGTTTTCTGCTTGAAGTTGATAAAATTAAAATTATCCTCTCGCAGATGATTTCTCTAAGTCGTTCAAGTGGAAAGGTTCTGCTTAATAATGGCAGGTTGTGAACGCTGTGACTGTGATCGCATTGGTTCGACGAACTACACATGTGAGCAGCGGGGTGGCCAGTGCCAGTGCAAGACTGGGGTAACTGGACGGCGCTGTGACACCTGCCAGAGATACTTTTTTGGATTCTCCCCATCAGGTTGTCAAGGTGAGTTCATGGGTATTGATAATGGTGATGAAAGGAGGGGTAATGGTGGTCAGAATGAATGTATGCGGATACATACAGATAGATTTTAAAAAATAGACTTGTATATTATGAAATTATAATGCCTTTGATATTTAAAGGTGCAAATTTCCCTCAAATATTATACAGTACAGACAAAAGTACTACTATTTGTATTGCTTTTGTTACTGCATCTCTGCACCTTTAATCCTTAGTACACCATGGCATGAGATCTTTTCTCTTTGTTCAGTCTTTTAAGGTTTTATTAATTTAATACTCTCTTTTCACAAAACTGCTTTGGCTTCCACTCTTGCAGTGACCAAAAAAGAAAAGGATTTTGTTTGAGTGCTCTCTTATCTCCCTTGATATATTTCAGCCTGTAACTGTGACCCCACTGGCTCCTTGGACTTACAGTGTGACCCCTATGGATACTGCCCATGCCGACCCAATGTTGATGGTCGTAGGTGCGATTACTGCCAGGAAAACAAGTACAATATTTCTGCTGGCTGCTTGGGTAAGGACTTTATTACACTTTTACTCATAAAACAAAATAAAATTCAGATTTAATTGGCAATACTGTGTGCAGCATGGAAACATAAACATTGATTAAGAAACAGTTCCTTTGTTGCCCTGAAAAATATGGTCTGTTGCTTTTTTTTACAGACTGTCCTCAGTGCTATGACTTAGTTCAGGAACAAGTCAACATTCATCGTGGGAAACTTCGGGAACTTACTGCCCTTATCAACAACATCGGCAACAACCCAAGTCTTTTCAATGACTCTGAGTTCTTAGCTGTACTTGGCCAAGTGAACGACTCTGTAAATGTCCTTTTGGATGAAGCACGGGGAGCTTCTAGTGAGCTGGTTTTCTCTCATGCTATTGCACCAAAACTAGTAGATGATTGGTTTCGAGTTTGGGTGAAATGAAAATGTTTCTAGTTATTGATGAAATGCATAGGCACTCTTAATGTTTTAGTTTTATTAAAAGATTCTTGCCAAGAAACCAGCAGCAAGTGAACAGAGAATAATATTGTGACATATCCATATTCTTTTCACCTTTCAAGATTGAAATTTTGCCATAAAATATTTAATCTGTTCTACCCATTGTGGAAGATTTTTGTGCCTTCTTTTTCAACTGAAAATTCCCTTGACATATTCTTGGCTTCCTGCCTTACTTTTTTCTATCACCATTAACCATTAATTTGTTATTCACTGTTTGCAGCGGGTGATGGTGCAATTGGAACGCAATTGCAGGAGCTGAAGTCTTCTCTTCGTTCTATCCTGGACAAGTGTGGCGACATCACACGCAGCATCGCTAGTGCCAGTAGCATGTCGCAGGACAGCATACGGGACATTACGGTCAGCAGCAGTTATTTTTTTAAATAAAACTTGTAGGTGTCTTTCCATCTGTCATCGCAAAGAAAGGCTTTCCTTTTTCTGTTTTAATAAGCTCTTTTAAAAATTTATTCATAGACTGTAATGTTAACAATGAGAAGCTCATGTCAGATAATTTTGTTAGTATATTCAGACAGAAGGGGTTTTATGCTGTTTGCTGCAGGTGTAATGTGATAAGTAAGTAGATATTTTTACAGATTCCTGAACAGCAGAAGGAAAAAAATAAGGTAGAATAAGAATTGAGGGATTTCATAAAATGCTGTAAGAATAAAGGTTAGTAGGTGTGTTGCGTCTGATCTTTTTATCTTTGCTGTTTTTTTTCTGTGTAGTGTACAAGTGTATGGGTGTATATGCATATTTACATACATATGCGGTGACGTTTTGATGTCTGACTTTGTTGATGATATGTGATGTCCTTGATTGTCTCAGATTGCTGAAGATGCCATTAGACGTGCTGAGACGTCATTACGAGAAGCGGAGAATTATGTGGGACGAGAGGGAAGGCAAGCTTTGAGTCAGGCATTAGAAGCATTGAAGCAGTTTGGCAAGCAGTCACAGCAGATGACAGAAATTGCACAGCGAGCAGCAAACGAATCGCTCAAGTTGGTGACATTCCACTCCTTTTTATTTTTTTTTAAATAGCAGTCATTGTTTAGAAAAAGTAATAATTTCTCTGTCCCAGATGGTTCACAAGGCAAGTTTCTTGAGTTATTTATTTAAATATAGCTGATCAGCTTATATTCCTAAATTGGAGGAGAAAATAAAGCTCTAAAAATGTCTTGACTGATGATTATACTGAAGATTATTCCCTTTGTAGATAAAATTTAACAAAACTGACATCCTTAAAAAAGGATATCCCCATTTTTTATTTGGTTTTATTTACAGAATGTCTTCTGTTACAGACATATGAATGATGCTAAAATGATTGATAACATTGCTCGCAATGCACTAAACACTTCACGAGAAGCATATCGTCTTGCGGAGGAAACACTTCGTAAGCCAGATGCAAATGATGTTGAGATTGAGCGACTGACACGAGAGTAAGTTTCCACAACTATACTTTGCTTGTTTCACCTGACAACATTAACAAAACACTTCCATTAAGGGTTAATTTTAGAGATATTTGTGAGATGCTACTTGATTGTCACAGTTGTCATTATTTTCATCCTGTTGTTGAAGTGTAATGAGCAAATTAATTGAGAGGTTGATTTATGAAACTTGGATATTCACAAAGTACTATCCCTGAATTACTGTTCTTAACTCCCTGGCAATACTGTCTGCCATGCTAACCATAATGTAACGACTCCGCCTTACACTGTTTATAGGATCTACATCGCTTCATCCATTTCTTTACGTTCTATTCTTGTACCTCATCTTTATGTTGTTCAGTATGTCTCTACGTACCTCACTGTCCACTGGCTGTTATCTTTCATTTATCATTATTGGTCTGCGCAGAGAGTGCGATCTTTCTTAGTTGTGATGCTGCATGTTTTAAGTCCCCAATGTTGTTATATTGTTTCAATGAGACTATTCTTAAGGAAGGATCAGATACAGTTTATTATTGTTCTGTCTTTATTAAAGATTTAGCGATGCAAGTGAGCACTATGATCGTACTAAAGAACTGGCATCAGCAGCTCTTGATCGAGCCAATGAGGCACATGATGAAGCTTTAAAACTATACAAAGATGCACAGATGCCACTTCCACCAGTGAATGTGGCACGACTTTCACAGGAGGCTGAGCAGATTAAAGAAGAGGTGAGAGTGATTTCTTTAACTTTTACCACTATTTTACCGACTATAGTGGGAGAGTAAGGGCTATAGTCGTATTGTCTGGCATATCAAAGAAAGACAATTTACAACTAAATTTTCATTTCTGGGGGAATACCCTGCTTTTGGTTCAAGGACTACATGCCTACTAAGATCTCAAAGCACTGCAAGAGGTCAAAATTGTGACATCACAGTGTATGGGGGTATTCACCAATATTTGAGGAGATAGTAACTGGCTCTAAGCTTTTCATCAAAAACCTTAATTTGCTCTTGCTAGTCCTTTAAAACAGTACAGCATTGATAAGTAACAGTTTAACTAGATACCTTACAACTGCTTAAGGAATCGGCAGACAGATAGTATGTCAGATGTGATAGACCATGGCAATTTTCCTTTTCTCAGTGGATAATCAGCCAGCCATCACTGTAATGATATTTCTTATTGATCTTCTGTTCTTGGTTTCTGTGCTTTATGGTAGGCAAAGGTATATGATTAGAATTGCAGGCAGATGTCTATACTGTAATGTCTATACTGTAATACTGTAAGGTCATTGTCCTCTTTTCCTTTATATTTTTATGGACAACAGGCAGCTCGTATCAAGCTGAGGGCACAGGAGCTCTTGCAGGGAAACAAAGATCTTCTGGCAGAAGTAGAGGCACAGCGAAATACTTCTCGCTTAACGCTTACTGATGGCAGGACTTTACAGCAGGTGAGTTGATAGCAATGTGATCGCATACAATGTGTATATGGTACATGTATATATGTACAAAATGTGTATTGGTACAGGAGTGCAGATACAAAATGTGTATGTGGTACAAGAATGCATGTATAAAATGTTTTCTGTGGTCATGATCATGCATGCTGTGCTTTTTGTTTCAGCGTGTTGACGAATTTCTTGCAGAGGTGGATGCTGCTCGTGATGTAGCCCGAAAAGCTGTGGAATCAGGGGAGAAAACCCTGCGCGAAGCGAATGAGACACTGGAGACTTTGCTAGGTAAGGGTTGTTGGTGTTTAAAGTCATGTCAGCAGCAGAGGATGTATCAAGGCAAGAAAAAACAATTGATTAAAGTCCACATTGGTCACTATTGGGACTTAAAAAAATATTTTTGAACCTGAAATGAGCATAAGCAGGATTGGGGAACACAACTGCTTAAACCTAAAAAATTCCCACACAAATAAATTTTTACCAGACTAACACCCATTTCAGCTTGATTAGGAGTAGAGATTTAGTCTTACGGGTGGAACTTTTAGCTCATGAAAGGAAAGAATGGTTGGACCTGAGCGAAGGAGATGAGGAACATCTGCAGTGCTGGCTACCCCATTGGTCATTCATCACTAATTGTTTGCATCACCCTCCTCTGCTGGATTGAATCCATTCTTTCCCACCAGATGGTGAAAGTTTATCTTTAAATATTATCCGTGGTGATTTTTCTTTCTCTTGCCTAGATTTATTCTTTGTATAGCCTGCTGTAAATGGTGTATGGTGGTGGTAAGCTGGGCTTAGATTTGCCCAAACCCCTGGAATCTTATTAGTAGTTTACATTTTAATATGTGTGTGCATGCACTTTATTTCTGCTATCATAGTCTTAAATACCTTACACCATTGTGGTGCTTTGTCCTCACTATAAAATTGGTTGATCCACAGAGTTTGACCGCCTTGTTGATTTGAACAAGGATGCTGCTAATGAGGCACTGCAGAAGGTACCCCAGATTCAGGCCATGATTGAAGAGGCAATTAAAACCACTGATGAAGCTCGCAGTGCTCTCATGGGTGCACAATTAGATGCACAGGAGGGTCTTCGCCTTGCCCAGTTAGCAGAGGACACTGCCGAACAGGCCTCCAATGTAAGTTTCATTAGATGGGAAGTGGTAACTTGACTGTCGTGTTTTAAACCATATGCAGCAAACACAAATGCCCTCCATTGAAATTTCGACTGGTATTTTTGAATATTTATATAAATTAACCTACAGTACAGAAAACTATATGTGATACACCATTTTAAAGAGCATTTTCAGAACATATACATAATGTGAATTTGAAGAAATATAGAATTTGTTTTTCTTGTACTACATTCAAGTGAAAGATTGTAACTATATGGGACAGAGAAGCAAGAACAGAAGAAGGTCAAAAATTTTTTCCAACAAAATAATTATTTATACTTTAAATACAAACAGTTAGTGCCAAACAAACATATTTTATTGGAATATACATTAGAATTTAAGTACTTCTTACTGTTTTCATCTCATTTTTTATTGAATTAAAATCCATGTCGAATAGAGTAAACGGCAACTCACGCATACATGGCGCTTGATCAACTGAATCTTTGCCTACTTTCAAACCGAACAAAGTACCTGATTTGTTGATTTTAGTTTTTCTTTCAGCTCTTAAGGGAAGTAATCCATAATGGAACAATTCCTTAAGGTTCCAATAGTTTCCTCCCTTATGTATTCATATACGCATTGAGCGAGGTGTTGTATGACGCTAGCCTACATGCAAACAGGTCCTCAGCCTGTGGAGGATAGGATAGGGAAGGAACAAAATTGTTTCTAAATTGTACTTTAATATTACTTGTACATTGAGGTTAAGTGGGACTTTTTTTTTTTAACAGGAAGCCAGACGAATTCGTGTTGAAGCAAGTACTATGAAGGATAAGGCTACAGATTTGAAGGATGAGGCCTCAGACCTGGCCGGAGAAGTTGAAGATGCCGAAAACCGCTTGAATTCCTTTGAAGGCCAGGCTGATACGGATGAGACTCTGATCCGAGAAGTAAAACTAAATCTACCATATTTTTTTATGTTCACTGTACTGCTTATTCAATCATTTGTATAAATTCTCACTTGCTGTTATAAAGGGAGTCAAAACTCAAGTTTCAATGATGCCATGACAGTAAGCTGCCCTCAGCCTATAAAAGTGAGCTTGATCCCATGTCCTTCACAATGTTGTCATCTTGCCTGCTTTATTTTTTTCCTTTCAATATATTTACAGGTTTGCTTTAATACTGTTATCTTTGTGGATAAGTCTTGTACAAGAATTGTATTTTTGTGTTAACAGGCACAGAAGAAGGCCAGCTTAGCTCAGATAACAGCACGCGAAGCAGCCAGTAAAGTGACAGAGACCCTGGAAAAGGTCAACAACATCAAAAACGTGCTGAGTAAGTGACCTGCTTTTTTCCTAAGTCACGGGACTCCCTTTTCTGTTTAAAGAGAGCCAAAGGAATATGAAAGCAATGATAACAAGAAGTTTTCTGTAAAAGAAAAGAGCTGAGGTTGCATTTTAATTAAGTCCAATATTATAAATTTCTGAAACATTCTTCAACATCTGGTGAGACACCCTTACCTGAGCTTGAATTTATGAACTTGGTCTGTTACCCTACCCAGTCTCGGTAAATTTGCTACCCACACCTAGTGACCCTGTAGCAGTAAATGGAAAGGAGGGGGTGTTAAAAAAGGACTATCATTGTGTGGACTGTTATTAGGAGTAATGCTTAAGGAAGAGATGTTTCTTTATTGCACATTTAAAAGATTCAATAGTGGGTAGATGGCGGTTATGGAAGGGGAAAGAGTTTCATTGTTTTGTGGCACATTAACTAAAAATTCTGTTACTGTTAGTTGTTGTGCTGGTAATAGGAATAGTGAGGATAGGGTCATCAAATGAAGAGCATAGTTGTCTGGCTGGGACATAGGGGAGGAGAAGTTCTGAGATATAGTCAGGGCAAGAGTCTGCAAAAAAAAAAATTAGAACACAGCACAGTTTGTAGCCAGTGCAGAAAATGAAGGAGAGGAGTGAGCTTGCTAAAATCTTGAGGTAGCAGTGTAGGCAGTAGGCAGTTGTGTTGCCATGGCAAGTCAAGTCATTCAACTGTAGATGTCAAACCATGGAGGTGTAATTAATCATCTCGGACTGAAGTTATGCCGGGTGGTTGGGTAACTTCAGCGACTTGGTGGCTCATGAATAGGGAATTATGTAACCTGCAAGTTCTCAACCCAGATGAAGGCATCTTGGTTAGGGTTAGTGCAGTTGACCGTAGAGCTGGTTGAAGGTCTGTGGCTAGAAAAAAAAAATCCCTTCCCCACCTATTGGTCACCAATCAGGGTACCTGAAATGTCAAGGATGGCAAAGACAGTATAATGAGATTGTTGAACTCTACTTTCCACAAGCCATGTCCTAGACATAATGAATCTTCACTCACCTTTGTTGCCAATTGGCTTTTCCTTTATCTTACTCTTAGTATTTTGTATTCACTGGAAAAAAAAATGAAAGAAAATAAATTTTTCAAAGCTTCAGAAGGTTAAACATTGCGACATTTATTTCTACTAGCATACTTGGAGGATGTTGACACCACGCGTCTTGCTGAGCTGGAGGCAGAACTAGATCAGCTGGAGCGTGAACTGAATCAGACTGACATTGAGTCAGAGCTGATGAAGCTACAGGAGCAGAACAAGAAGATCCAGTGCTGGCGGGACAAGTACCAGGCGGACCTTTCACAGTTCCGCAAAGACGTCGACAACATCCAGGCAATCCGAGACTCACTGCCAGATGACTGCTTCAAATCTATCGACATTGAGTCCCCACTGAATGGCTGAGGCAGAGGAAAACCAAAGAAGACTCTATGGTGTAAATGTGACTAGTGGGATTGATGGTTGGGTGATTTTGTGGTATGTCTGTCACTTTGCAGCATAAAATGGCAAAGGAGAGAATGGCAAGGAAAGCATTGACTTACCTTTCCTGGCCAGGGGAAGGGTGGAAATGATTTGAATGCTTGATAGCTTTGTGAATGGTCACAGCATTGACAAGCCCACCTCAGTTGCCAAAGGGAAACCTCTCAACTTTGAGATCTGCATCCATTACTACACATTGATTATCTACCATTGGGGGGAAAAAGTGTAGGCTTTATGGCTTTACCTCAACAGAAATGCATAAAATCGACTTCTGTGTTTGAAAAATGAAAGGTCAAGTGAGGTCAGTTAGGTTACATGGGGTGGGTGTGGATACCATCGCTCATCATTGTTACTTTATCCAGCAGGGCATGTCCAGTTTTTAAATATGCGTTCTCTACATCCTTTTGTGGAAATTTGCTTTACAGTGAGATTTATTAGTACACTGTGACCGAATTAGGGTGCTTCATATTAGAGTTGTGAATTTTTTTAAGTGTCATTCTATATTTTTAAGGCACCTTCGTGCTTTTGAGACAAGATTTCTTTTTTATTTACACAGGCCACACGTGTTCTTGTCTTTTTGGTAGGCAGGTTTGAATCCCAGGGGACAAATGTTGACGGCAGTCTGGTCAAAGGTATTACTTCTAACCTAAGTTTGTTTACCACGATACCTCATGCATATAAAGACTAAGCATTGCAGCATAAATGTGGAACCTGCAAATGAGATATTCTGACATCCTCACATGAGCATCTTTCCCTACTAGGAAAATTCTGGCATGCACCTGGGTGCAGATTACCTTCATTGTGTCCATGGCCTATACGTAAGCACATCCTATGTGAACTCCAAAAGAACGGATGAGTAAGGATGTGAGTGTGTGTGTGTGTGCTTATGCTTCTTGCTTGTGTGAAGATAAGCCTGATGATTATGGTGTCTTTGAGCTTTATGGTGTGGAGAGCGAATTAACTGAAACTAGTTCTAAAGATCCCAGCATTCATTTTTGCTTCTGCAGAATGTAAAGTTTTATACTCACCTCCACATTCTTTTGTGTAGTTATGGCCAATTACTCACTTGATTATCCTTTTATTTAAATGGTGCTATTATATCAGTTGGTAAATTTTCATTAATGTGTCCTGTTGAAGCTGCATGTAAACAGAAATTGTCTAATTTTTTCACATCTTAGTTTTGTATCTAAAAAATACTTTTGGCAGATCCCTCCATTTGCATAATGAAAGGGTAATGGTGTGAGGTTTATGGGAGTACTCTACTAAAAGATGTAGTTTTGCAGTATTTCTCCATCTCAGGTACTGCAGTCCAATACAGCAACATGGACAGACACGTTTCTGTGGATCAGTGTGAGATGGTTCCTTCTCAGGTCTGTTGAAAGCTAGCAAATGTTCCAATGAGAGTGCTTTTTTTATGTGCATGTGTGTAAGCAGCTATTTCTCACGATTTGCTGAAAGTGGTTTAATTTCTGCAGTGGACTGCATGCAGTCAGTAGTTGCCGTGGAGTGCATCGGCTGCAAGTCCCTGTCGGCTTTATTTTTGGTCACTACAATTAAGCACTCATGCTACATCAGGAGATGAGTGGTGAACATTTAATTAAAATGTACATCTCTAATGAATGATTCAGCATTTTATGCACGAATAGATTGTGCTTAGGTGCTTACATTTAGGTATTTTGCGATATTGCTGAATGTTCTCAGGTGTGTGGCCACACCCATGCACATCTTGTTTGTGCAATATCCTATTTGTTCAGTTTATCTGTGACCTCAGAGTATTGCTATAAAAAAAAAAGTCCGCAAAAAAAGTTCAGCTAGCTGAATCTTGTTAAGAACCAGTTATTTAGTTAAGCTATACACAGTAAGTACTATTGTCCCTGATGTTGCTGTACCAAATAAACCCATTGCATGTACAATTGAGATGCCAAAATGCCATATACATCTTTGTGTATTTGCTTCATGTATCTTTCACCTTTTGATTGTGATCAATGTACACATTTTTAAAGGATAAAAGTAAACCTTTTGGAGAACTATGTGGATAGTGAATTCCTGGCAATGAGCTGGGAGGGCTATGCTAACCGCTCAAGAAATGTGTGTAAATCTGCTGTGCAAGGTAATGAGGAAAACAACCTTGTTTCAGTGAATAAGACTGAATAAGATGCCCCCAAAATATGCTATATACCTTGTGTGGGCCCCTTAACTCTTGCCAGTTCAGAATTCTCATCTGCCAAGCATGCTGTTCAGTTTATGAGTGAACTCTTAAATGGCCATGTAAGCAGCAGTCATTACTGTCTCATTAGACGAGCTTGGTTAATGGAAGGTTGGCTGCCAGTGCAGGGTTAAAATATGAAACTTGCACATTTAAATATAACGCAGCTATTTCCACCCAATTCACTACTGCATGAAAATACAGTCCCTAATTTGTTGAGGTAATCTGTGTGCAGTAAAAAAATTACTCTGACCATAATACTAACAGATGTCCAGTGGAATGAAGGTTATAAGACAGTTCCTGTTTATTTACACCATAATTTTCTTCCATTTCTAGCATCCATCAAAAGGCAGACAGTTCCAGATAGCAACCTGTCAATTTACCCAGGCAAATTTTGTGTGCGAGTATACATATAAACAGTGAACAGCTTAAAAGACTTCTCAGATATCTCGTAAATATTTAAAATGTTAATTATATTACCCCTACCTTCTGCAACTGCTGCTTTCTTTCGACTGTTAACTGAACTTGTGTATTAATATGCCAGAGGTGATGATTCTAAAAGACACATAGAATGTTCAGCACAGGAATCATGGCCCATAGTTTGAAGCCATTCAGCACATTAAACAAAAAACACATGCTAAAGCTTTGTTCCTTTTTTCCAGTTAACCCCCTCTCCCCTTCCAACCACAAAGGAAGATGTTCTTGTTACATTTGTCTATAAAAAGAGTTTTGTGGCATTAGCTAAAAGTGCTATTGGCAAGGAGCAGGTTTGGGGGCTGAGCAAGGTTTAAATTTAACTTCTGCAGCAAAACAGTAGGAACAAAAGTTTTGATCTAAGCACGATGACGTGTTATCGGAACAGGAGAAATTTCTTTGGCATCCGGCCATTCTTGCTGCTGAGAGCAGTTTCAATGTCGGCATAGTGTGGAAGCTGGTCTAATGTTCCATATGCTGCTACTGCTGGTTTGCTCCGCAGCATGCGGGTTGCAACCCGCTGAATGTCGCTTTCAGTAACTTTACCTTAAAGAAAAAAAAATTTTTTAATTTGCATCATCCAAAAGCATGTTCAAGGGCTATTTCTACATCACTGTTATTTTTGTAAATTAGTAGCAATCTTTTAAGCAAACAGTCAAAACTTATTGTTACCTCCATCTAATACAAATGTTGGACACAATGGGAAGGTAGCAACATATAACGGACTCATGATCCAGAACTAGCGGTGGCTTTGGGGGAGTTGGAAAATTATTCCAACACACAATGCGCAAAGAGACTTGGATGGCAAGAAAACAAATGGTGAGATAAACTGAGACGTCAGTACTTCTACTTTTGGGAAGAAGAATTCAGCATGTACAGGATAAGAATGAATCACAAATATGCAACAGTGACAGAGGTTTTTAATGAAATGCATACACCAATGTATCTCTAACCTGCAAAGTCCCCCCAACACCAAATACTTATAGAGTTTCAAACAAAAGCAAGACTATTATTTACCAATTTCTTCGTAGTAGTATTCTGGCTGTCGGCGCATTCCTGATGCTAAAACTTGCCTGCCAATATCTTCAAAGACAACAGGGCGGGACTCAAGATTCATCATCAACATTGACTGGAGTTGTCTCTTGGCACGGGCCAGTTCATCCTTGAAAAAAAAAAAGTCAAGGTATTGGAAAAGATGATGGGTTACAATTGTTTCCATATTTATCCAAATTACTTTATTCAATAAACCCTTGTCTCCCCCTCCCCCCACCCCTTGCAAGTAGGCCATTTCCATCTAAGAAGTTTTCATCTGAATCTGAGACCAAGATACTAAGGGAATATAACACTGGTGTGCTCCATTTCAGTTTTTTGTGGAACAAGATCAATACTCATCCTCTTAAAAAAGAGGACTTCACCTTTGAAAGTAAAGTGTCAAGACAATACTCACTGGGTACACCATGCCAGCTGTGTAAGCAAGTTCCCGCACAATAATCTCCACTAGTTCTTTAAGCTGAAAACACCAACCAAAAAATCTTTGTAATTAGGAATGATTATTTGCAGACAGCTTTATTTTTTAAAATTGACCTTAAAGTTACAAATAAAAATAATAAGTGTTACCATGAAAGAACATAATCCCACTAAAAACCAGCAGCATAGCTACACAACAGGGAGGACACTACGACGGGCATTTATCTAAACATAAATCTGGGATCCTTGACCACACATGCACTTACTTTAGATGGGTGGGCACTGGCATGTATGCAGAAAAGGCCAGAATCCTCATAGGCCTGGTTGTAAGCTGTAGCATTGTACATCCAGTGATACCTGTAAAACAGATACTTGGATCTATACCTGTTCACTGTTATCTAAACCCTCACTCTCTTTTACTACTGGTGTTTTGTGTCACAGAACGATTCTCTAGACTTTGAACTTGGATGATTCTGGACAGCTTTAATCATTTTTTTTATTTGAAGGTTTATTGTTTGTCTTAATTGATTTTTGTTAAGTGAACTAATCAGTTCAGACTGGTGTCTAAAATGTGAATTTCATTTTAAACAAGAATGCAGAAAAATACTGGTTACAAATGATTATAAGGGCTTTGAATAAACACAACCATCTCAATACTGTAAAACTCCACTGAAAAGGTATTCACAGATCATACAAATGAATACTGCTTCCACCTTTTTCATCTTTGCATACATTTATCTTTCCCATCCTAAGTGCAGTCTTTGGGCTGCAAAATGCTGCACACATGATAGGTCTGCATAGATCATATAATCACCTCTTGTTCCAATGATGGAATGCGAAAAGAAATATATCCATCTATGTTTCTGCTTTTGCAATGGCTGATCTGCCCAATAATTATCTATTTTGAGAAAAGTTGAACACATACAGATTTTTGTCTGGGGGAAAAAGTATTTTCTGCTAGAGTTCAATAAATGTTAGGCAGATTTCTTGTGGTTGCACACATCGTAAGCAGATGTGCCAACTACTTCTTACTAGCACCTTCACTTCTTGGAGTGTTTGAAATAAGGCTAAGTGACATCAATGGGAACTAGTGGGAGGGAATGCCATCCCTGTTTGAAGATTTTCTCTTGGCTATTTCCTGATAACTCACACTTCCTTGATTCCAAAACTGAGAAGACTGTATCCCTATTTGTTACTGCTATTGTATCTTCTTGCTTTTCTCAAGGGCTTCCAGCCCACCTGGTACCACACAAATAATCTATCAAACAGCAAACCCATCAATCACCATCTACCAGTACAAGAGATCAAGATATTCACAACATACTTGTTCAGGACGTTGAGGTACAGCCTAGTGTACATGCCTTTGCCAGGCCCGCCAGCTGAGAACGACCCTCCACCCCCCATCATCATGTTGAGAACACAGAAGGCAATGAAGTCAGGGTCTTTGTGGGAGCAGCTCTCTAGCCCCACTACAATGTGCGCCAGCTCTGGCATTGGTGTTGGACCAAGGCTGACATTGGACAAGTCCTTTTCAACCTAAACAGAGAGCTGGAGATAGCATTCAAGAAAGCAGCTGCACCAAAAAAAAAAATCATGTGTTATTGTACTGTATTAATACCACGATCAATATATTATCTGTCTGACCCAGTCTCGACGTGTTAAAAGCTTAGACACACGGTCTCACGAGCATGCAAAACATTCAACTCAGAAAGAAGATGGTTAACAAACTACTACTTACACTAACAATTCCTCCTGTGTACTGTGACACAGACTGGTCTAGTGGTCTTTGGT